>OY292395.1:25724787-26294037 GCA_958496205.1 Idaea biselata | reverse complement strand
GACAGGGATTTTCAGTTTAGCGGTTATAGGGCTCTTAAGGGTCTCTACATACGTAACGTTTTCCCGGACGGGACGTGTCAATTTCTACATACAAAAATCCCGTCCGGATATCTAGAATCTAGACAAACTTTTCAATACTGGGTCCCGACTGTTAAACTAGCTATGTTCCGTGACTACTGGACTTGTTTTATTTACTTTTCAGTTTTAATTATCTAAGTTTTTTTAGGCAGGCGGGTTTTTTAAATTATTATTTAATTATTCACGCTTTCAGTGAATAAAATAAGCTAACAACAAGGTAAGAAAGAGAAGACATCTCACCATCAGTCCTGGCCAGGAGCTTGGACTGCAAGCTCCTCACGAAGTCCGGCAGCGTGTAGCTGGCGGCGCGCGGCGGCGCGGCCGCCAGCGTGTTGGCGCGGGACCCGTTCCCGCCGGCCACCACCACGCGCCCGCACACGTAGCGGAATGGGCGCCGGTTGATACCTCGTACCTGGAAGGGGGGTTTTGGGGGTTAGTTTTGTGGGAAACTCAGCAAATAACAATAATAATAAATGCTTTTATTGACCAAAATAAAGTATTTTTTTACAATTCGTTGCCCTGTCACCTAAACTGCCCTGTGTATCAGAAGTCAGTCAGTCAGTCGGAATAAAAGTCATGTAGCAAATGCACCCCTTTCGCTACTTGATATTAATAAATGAAATGTTTTTTAATGTAATTAAATGTTTTGTAATCAATCAAATACGATGTAATCAAACTTAAGGTAATTATATCTATCATTATGTCATGTGGGTTAAGCAAATCCTGGCGGGCTCATTCCCTGGATGGGTGACCGATAATGTATGCGACAGAAACCTGCGTGCTTCGCATGTTAAGCAGTTAAATCTTTAACATTAAGTGAGCCATACCACTACACGAAACGAAAAGTAGATAAAAAAATTACGGGAGTAATTGAACATTAATAATTACGTTTCATACGTTCGTATTTACAACAAAAAAAAGTAAAATATGTAGTGTATCCGTTGTCTAGTACCTCTAGTACAAGCCTAGTGCTTAGTTTGGGAATAGATTGCGCTGTGTATATTGTTATGTACTATAGAATGCATATTTTAAATTTACATGATTGTTTTCAATACAAATATTATTAAATAACGGGATAATTACCATACTCGAGAACAAGCCAGTTGAAATAACTGGCGAAATATAAACATGGTAAGCATCCCGTTATTTCATAATATTTGTATTGAAAACAACCATGTAAATTTAAAATATGAATGCATAGTTCGTTAGACTACACTTACCCAGTAACTTGGTAGGCAGCTTGGAGCGGACATCTTGGCGCGGCGCAGAGTGTCGCGGCGGGGTCGGGCGGGAGAGCCGATACCGACTTCACCACCACGTTGCAGCGGAAGTAGCGCTGGAAACATGGGACATATGTTACGTCACACTTTTGAAATTAAATGAAAATTATTTATTGTCAGTCACTAATACACCCATAGAAACTATTTTACTACACGTTTACACGAACTTATTTCTACCTATTAAGTTCATATTCTAAATCACCTTAATATTACATTTTACATATTTTATTCTACATATTACATTTCCGTCCATATTAATTTTAAAACTTCGAGTCTAGATCTATAGAAAATCGATAGTTAAATCCATAGTTATCTATAACGCGATCTAGACCCGAAGTTCTAAATATAATATGTTACGTCAATTAAGATTTATTTTAAAGTTAAAATGTAACTTAACTATTAAATGAAATGTAATCATATTGAATTTTAATTAAACGTTAATTAAATGTAATCAAGAAAAAGTCAATGGAAAACGAAACGTAGTCAAACCTTATTCCTAATAGCAAAGAGCAAGACTAATTTGTAGAATAGATGATGAAATGTACAGCAAATACCCCCCAACCTGAAGTTGAAGCGTCAGTATATATCTTCCATAAAAATAATGACTATCTCTAACGTGACTTCTAGTAGTAGAAAGTATAACTAACCTGTAGATGCAGAGCCTGTACATATCTCCTGCAGTACTTGGCGACGGCGGTGGCGGGTAAGCGGTGCGCGGCGCGGGCCGCGTGCGGCGGCAGGCACAACCACGCGGCGGGGGACAGCGTGCGGACGGTGGCGGGGAATGTGTGCCATGAGCCGCCCGGCGGGCCGCGACCGAGGACTATGTGCTCTATCTGGGTTGAGAAACGTAGGGTTAGAATATAACCTTGCTATTATAACATGAGTTTTAAGGCTAGACCTGGTTTAAACCATGATTTAGGCATGATAAATCATGGTTTAAACCAGCTCTAGCAGGCTTAGAATTACCGCTGTGTATCTTTATAGCTATTAGCAGAGTCCCACAGTTTCACCAGCGTAAGTCCCGATCCCGTGGGAATATCAGGATCAAAATAACTTATGTTACTCAGGGTGAATGTAGCTTTCTAATGGAATATTTTTTTAAATCGGTCCAGTAGTTTTTGAGTTTATTCATAACAAACATACACACACACACAAATATACAAATCTTTCTCTTTATAATATTAGTGTAGATGTAGACTAGCTGCACCGCGCGGTTTCACCCCCGTAAGTCCCGATCCCTTGGTAATATCGAAATCAAAAGTCTCCAGCTATCTATATTCCTTCATCGCAATCGGTTCTGTAGTTTTTGTGTGAAGGAGTAACAAAGTCACATACATACATACTTGCACACTTTCACGTTTATAATATTAATAGGATAGGATAGGATCTTTCATATGATGTTGAATATCTAATTAGCATACTTTTTCATACCTATTAATATAGATTTGAAGACTGCACTGTAGTTAGCATATTTACCTGTTTATCGGCTTCCCGTTTCCATTCGATGAGTGGGTCCGCCATGATGCCTAGATCAGCGCACGGACGTAGTAGATTATCCATCTGTAAATATATACATTTAATTAATTATACGACACAAACTAAATTAACCACATATACCGTAACCACAAAACAAAAACAATAATAATAATATTCAAAGGTAGAGTAGAATTTGTTAAACCTTAGATTTTTCTTATGTTTTCGCGAGACCTTTACAGGTCCCTTAGGTCAATACTAAAAAAGGGACCTACCTGTATAGGTACAGTTAGTTTCAAACAGAAAATCTTAGATTTTTCTTCTGTTTTCGTGATGTTAGATTGAAATTAAACTGATTTTTAAGTTTTAATCACGCGGTTAAACCCGAAAAAAAAAACAGTTTAATTTCAGAAAATCTTACCCAAAATAATACCTACATTAGGTAGTTAGGTAGGTTTAGGACAATCATAAAATTGTATTGTCATTGCACTTTTGATTTATCTAATCTATGTTTTAGTCTAAAATCGATATGACTTCTGTCGAAGTTTGGACGGAAAACCATTTTTCCAATTCCATATTTCCTGATAGCCTTATTCATAAACGTGGAGTAAGGTCGTAGCAGTGAGAACATGCTGTCTTTTTTCGTGACAAGAACTTTCACATGGTTATTATAAAATAAGTTTTCAAGTGCCAGACCTGGTTTAAACAATGATTTAAACTAAATGATGAATAATGACTAAATTATGGTTTAAACCAGGTCTGGCCTTAAAACTCATTTTATAATAACCATGTCAAGGTTTACAGACAGAAGCAAAAAGAGGTAAAATTACTCCGACCTTACTCCACGGTTATTAATAAGGCTATGAGTGACAGTTGGACGTTTAATATATAGTTTTGGTAGCTTTTGACTTTTTTGACTTGTATGTAACCTTGCGTCGTAACTTTTTGTTCAACTATCTTATAGTCTCTACGTCCAAGGGTCAATGTATCACAAACCAAGGTCGCATATTCATTAAAACGTGGATAGTTAGGTACCTACCTAATTAATATAATTTATTATTTACATAGGTACTTACTTACATTCGATTTATTTATAAAAAGTCGTTTTAATTTGCATGGATAATTAGCCGTGATAACTTTTTATCCGCAGAGTTTTAATATGTGATTTTTTAATGTGTGTCTATGAAAAAAGTAGTTTGAAACTAATATTTATAATTGACTAGCTGACCCGACAGACGTTTTCCTGTCGTTTTAAAAATAAAATTCATCAAAATCGGTTTAGCATTTTTTCTTTCATAAGAACCTTCTCCTGACAATAGCAAACACAACAAAAAAATAATTATCGAAATCGGTCCAGCCGTTCACGCGTGATGTCGTGACAACGGAACGGGTTTCATTTTTATATATATAGATAGATAATAAGAAGAAGAAGAAGAAGAAGATAGATTTAGGTACTATTTATTTAGTTTTTGACTCGCACAATTTCTGAGCCTCTAGCAAATTTTAAGAATCCTTATCGGATGCCTATAATATCACATAAATAACAAACTCTCCAAATTTCAGCCCCCTACGAGCCTCTCGAACGGTTTACGCTGTGCGTTCATCAGTCAGTCAGAACAGAACAAATCATATTTTAGAGATATAGTATAGATTGCATTTTTTTCAATATTTCAGAACGAATCAAATAAAGGAGTGAATTCAAGAAATCTCGAGAGCTATTATTATCAGTAGTTTGAATGAAGTTTCATAATAGGAAATTATAGCAATTGTTACATAGATATAAGGTACGTTACGACACAATGATTTATTTACTTTTCATTGATATCTGGTCGTGGACTCGTGTACCTATCTAACGTTATAGGCGTAGAGGTTTTCCGAGTAAAAAAATACCTTTAGGTACGGAACCCTAACTAGTGCAGAATGATTTATTGTAAGTATTGCGGCCGAATACAGAACACTACTCAAACATTGAGGCCTACTTAAACAGTTAAAAAGCTCTCAAACTCAAAAACTCCCATTCTAATTTTAAATTTAGAAGCTGCTCACTTATTTAAGTACCTACCCCCCAAATTTAAATCGCTGTTCTGTATTTAGTTGGGATTATTTAAGTAGGTAACTTAACTTTCTTTTTACAGAAAAAAATACTTGTGCGGTAGTAAAATCAAGCCTCTACTAATATTTATAAATGCGAAAGTAATCGATGTACATAGATGGGAAAAGGATAAATAGGCTACTTTTGATCCCGATTTCGCCGCGGGATCGGGACCTACGCCGTTGAAACTGCGGGGCGTAGTCAAATATTTTTAAATTTACGTTCGTGCGTGCATATTCATATCATCATTGTTATTTTTCAAATTCAACCCCCAGTTAGTTAAAGAACTTCACTGTTCAACATTGTAAGGGGGCGTCCATAAATTACGTGAGGTGTTTTTTGAAATTTTCCTCCCTCCCCCCCTGGTGAGATGTCGTGAGATGTCGTGAGATTTTATTCAACCCCCTCCCCCATCCTCCAATCTCACGTGAGATTTTTCAAAATGTGGGTTTCTTACGTAAACGCGTTGGATTGTTATTGTACAAAGAAAAAAAAATGCCTCGTGTAAACTGTAGAGTGTGTTCAGTTACTGGAGCAGTAAAATACAGCTCCGGTAGCAATTTTTTTTTTTCAGTGTGTACAATCTGGATTAAATGGACCAAAATGGTATATTTTTTTTTGTTTCAATCAGAAAAAAAATTGCGTGACATTTGCCGAGACCCTCCCTCTCACCAACGTAAGATTAGATGAGATTTGACTCGACCCCCTCCCCCCCTTAAACATCTCACGTAATTTATGGACGCCCCCTAAACGGTATCTTAACCCTCAACCTAATTCGTAATAGTCTAAATAAACTGGACTCTGCATGACTGTCTGTAAGTTTATCTTATCATAGAAAGTGATGTCGAGTCACAAGTCATCGCGTATACTATGTCACTGATGATAATAGTGAACTAGTATCATAGCGTGGTGTCACCTGGGGGGTTATCCCTGTAATAGATTTGTCCAATTTTGTCCAATTGTTTTCTCCAAAGAAAATTTCGTCGACAAACGTCAAATCTTTAATTGACCGCAATGATGTTGAAATGATAATGATACTTTGGAAATAAATAATAATAAATAAATATCGAGCTCTGTTTATTAGACGTTATTACGGCAGACGCGATAATCACAATAGTTCCCCCAGTAGCCAATCCACTACCATCACATCACTATAGCCCATGTTGTTTTCATCCGTAGATTTCTCACTACATCTATTCGATCCGGTGGCTGCATTTTATAGTGCAGACAGGGATAATCGCCGGCATGGTTTCCACTTCATAGTTGTAAAATTGTTATTGAAAAGGGCCTCTACGTGTTGGCTTCAGTTCCGCGCACGTCTTCCAAAAGTCCGAGGCTCCATAGCCCATAAACGGACAATAAATATCGTGCAATATTTATTGTTTGTTTATTTAATATTTATTTATTATTTATTACTCGCCCTTGGTTGTAAAGTAATTATTTCCTTCAGTCACCCTGTATTTTAGTGGAGTCACTACTCACCAGCAAGGGTATGGGGTTCTGACTTCTTCCCTCGAGACCTTCCGCCAGCTCCATGAGATCGGCTTCGTATAGGCTGACTCCTTCCGGTAGGTTTGATAGCCTGGCCCTCAGCATCTCATCGATGGGTAAGTCATCTGGTAGAGTCTTCAAGTATGGCACGTTGCCTGCTAGCATGAATGATGTCACCATACCGCTTGGACCGTTTCCTGGGGAGAGGGGAATATGATCATTGCATTGAGATTATATCTTTAGGTATTTGTTAATATTTTAATATTTGTTTCTGGTCTGGGTGTGTATCTATTAATTATACACTGTCTCCATGATTACAAATTAAACCCACTTGATGGCTTTCAACAGCTGTGAAAACAAAACTAATCGACAAAATTTTGACCGTAATCATTGTAAAGATGGCGCTACATGATGGCATTTTTATTTAGCGTCGGTGGTGGCCTCAGTCTGTAAACACGAGTACTTATCATACAGCCCTCGTAGAACCAATTGACTGCTAATACCGCAAATTTTTCTACAAAATACAACTCACCATTACTGGCAAGGGGCGAGGTCTTAATCAAACTTTGTGATGCGTTACCTATAGCGTTACTTATGTTGTGGAAGTACCTTCAGTTACTACTACTAAAACGACGTACTATTTTTGTGAGGAGGGTATACTTATGAGCAGTCAATTGGGTCTTATTGTCTTTGGTGTCTACGAGAGGACTGACCAACTCGCGACCAAGACCATTGTAACATGGTTGAAACGGCGAGGTAAGAAAATAAATAACAATACGCGATTAAGACCCAGGAAAATGTAACTATGTTAACAAATCGCATGAATTTAAAAAGTTTATAGAAGTATAAGTAAGTATTTATATTTGTTTTACGAAAAAAAAAACAACAAACAAATTTTTCCTTTTATACTATTAGTAGAGTCGCATGCGCCTAAACGTCGTCTTCACATACATAGACCGAAGGAATAATTTATTGGTATAATTAATCAGTAGGTCAATCAGTCTGACCGTCTGTAATGGACGATGCGTGGACAGTTCTAAAATAACCGTTTAGGAACCACTTTCCGGGGTGTTACAATAAAAATTCAATTAAGGTTGCCTTGCCTGAAAGAGATGGCTTTTAGCGATAAGGTACCTTTCTTATATTACAATTAGCTTGTTTATATGTACTTAGTTTAGTTTAGTTTCGCTGAGGCCTTTTTCCGCACTTAGCCCTTAGCCTGACAATTGGGCCATTGTACGTGATTTCTGAAGAGGGGTTAATCAGTAAGACGCCACGGAATCCTACTCAGGATTGGCGAATATCCAATGCCATCGGACCGTGGTGAGTCCTAGGACATGTCGGTTTCCTCACGATATTTTCCTTAACATTATGATTTTATTGTGGTTTTGCAACGCGGCCTCAGATGAGAAGAAACCAAAAGACACTCATGGGGGTACAGCCCTAGTAAGCGCCGACTTTAAGACTTTGCTGTAGATACAGATGATTGTCAAGCTCATTACATTAATGGCACGAGGAGCGAATGGAAACTTTTAGTTACATCATTTAAGAAACAAACAACCTGCTTAAGAGGACAGTCTACGTACTCTTTTCTCCATACAGACTTTACAAACGTAGTGTTTCCTCCGTGGATAAAGACATTAGAGGAAATATGTTTATGCCATATAACCTATATCTGTCATGACCATAGATCGGATTTTGGGTGCTGTTTTAGACGTTGTCACTAACATGGATATGACTTTCCGGAATTCTATATTCCGTAATTCCGATATTTCTTTTTAAACTTTACAAAAATATTAAATGTATTGTATGTATGTATGTAATGTAATGTATTGTAAATGTATCGTAGAAATTGTACTATTAATTAAAAAAAAACAGGATTTTTTTAATTGAATGCATAAAACTTACTGAGTCATTTTCGTACAGCAATTTCGCAATTTTAAGTTAACAATATCCATAAGTAGAGACCCAAAATTGAACAAAAAAAATCTTTTGAAGACAGCGGCCATAAACATTGTTTATCTTTTGCAATACCTATTGTCGCTATTGTCGGCAATATTACAAAGGCGGCGCCAAGGTATGTTTGTTCATTTTTCTTCGAACAATTATTGGAAGTTGTTTATACTAAATACCTATTTTTATATATTTATTTATACCTATTTATTATTCCGTTATTCCTATGGGAAAAGTAAAACTGCAAGTTAAGCTCATTCGCTTACTTCGGTTTGTTGAGTGCAGTCTATCCGTGTGTTTTATGCTATTGTTTATTGACCCCTGCTCGTTACTTGGATTTTGGATTTCACTGCAAAACTTGACATTTTGGCTACTAAACGGACTACGATTATTGCAACTGGATTGGATATCTTTGACATTTGTCGAACTTTGGGTGAGTAGATTTTTTATATATTGTAATACAATAAATAACATAGCCTATAATCAAGAAACTTACAAGAATAACTGTAAGCTTCTTGCCTTTAATTTGTTGTTAAAAAGAGTGTAGAATTTTTTTTCTTCATTCCTACAAGTTTACAACTTATAGATATTATGGATTAGGCTGATTCCGTTCCGAAATATCGAGATAATTTAAATCTAAAAGTAGCTACAACACCCGGAATGAAAAAAAAAATGATCATCATATTTCTATTTTCAACTTGGTAATTCTTAAGTAAAACTGGATATTGGGTGTTACCATGATCTTTTCTCGTTGTTTAATTTGTTGGTTTGTTGCGCAAAAAAATAGAGTATTTTTTTCTTAGACTATTAAGAAAAAACACAGAAAACAAAAAAAACTTTTTCTGTGATTTTTTTATTATTTGTTTTTTTTTAATTTTATTTATTTATTTTTGATTAGCTGACGAATTAAATCCTGCAATAAGTAGATCATGGTAAAGGTCAAATTACAAAATTAGCTTCCAAGTAATTACATAGTTGTTAAATTCCGCAATGTCAACTATTCAGCTCGCACACCGAGGTAGATGGTGCGTAGTGCACTTAGCAAAGTTTGAAATAGAACAATTTAAATGTACAGAGGTACAAAAATCTACTTCCCATTTTAACCAACTCGGTCAATTTGTAAGGAAAGTTGTATTTTTGTAATATTTTCTCAACAATAATTCCATGTCGAGGGAACATTTTTGGTTTCAGTAATACATAAATTGTTATATTTTAAGCTTTGCTGGATTGTCTCTACCCTACCGTTGTAAGGAAATACTGGCTGAAAAATAAATGTTTTTAAGCAAGTATTTGAAAATGTTTGTTCCACAAACATGCTTTGGGTGTGTTTTCTCTTAATTGTGATAATTATTTATACTTAGAACAGATTTTATCCATTGTTTGTATATTAAATAAAGAAATATAAACATTAAACCCTTTTAATTTATATGTGTGTTTTATTTATTTCTGACGGATAACTCTAACCTGTAAACAGAATCTCATTTTAAATTTTGAAGATTAATTTTCTCTTTAAAATATTTCTAGTAAATATGCCTTCAGCAATAAAAACAAATGATGATGATGATGATGATGATACTTTAGATAGTGATAGTACTCGTGATTTCGACACCTATCCTTATTCGAAATTCCAAGACGCGGAATTTTTCTCGGAATTTTTTTTGGTCGTATCCATACTTTTGATGTCGCATTTTTGAAACGGCACCCAAAAATCCGATCTATGCTTATTAGACAAAAAATATGCAATTGAGATCGAGTGAAACATCTGGCGCGCAGTCGGCCTCCTTATCTCTGGCGGCAAATTTCAAGTGTTGTTTGTATAATAAATTTCGTCTGAATGTACTATTATGTTGTGTTATATGGGTAGTAGCGTTCATTGCCGAGCCAATAAAACAAGTCCATGAGTTATAATAAATCAATAGTTTATTTTTATTCAGTAAAATATTTTTTAGCAACTTTCCTAGCTTTCACCTATCATAAATAAATGATAGATATCGTTCGGGGGTCTAGTATTGTACCTGGTAACAGAAAAAATATTTATAAATACGATATTTTTTACAGAAACAGGCTATGTGGTCTAGTTTAGTATTTGTAGGTATTTTTGTGAATTACGCAGTAATTACTGAATACGTAGCGCTCGCGCGCGGTGATTTATGACTTCCGCCCTAATTGACAGCTGTCATTTCCCGATACTTGAAGAGTTAAACAATCATCAAATTTGTCTGTCATCATTCCACAGATCTACGTAACCTACCACAGATCACAAATGAAAGCCGGCACTAAGTAATTGCGCGGCAAATCAAATTAATGAAATTAACACGAAATGAAGTATTAATAATTATACTTCGTTTACATCTATAAGTTGTAAATTTGTAGGAATGAAGTAAAAAAATTCTACACTCTTTTTAACAACAAATTATAGGCATTAAACTTACAGTTATTCGTGTAAGTTTCTTGATTATAGGGTATGTTATTTATTCTATTACAATATATAAAAAATCTACTCACCCAAAGTTCGACAAATGTCAAAGATATCCAATCCAGTTGCAATAATCGTAGTCCGTTTAGTAGCCAAAATGTCAAGTTTTGCAGTGAAATCCAAAATCCAAGTAACGAGCAGGGGTCAATAAACAATACCTAGCATAAAACACACGGATAGACTGCACTCAACAAACCGAAGTAAGCAAATGAGCTTAACTTGCAGTTTCACTTCTCCCAACTGCAAAAGATAAACAATGTTTATGGCCGCTGTCTTCAAAAGATTTTTTTTGTTCAACTTTGGGTCTCTACTTAGTCTTATGGATATTGTTAACTTAAAATTGCGAAATTGCATGTACGAAAATGACTCAGTAAGTTTTATGCATTCAATTAAAAAAATCTTGTTTTTTTTTAAATTAATAGTACAATTTCTACGATACATTTACAATACATTACATTACATACAGTTAGGTGCAAAACTGTCTCAAGCAATAGGTAGATTGTTATAATGCTTGTTATCATTTTCGTTTTTACCTATTATGGATTAAGACTATCATGACTTTATACGTTATCAAAAGGCTAATATTAAACAATAGACAAGTTAACGCTATCTACCAATTTTCAGAAAAACTATATTATTTTCATTGGGACAGTTTTGCAACGATCAGTACAAGAAAAAAGTTTTGCCATAATTCTGAGCTGAAACTGGCTATTTACTTTTAAATTTAGAATTGTTTAGTTAAATTTCGAATTTAGAATGTTTTTGAAAATAGGCGCGGAAAACTAATTATCGATTTTAATTGTTCTATTCCGTAACATCTAATTATTTGCAAACATGAAACCATTTACGAAATCTTTAAACAATTCCATACTGGATAAGTTGAAAGAAGAGCTAAATTATTTAAATGGGCAAGAGTGCAGTGCAAAGAATAAGGCAAAAGTATAAAGGTGAGCTGAAAAAGAATAGTGGAGGAAGACCAAAAAAACTGAATTTTACTGATACTCGACGAGTGATCAGATACTTGTCTACAGGAGAGGCAAAATCGGCTTCAAATGCATCAGCACTAGTTCGCAGAGACACTGGCAAAATAGTAAGTAAGTGGACAGTGCAACGAGTCCTACATTCGGCTGGTTTTAGAGCTATAGAGAAAAAAAATAAGCCTTTATTGTCGAAGAAAAACACAAAAGCCCGACTTGATTTTGTCAAGAAGTATGAGTCGTGGACAATTGATGATTGGAGTCGTGTGATTTGGTGAGATGAAACAAAAATTAGCAGATGTTCAACAGATGGAAGACAATGGAATTGGAAGAGAGAAGGAGAAAAGATGAATATAAAAGATTTCATACAAACTGTGAAGCATGGAGGAGGAAATGTGAAAGTTTGGGGCTTCATGACTGTTTATGGAACTGGATCTGATAGGAAAATTGACGGCATAATGAAAAAAGAAATGTATCTTGATATATTGGAAACAAATATGAAGCCGATTTTGCCTCTTCTGTAGACAAGTATCTGATCACTCGTCGAGTATCAGTAGAATTCAGTTTTTTTGGTCTTCCTCCACTATTCTTTTTCAGCTCACCTTTATACTTTTGCCTTATTCTTTGCACTGCACTCTTGCCCATATAAATAATTTAGCTCTTCTTTCAACTTATCCAGTATGGAATTGTTTAAAGATTTCGTAAATGGATTCATGTTTGCAAATAATTAGATGTTACGGAATAGAACAATTAAAATCGATAATTAGTTTTCCGCGCCTATTTTCAAAAACATTCTAAATTCGAAATTTAACTAAACAATTCTAAATTTAAAAGTAAATAGCCAGTTTCAGCTCAGAATTATGGCAAAACTTTTTTCTTGTACTGATCGTTGCAAAACTGTCCCAATGAAAATAATATAGTTCTTCTGAAAATTGGTAGATAGCGTTAACTTGTCTATTGTTTAATATTAGCCTTTTGATAACGTATAAAGTCATGATAGTCTTAATCCATAATAGGTAAAAACGAAAATGATAACAAGAATTATAACAATCTACCTATTGCTTGGGACAGTTTTGCACCTAACTGTACATACATACAATACATTTAATATTTTTTTAAAGTTTAAAAAGAAATATCGGAATTACGGAATTTACAATTCCGGAAAGTCATATCCATGTTAGTGACAACGTCTAAAACAGCACCCAAAATCCGATCTATGGTCATGACCATGACCCTACGTTTTGATTTTTTTCATTTTCTTTTTTTGTTTAATTAGAAAATAAATAAAAACACATAACGTAGGGGCATAGTCATGGCTAATATGGGATTGATGGCATAAACATATTAATTGCTCTAATGTCTTTATCCAGGGAGGAAACAGTCGATTACGTTTGTATGGAGAACGAGTAGGTTGACTGTCCTCTTAACGTGGCTTGCGAAGTACGGAGGCACGCGAGATAATGATTTTTTACCACACACGTTATCGGTCACCCAACCAAGTAATGACCGCACCAGGCGTTGCTTAACCCGCATGATTATGCAAGATCAGAAGGCGCAGTTAGGTCAATAAGCTCCTCCTTGAGTATACTCAGATGTGGCTTATATTCAAAGGTTAAATTTTATAATTTTCGTTGTTTGATTTGCCCTCTTTTATAAAAACTAGCTGTGTCCCGCGGTTTCACCCGCGTAAGTTCCGATCCCGTGGGAATATCATTCATACAATTTGGCGTCGGAATCGGCATGAGTAATCGACGCGTCGATTTGGAATTTTCGCGGTGCGAAATTCGGCTGTCAACTGTCAAATGAATTCGATGCCGATGCCGACGGAACAACCGCGGTAGTCTCCCTGGTATGTAATTTTATTATTTACGAAAATCGAGCCACAGGACTTAGAATTTAATTATAAAAAAATATAACTTACCAATAACAACAACCTCTTTGTACTCGGCATCGTCTTCGGCCGTGTGTTCACAAGGTTTCATAGTGTCCTTCATTGTGCTGTCTCTCTCATTGAACAAGTAATCCAGACTCTTCAATGTAAACCTAATACTATCAATTGTAGACAACTTATAAGCTGCCTCAATCGGTAAATAATTCAGTCAATAAAATAATATCACATACGCGTTACGTTTGTTCTAAATTTAAATAAGTCGATTAATTACAATTTAATTAAGTTATGTTTAATTAAGTCACGTTTAATTACTTTTAATTAAAATGCGTTTAGTTCAATATCACTGCAGTTTAAAGTCTTACGGACTTGGTTATTTGAGGGCAATTTTTCTTTTCTTTCGTTTCAAGTTTTTATAGTAGCTTAGAGGCACGTTTTCTGTTGTAGGAGCCACTTTTTTAATTGTTGAATACCTGGAACAAGATGGTTTACAATATTAATAAAGACATTCTTAATTGAACACATACATTTTTTTTTTCGAAATATTTTTATGAAAACCAATCCAGTATACATTTTAAAACTTCTTATCTATATTTTACTTCAAATAAAACGGGATACTTACTATGTTTTTTTTACGGATCCCTATATTTCGCCAGTAATTTATATGGACTTGTTCATGAGCCATGCACGAGACATTTGAAATTACTGGAAATATTAAAATCCGTAAAAAAAACTAATTAAAGCATGGTATAAATTTCTATTAATTTTTGTATGTAGCTCAAGGCTATTTTGTTTAGAAAATTTATTTACAAGGAAAAATAGCATTCAAAAATTTTCACTTGCGGCGAGGCTCGAACTCGCGTCTTTGGGTCGGTACCCCAACGTCCTTACCAACTAGACTACGCAAGCTCATGTCCCGTGCCGTGAAAACTTCCAATGCTATATTCTCCTTTGATTGTTTTTACGAGTGAAGTGAGTGCAAGTGAAAATTTTTGAATGCTATTTTTCCTTGTAAATAAATTTTCTAAATAAAGCATGGTATATAAATATCTCGATTTAAAAAAAATATTTATATTAAAAACTAACATCTTAGTTTCAAATTCTATAATCCACTTTAATATTAAAATACAAATTGTTGAACTCGTTGCACATTGAGTTAAAGCATGTTTAAGACATGAAGTAAATTTATAATATTATAACACCTAAATAAATATGATTTCCAAACAAAAAAATATACGATAAATATGCATAAATAAAAAATACGTTTGCTCACATGAAAACCAGCGGGATATCTGTCACGAACGAGCATTAAATAATATTATACAGTGGTGGTCATATAATTAAGAACGCTGATATAAAGGGAAGATTTTTTCCTACTAAGATGCAAAACTAATTGTATGCATTTGTTTTTATTTCTCTCGGTATCGTAAAACATTTCCATATTACCACTGTATTCATTGATACACATGATTGGCTAAAAATCAATAGGCAAACTTTTTACACTACTTTTAAACAAAGTATTCCTTATTACTGGCTGGTCACGTAATTAAGAACGCTAAGTAGTTTATACCTTTATTCAAATTTAAATAGAGAACACTCAGTCGATTTGTTACTGTTTGTATAATTTTGGCGCCATTACGTGCTGTAAAAGATTAAAGGTGATTGCTTCTTTAGAAAAAACAATGGGAAAAAATAAAAGTTGTGATAAATCTACAAGGGAAGTAATAAATAATAAAACTTCGCCGGAAGAATTGGTCTTATAAAAAGATAGCCGACCATCTGCAATGTTCAAAAACGATGGTTTTCCACGCTGTAAAGCATTTTGCTACGTATCAAACTACTTCGAATGTTCCACGTGTACCTAAACAGAGAAAAACAACTCCTCGAGATGACCGAAACATCGTTCGTATGGCAAAACAAAATCCTTTTAAAGGGTCCAATGAGCTTAGAAAAGAATATTTTGGTGAAAACAACCCTTCAGCAATCTCAGCACGCACTATTCGAAGACGTTTGGTAGAAGAAAAATTGCACGATAGGATAGCAAGAAAGGTACCCATGTTAAAACTTTGCCACAGGCAAGCCCGGCTTGCATTTGCGAGAAAGTATGAAAACTGGACTGTGCAACAGTGGAAAAATGTACTTTTTTCTGACGAGACGAAAATAAACAGAGTATGTTCTGATGGAAAACGATATGTACAACGTCCCCCGAATACAGCATTCGACCCAAAGTACACGAAAGTTACATTAAAGCACGGTGGTGGAAATGTGAAAATTTGGGGTTGCTTTTCTGGACATGGTGTAGGACCTGTAAAGTTGATAGAAGGTAACATGGATCAGTTCCAATACAAAAATATACTGGAAGAAACAATGTTACCATACGCTGAAGACGTTCTACCGGTCATTTGGACATTCCAGCATGACAATGATCCAAAGCACACTGCACGCACCGTAAAGGAATTTCTTACAGCGCAATTAGTTTCTGTCTTAGACTGGCCTGCTAACAGTCCAGATCTAAACCCAATAGAGAATCTGTGGTTTGAAGTAAAGAAAAAGGTTTCAAATACAAAGTGTGGAAATTTAAGAGAGCTGTATGACGTTTTTTTAGAAGAATGGAACTCTATTTCTCTTGCGAAATGTCAAAAATTAATAGAGTCAATGCCTCGCCGGTGTAAAGCTGTAATTAAAAGCCGTGGATATGCTATTAACTATTAATTTTAGTTAAATATTTATTAAATTTCTTTTTATGTTTCCTGTGCTACATAATTTTGTGATTTTTTAAATCTAAGTGTCATACAAAACAATTCCCGAGCAGTTAAATAAATCGTTCTTAATTATTTGTCCAGTTTCAGTACTATTTGAATGTGTTACTTTGATAAAATCAATAAAATGTGCAAAAAATAGTTAGCGATTTCATACTTTATTCTTAAGTCAGGTTGCTCTATTAATGTGACTATTATATAACATAACTAGTTGCTTCTCAGAAGGTACACATCTCTGTGTATGATACGATTTAAATAAAAAACTTCTAGAACTTCAAATCGTTCTTAATTATATGACCACAACTGTATGCATGGATATGTAAATGTAATAATACGACGAATAATTTATCACATTTATGTAATGTAATATTTATCAGACACGAGAACCATACATCGTATGATTATAATATTTATAATAAAAGGTAGAGACGACAAAATGTCTGCATTTGAAAGTAAATTAAATCAAAGTAACATTTTCTTCGTGTATGTATGTCCTAGACGTCTTCTAAAGAGTTTTAATTAATATTTATCTATAATAAATAAAATAAATTCTGTGAACAACACACATCTATACATAGCTATATAGACTTAAGGGACTTAATTAAAACCTATAAAATATATAGATTTTTCTTCTGTTTTCGCGATGTTAGATTCGAAATTAAACTGAGGAAGGTGAGGAAGAGATCTGTTAAGATTGAGCATTGATAAAATAATAAAAATAGTAAACAAATGAAAATAAAAATCGGAAAATGAGTTTAATTTGTGTAAAATATATTCCATAATACTGTAATAAGTAGTCTATGTTAACTTTCAAAGCGTATAGTTCATATTTTTTACGAAACCAGATGAACCCGCGAGACGCAGCTAGTGTCTCAAGATAAGGTTTGATTAATTCTTATGATCACAACGAGACGGGGGGCGAGCGATGAACTTTTACTTGCTATAGTCAATTAATGAGAATAATACAGGGTGTCCCAGAAACGAGTGTCAAGCGAAAGTCCAGAGGTAGATGACCTTAAGGGGTATCCGAATCACCCCCATGTATGTTCCGCGATTTTTCGTAGTTTAGAAGTTATGGCCTTTTTTCTCATTTTTTCTACTAAAATGCGACCACTGATACCTATTTGGTCATACTTACTGCAATAGTTGAGATAATTGGCTGATTTCTTTTCAAATGTGGAGCTGAATAATAGGGGCATGTTACCTGATACAAGAAAAAGGCGTAACACTAACCAAACTGTTACAAATTAAAAAAGAATTTCATAAAGTGAGCGTTGACAAAACGCTATAAACACTTTAAAGAGCAATTAAAAGAAAAACTTGCCTATTATTTTTTTTCCAAACCAACTTCAAAAACTTCCTTACTTTATTAGCTATCTACCCTATTAAATTTATTGTTCTATCATTAAGGGATCATGTCGATCCTCTAATGATAGACCAATAAAATAAATAGGGTAGATAGCTAATGAAGTAAGGAAGTTTTTGAAGTTGGTTTGGAAAAAAAATAATAGGCAAGTTTTTCTTTTAATTGCTCTTTAAAGTGTTTATAGCGTTTTGTCAACGCTCACTTTATGAAATTCTTTTTTAATTTGTAACAGTTTGGTTAGTGTTACGCCTTTTTTTTGTATTAGGTAACATGACCCTATTATTCAGCTCCACATTTGAAAAGAAATCAGCCAATTATCTCAATTATTGCAGTAAATATGACCAAATAGGTATCAGTGGTCGCATTTTAGTAGAAAAATGAGAAAAAAGGCCATAACTTCTAAACTACGAAAAATCGCGGAACATACATAAGGGTGATTCGGGTACCCTTAAGGTCCTCTACCTCTGGACTTTCGCTTGACACTCGTTTCTGGGACACCCTGTATATTATAACATACTTACATACATACTTTAACAATTTATGAATGTTTATTTATTTTTATCCAGACCCCGGAAGCATGAGGATAAAAAGAAACTCAGGTTTCACTTCATATTCACTTATACCAAGTTGTATCTAAATCGGTTTTTACAAAAAAGGCCCAAAAGGAACAACAATTTCTATGCAAAATTCTGGTAGCTAGGTAAAGATTAATAAAAAACAATATATTGTTACTTTATCCTCTTATAAAATGACAAGTCATGGCGGTATAAATATAGTTTGTTTGTCACTACGGCATCATCAATCAGAACTGACCTACTTTGGAAATATACTTCGAGGAAAATGTAAACTATGGCGTGACATTGAGGACACCCTTAACTACTTTATCATTATCATCGCGAATTCATACATAAAGATTTATGGACCACAAACAGCGCCCCACGGTTTCGCCCGAGAAAGTACCGATCCAGTGTGAATATCGGGATTAAAAATAGCATGTGTTAATCCAGATTTCCAGCTGTCTACATAAAAAGTTTCATCGCAATCGGTTTAGTAGTTTCTACGTGAAGGAGCAACAAACATACTTAGAAACTTTCACGTTTATAATATTACTGGCTGTGTTTCGTAAGTCCCGCTCCGAGCTATCTGCATACCAAGTTTCATCGCAATCGGTTCAGTAGTTTCTGCGTGAATGAGCAACACACACACTCGTATATATACTTATTTACACACAAACTTTCATATTTACAATATGAGTAGGATAGATAATTATTATAATGAATGACTCAACGAAATTAAACGTGTTTAATTAAATTAAATAATATGGTGTAATTTTCACTTATGTTACTTGATTACGTCACGAAAAGACGTCACTGACATGTCACCACTTGTTAGGGAATTTCGTTTGATTAGGAATTAAAATATTCGCGATAATCATGGAATCTCTGTTTGATAAATGATAATTGATAAAATGTTGTTTTTATTAAATTAAACTGATAAGATAATAAATAGATAATGTCGGAAATTGCAATGTCACTCTGAATATTTATTATTATTACGCATAGTTGACTTAGGTTTTGTGTTTTGCCAATGAACCACACCTATCTATTCTTATTTAGGGTTCCGTACCCAAAGGGTAAAAACGGGACCCTATTACTGAGACTTGGCTGTCTGTAAGTCTGTTACCAGGCTGTTCTCATGAAACGTGATGGCTAGGCAGTTGAAATTTTCACAGATGATGTATTTCTGTAGCTGCTATTACAAAACAATACTAAAACAAAATAAAACATACATTTAAGGGGGGCTTAACGTGATTTTTTAAAGTTAAAAGCAACGACTAATAATTATTGCATAAAATAGTAAAATCGTTGTCGCCCGTTGTCACAAAAATACTGTCTAGATTTAAAAACGAACTCTGTCTGTTGCAAATCGGACTAAATAACTTGCGAGCGGGCCAGGTAAACCGGTGTCATGTTGAGAAGTGATTCAAGACATTGTGTTTCCCCATCGACGCATGTTTACTAATACAGAACTGTTTCCTTCAAGTTTTCCTTCTACTTTCCTTTAATTCTCTTTCTTTGAATCTTGATATTATCATAAACATCAGTTCGATACGTGGGACTGAGAATTGAATTAAATACGCAAATTGTGCGTTTATAATTATCAATTAAAATTAATTTATTATATCAGCGTACACATAATTATGAATTCAAATGAATTTATTATATCAGCGTACTCATAATTTTCAATTAAAATTAATTTATTATATCAGCGTACTCATAATTATCAATTAAAATTAATTTATATATCAGCGTACACATAATTATGAATTCAAATGAATTTATTATATCAGCGTACTCATAATTATCAATTAAAATGAATTTATTATATCAGCGTACTCATAATTATCAATTAAAATTAATTTATTATATCAGCGTACTCATAATTATCAATTAAAATGAAATTAAAGACATTTTTCGGTTTGAATCGCGTGGTTTTTATTACTTTTAGCATTGTTACAACGCTCAACGTTTCGAGACCTTTCCAGGTCTCTTCTTCAGGATAGACTAAGATGTGATTTGTCATTCTAATGTATTAAAAAGTTACAGTGAGACTACCGTCTTTTTATTAAAAACTATTAAAATGTTATCAAAAACGTTCCTGTCTACGCAGGTTCCAAAATTGCAATGATTATTATTTACTTTATTGTTAAATTTTATTATTAAACTTTATTATTTAATTTTAACTTTATTACTTTTATTTACTTTATTATTATTTTACTTTATTATTTACATTTTATTTAGCCTATCATTACCAACTATGCACAAATCACCTTTCAACGATTAATTTATCACTACGTGACTTCGCAAACGCGCCCCTTCATGAGAAGAAGTCACAAGAAACTCCTGGGGGTTGTTTTATGGTGACTTATGCTTACATCAAATTTATTCTAATCAAAAGCTAATATAAAAAAATACTATATTCTACAACCGGCAAAAGTGGCTGACAGTGTCCTGTTGTCTAGCAGCAGTTGTTGGCTGGGCCTGGGACTTAATCAAATGTAGTACTGGGTCCCAGACAGGCGGCACCTTCCAGCCATCCTCCCTATTGAAATTGTTGGGGTGTTTCTGAATTTCAATGGCTTCCCGAAGCATTCTAGGTACATACCGCTTCTCAGTGGCCAGTATCCGTGCCTGATCGAAGCGGAGGTAGTGGTTTGGCTTGTCCAGCATGTGTTCACAAACTGCAGACTTCAGAGACCGTCTGTGCTTCACATCAGCTATATGTTCCTTAATCCGAACGGCAACACTTCGTTGGGTTTGCCCTATGTAACTAGCGCCACACTCACAATCGATTTTGTAGATACCAGCATCCTCCAGGGGTATGTTACACTTGACAGGTCTTAATAATTGTTGGATCTTCTTGTGTGGCTTATAATATGTTTTAATTGAAGCTCGTCTCAAGATTCCTCCAATTTTGTCGGTGACCCCCTTGATGAAAGGTAGGATAGCCGGGACTCTCTCGACCGTAGGTGGTTTTGGGCGGCTTCTGTGAACGTGGCGCGGCACTTGGAGGTTGTTGCGACGTAGGACTTGTTTCACGTGCTTGACCTCCTCTGCCAGGTGGGCCTCGTCACAGATGCCATGTGCTCTCTGCAACAAAGTTTTACCAACAGTAGCTAACTGTGAGGGATGGTGGTGCGAATGACCGTTCAGATACCTATCCGTATGTGTGGGTTTCCTAAAAACTGTGTGTCCCAGTGACCCGTCTGCACTTCGAAGGACTAGGGTGTCTAAGAAAGCTAATGATTTATTGTTTTCTAGTTCCATTGTGAATTTAATCTGGGGATTTATGGAATTTAGATAGTCTAGAAACAAGTTAACCTGATTTTTTGGGAGAATTGCAAATGTGTCGTCTACGTACCGTTTGTAGATCTTCGGTGCCACCGGGGCACCCCGCAGCGCTCTCTCCTCGAAGTCCTCCATGAATATGTCCGCCACCACGGGAGAGACCGGCGAGCCCATAGCAACACCGTCGATCTGCATGTAGAACTGGTTATCCCACAGTAAGTAACCGCTGGTGAGACAATGTTCCAACACATCTGCATACTCAGATGGAATATCTTTATCTATTAGCCTCTTTTTAACAATTTCGATGCATTCTCCTATCGGTAAGCTAGTGAAGAGACTCTGCACATCGAAACTGACCATTATGTCCTCATCACTCATCTTTAGGTGTTTCAGATGACTAATGAAATGGTACGAATCCTTAACAAAAGAACTTGTTGTGCCGCGAAGTGGTGCCAAAACCTTCGTTAGATGTTTGGCCAGGAGGTAGGTAGGTGAGTCTATCTGACTAACAATAGGCCGTAATGGAACATTTGTTTTGTGTAATTTAGGTAACCCATAGATCTTAGGGGCCTTTGGGCATTTTGGAGTTAGAGCCACTACGTCCAGATTTAGTTCAAACCGAAAAATGTCTTTAATTTCAATACAACATCGCGAAAACAGAAGAAAAATCTAAATTAAAATGAATTTATAAATATCAGCAACAGCATAATTATTATTCATAATGAATAATGAATGTATATAATCAACGTAGAAATTGTTGGTAAGGCCTGAATGAAATTAAATTATAAGTAAATAGAATCGTAAGTGAGTACTAAAATTAATTTGAAATTTATTTGAAATATACTTAAGAGGATAGTCTCCATTCTCTTTCTCCATACAAACGTAGTTTAAATTTTCCTTCCTGAATAAAGACATTAGAGCAATTATGTTTATGCCATAAAACTTATATCTGTCATGCATGACTATCTATCTATCTATCTAAGTATCTACCTTTTTATTTTATTATTATTTTAATTAGAAAAAAAAAGAGAATGGAGACTATCCTCTTAAGTGTGATAAAATACATTATGAATTAAATTGTAAGAGTAATGGAATAAATTATGAATTTTATTAAATTGTCAGAGTTATGAATTGAAGGCGTTATTTCATGAATTCGGTCTTATTTACATACTTTTCATTCATTCAAGCGTGAGTAATACTGACAAAATATAACTTAATCATTAAAACATATGAAAACTTCAGAAGCACGTGTTTTCAAATTGTTTCTTTACAAAATAATATAATCTCAACATTTACTCTTAAATGTAATGATAATTATGACTTGGCCAATTTGGCTCATTGCCACCGCCACCAGGTATCCATTTCTTACAAACGACACATATACTTCGTTTTTAGGGTTCCGTACCCAAAGGGTAAAAACGGGACCCTATTACTGAGACTTCGCTGTCTGTCTGTCCGTCTGTCTGTCACCAGGCTGTATCTCGTGAACCGTATTAGCTAGGCGGTTGAAATTTTCACAGAAGATGTATTTGTGTTGCCGCTACAACAACAAATACTAAAAACAAATTAAAACAAATATTTAAGAGGGGCTCCCATACAACAAACGTGTTTCAAAAACATCGAATCGAGTAGGTCATGAAATTCAAAATGGCTGCCCTATCTGTCAAATATACCAGTCTGCCTTCACTTACTAAAGAGTTTCTTAATCATAAGTTTCAGATTGTCTTTGTGCCAAAGTTTTTTTTTTTTCATTTTTTTTAGTTGTGTAGTCGTATGATGGAAGTAAGAATCGAAGCTAAATATGTCACATTTTCCTATCAAATTTTAAAATTGGTAAACGATTTTAGGGTTCGGTACCCAATTGTGATAGTGATACGGAACCCTTCGTGCGCGAGTTTCGCACTTGGCCGTGTTTTTAATTGTAGACCACGATTTGACACATCTTCCCGAAGATAAAATGTCAAATGCAAAGAACCAAAACGTCAGTTCATGGTCTGAAATTAAAAAACGAAGTATAAGCATACAATGTACATACTATTTAAGGATGAACTAGCAACATCCTAATCTTTTATTCCCGTACCTAAGTCCGGCAGTGGTAGAAAAATGGTCAGTCTCTTTTCCTCGTCGTCGTTTGAATAAAAGAGACAGGACATTTTCAAAGACCTCTGGACTGGACTTAGTTCTGAACTTAGTTTTTAGGGTTTTAAGACGCCACTGTCCGTTTGTCTGTCATCCATCAGACTGTATTTCATGGACCGTGATAGCTATACAGTTAAAATTTTCACAGATGATGTATTTCTGTTGCCGAGACAACAAACTTGTTTTTTTTTTGTGATAACACCTTGACAACACCTGTTTTTTTTTAGTTTAAGACTACGATTTGACGTTTTGTTTCTATGTATTTGTCATCTAATATTCAAGATGATGATGTGTCAAATCGTAGTCTACAAATAAAAAAAGTATAGGTAGGATTTTTTATAAGCTTAAGCCTCGCTAACTCGCTCCATGTGGTTTCATGGTGATTCGACAGTTTTTGCTAGACCTTGAGATAATAATATGATGCAATAACTGACTAAGAACATATTTATATGCGCTACTAATCATTGATTATTATTTCTATTGATATTATTTTCCATGTGGTCCATTATTTTTGGGTTTATTGGTCTTTTTTTTCTCTAGGTAAGTAAATCTTTTTATTTACTTACCTACTATACTTATACATGAAAACAAAAAAAAAACGATATTTGTCCTAATTTCTATTTTGTTAATAAGATTTTTTAATCCGAACGCCGACTTTATAAAAAAATCTAAGGGAAATTGTTCATTTTCCCAGGGGCTCCAGGCCCATATAGTAAATGCCCAAAAATAGACGTGTCTGAACGGTTTTAGCACTATTCGATAGGCACATAATTATAGTTTTATACTGTATAGTTTTATCCTGTATTCACCCTGGATAATGAGAAATCTAACTATTTATATTGCTGAAATCGAACCAAAGAGGTCGGGTAAGCACGCGAACTTTCGAGTTTATCGTAATAGAAACTCCTTTATAGATTATTTTGTCGTTCTAGTGCAATGGAGTGAAAAAAATGCTACAAATCGCATAAATTAACCTCAAAAATTTAAATATATTTTTACAACTACATAACGTTCTTATGTAGTTGTAAAAATATATTCACGGCGCCAAAACTGGGCCCATGAATGGGCATTTTTTTTTAAGTCCTTAAATCATCGCGTGGTGCGTTGAAAAAATACTAAAAATATGAGTTGAATTAAATAAATAAATATTTCCCGACGGTGCACACAGCGCAATCGAGCCCCAAACTAAGCACTAGGGTTGTACTATGGGTACTAGACAACGTATATACTACATAATATTATACTTTTTTAATTCCATATCCATATCAGCCTCGCGCAATTGCAATTGGTCAGCGCAATACAGCGGTTTTGTGAGGTTGCAGGTTCAAGTCCTGTCAGGTGCAAACTTTTGGAAAGCGTTAAAAAAACCTTTTCTAAGTTCAAAATTTATCCCAAATACATCAATATGGTTACCTAGATTTCACCGGTTCCGAAAGCAAACAAAATTCATGTGAAGAAAAACCTCATGAATTTCACATTGTTTTCTTCGGTCATTTTGAGGATAACGTGTAAAATAGTTAGAATGACCATTGAGATAAAAGTACCTAGAGAAGCTATCTCAAACAAATTCCATGTTTCTATTACACGAAACCATTACAAAAAAGCTGCTGCAACGCTAACAATATTGTAACGTCTATAGTAAAAATTAAATAAAGCGCTTAAAAGGCTTAATTTTTTCGCGACGCATCAAACGTCAAAAGCATCATTGAGTAATGTCTAAATGGCGCATAATGTCGCAGTGATTTTATAAAATATTTTTCTCTATCGATAATATAAAGTGTATTTAATGATGGAAGGTGATTCCTTGGGCTTTATTTTTAATTCATGCGCTGTTTGTACAATATCTCAGGACACACGAAAGCATATTGAAGTCAATTAAAATTTTTAAAATACACAGAATACACACGTATCGTCGCGTCTAGCGTCAGTCAGTAGTGATGGGTCAACTCGAGTTGCCAACTCGAGTCAACTCGAGTTAAACCTTGCGGACTCGAGTTCAATAATAGTACTATTTTTAACAAATTCTTACCTAAAAACGCATAATTGGTGTTTATTTTATTCGATAAATTAATTTTTATTTCGGTCCTATTGCCTAATCTCGGTAAGGACCGAAGGATTAAAATGTAAAAAACTACATGTCGTGGTTTCACATTGTGTAAGCCTCGTTCTTGCTGAAATATTGAAATTGAAAAATTTAGATTCCGTGGGAATATTGCGATAAAAATGTATGTATGTAATAATTTAATTCTCCAGCTAATTACATACTAAGTCTCATCAAAATCGGTTTGGTTTTTTTGGCGTAAAGCGGCAAAGTTTATAAAATAATTAATTGGGTTACTCATGCATACCAACTCGAGTTGCAACTCGAGTTAACTCGAGTTACGTGCATTTTAACTCGAGTTGACTCGAGTTACGTTTATTCCGAGTTGACCCATCACTAAGTCATAGACTAAATTCAAAGGTGGGAGTAGGCCCCAACTCATGTTACAAAAAGTTTGGTTGGGCCATCTTCTCTAGTCACTACTTATTAACTCAATGAGAATGACGTCAAAAACCAAGTTACAATAATTCTAAGAGAAATGTGCTATTGATTATAGTTTGAAACACCATTTACAATTCGTTTACAATAGATGACGAGTCTGCTGTTAGAATAGGTTTTCAAAGATTTCGTTTGCATTAAAATTGAAATCGTGAACTGAAAATTCTACAAGTTTTAAACAATAGGACTTTGATACCGTCTCTTTCTCTGCTGTAACTGTATGTAACCCAACAATGCACTGTTTGTCGACTTCATTGTTTTAATATGACGTGAGTAAAATGTAGGCAAGTATAATCAAAAATCTTTTTTTTAATAAAGATTTGCTGTATTTTTTTAATTTTAAATTAGGCACAGGGATTTTTGATAATTTTATATTTAAAAAAATGTGGGCATTTTTTTAAAGCTTGTTATTTTAACTTCAGCTTAAACAACAAACTCAAAATAAATAAATAATAATAATATAGACCAAAACATTTTTTATATTAAGTTATATAAAATTTATATTTCATCAAAATTATTAGACTAAAATCAATATTTTTTATAGTAAAAGAGATGTTTTGGGGTTTTTTAAATATTGAGATTTTAGGGTATTTTAAGCCATAAATAAGTTATTGCATAAAATACCCATAATACCCCTTAAATCTTTACCTTTTGAGTGTTTTAGTTATGTAACTTTAGAACTTTACTAGATTCACTCCATATTTTTGTTACATACAGCAGTTTGCAAGTTACACAACCTTACGAGATTACAGTTTCATAGATTTGTTTCTGTTGTAAAACCTATTTAAAACTACAAAATTAGTTAATTACTTAGGTAAGTTAACATTAGTTATTAATTGATCTGGTAAATGAATAATTATATTCTTATTAGGCAAAAACTAATTGAAAAAAAAGCTGTGATTTAAAAAAAATGCAATTAACATTGGTTGTTTTCACTACAATTAATGTTTTAAAAACGTTTTATTCACCTTGAAAATTAATATTTTATATGTATTTTTTTTTTTCAATATAATTCTTACAAAATATAATATATTATTTTTCTTTAACAGTAGGTAGGTAGGTAACTAATAAATAACAGAAAATAATTTACTAGAAATTTTGTTCTAACTTTAGAATTTTTAGTGAGAAATTGCTCATAAATATATAAATCGTAAATTAATAAGCACGAAACATATAAATAATTTTAATTACCACTTAAATTCCTACACTTACCTGCGGTTACTTACACAAAAATATTTATAATAAAAAAATCCACAAAAACGTGACACAGATAACCCTAAACCATGACATAACATTAAGTTGTCAAAAAAAAACACTAAACGATAACCTCTAAAGACATAAATCGCATAAAAAAACTAATAAAAAAGACAATTACCGAGATACAGCTGCACAGCGAAATAGAATTAAGAAAATAATTTTATTTAATTCGAAAGAATAAAAAGAGCGCGAGCGAAAACGTGTTCAATATACGAGAGCTCGAGCACGACTGAATAGATTGCCGGCTAGGCGCGCTGTATTGACATTGACTTCCGATTCTTAATTTAAATTATGTTGGATCGAGCGTGTCCATGTTTACATTAAACTTGTATTTACTATTACTATGCCTACGAGTATGTACCTACATTAAATTAATAATAGACAAATAGATTGCTTTTTAATATTACGCCTGAATTTCTTTTTCTTTCAGGATTTTGGTCAAATGATCCTAAAAACGACTTCAATTCTATTGACATACGGTGCGCGGTGGGAAGAAACAACAAAACTCATGACCTTCTTGTGTCTTCTCTCATGAACTTCTTGGTCGCGTTCTGAAGACACGCTAGATTACTGACGATTTTAAACGAGCATGTGAATATCTTATTAAATAAACATATTTTTGAATTTGAATATAGATTTTTTAAATTTGAATATTGTTTTTTTTTAAATTGAACTAACAGTCTAGGAAGTGAAGTATCGAATGCGCAAAGACCTTGTCTCCATTATCTCTACAATTAGGAAATATTATTAGATCTCTGATGTTTTAGTGTAAAAATCTTTAAGAGTTTCCTGTCTGCAAGGACAGCGACATAAATACACTGTGACACTAATTTGTAGAACAGATCATGTTTGTGTTTTTGGGAAATTGTAAAAAAGTATGGCGTTTTGTCAAGATTTTATTTTTAGTGTAAAATATGATAAGTGGATAAGTAATGTTTGTTACATTTTACCGGGTCTTAATCGAGTCTTATTATTTTTAGCATTCCCACTCTAAAATAGTATATTATGCAATTAGTGAATAAAGGACGGATTTAAAGCGAGGGTCATACGTGAATCACGAGCAAGTGAAGGATTTTAACTACTGAACCACGATCGTAGGGAGTGATTCATGATTATTGAATCAGGAGCTTAGCGAGTGATTCAAGTGTTAGAATTCTGAGCGAATTTAGAACACACCAATATATTCGAGCCCCATCTCAATGCTTAAACAACCTCCTTGCTCAAAGAAGACCCGACATACAAACTCTTTTCTTTTCTAGTAGTCATGGTATAAATAAAGTATAGTATGCAAGTATGCAACTCTTGAATAAAGTACGGATTTACATTGAAGGGCCAAAAATCACTCGCGTCGCGTCGGTCAGGATTCTGACACTTGAATCATTCCCTATGGTCGTAATTTAATCGTTAGAATCCTTCACTTGCTCGTGATTTCACTATGTCACTATATTTAATCCGTCATTTATTCGCTAATTACATAATATACAATTATTTGGGTATTTATTTATTTATCATGGTTATGTCTTTTAAAACAATCGAGATATCGATACCTCGGGGCTTAAAGGGCGCAAGTCCCAAAACTCAATTTTACAGAAGAGTAAAAAAAAAAAAAAATTATTGCTATAACTTTTTTAATTTTTGGCCTAAATAAACCAATCAAAGACCTAAAATCTTATTTTCCGTTTCCTGTATTAGAAATGTACTTATTCTATTTTTCAATATCACGACATCATTACAATTGCGTTTCAACTGCAACTAACTTGCAACTGAAGTGCATTCGAAACTTTATCTTTAGATTTCAATAGATTTAAGAGTCAACAAGTTTCGATTGCAGTTTAAAATGTTGCAGTCGAAACCGAAATAGAATCGAAAATTCACGGACTCTAAAATGTAATTAAAAATGATGAATTTTTGATTACAGTTCAGTTCCCTTTTCCGAGCGATGTTCCCGGTTGCATCCCTCTCGGGAGCCCGGGGTCCGCCAAACCCCAAATATTTGGGGTTGGCGCAGTAGGTAGCAGTCTTTCACCAAAAGAAAGCTAGGTACATTATCGAGCAGTAATATAGGCTTACTTTTGATCCCGATATTCCCACGGGATGGAGACTTACGCGGGTGAAACCGCGGGACGCAGCTTTTCTCTTATTATCAGTTAAGACAGTGGTCAAACGCTTACCTATCTATCGTTATAAATAAAGGCATTATAAAAAGTTCTCGAAATGTCGGGCTTTAAAAAAAAAAACGGGGCAAGTGCGACACTCGCGCACAAAGGGTTCCGTACCACTATCACAATTGGATACGGAACCCTAAAATGGTTTACAACAACCAATTTTTAAATTTTATAGGAAAATATGAAATATTTATCTTCGATTCTACTCCCATCAAACAACCGAATCACTCAATAAAAAAAAAAAAAAACCTTGGCACAAAGAAAATCTGAAACTTTTATGAAACTCTTTGGTAAGTAAGGCAGACTGGTATATTTGACAGATAGGGCAGCCATTTTGAATTCCATGACCAACTCGATTTGTCCTGACCAATCAGAAGCGACCTCACATTGACGATTTCGGTGGCGCGTCGTGCGAAAGCGCGACTGCAATGCAGGAGGTTGCGGGTTCGATTCCCGCCGGGTGCAAGTATTTATGCCTAAAAAATAAATATTTGTGTCTGGTCTGGGTGTCCCTCTATATATAATATGTATGTATTTACAAAAGAAAAATAAATATAAGTATTATATCCGTTGTCTAGTCACCGTAACACAAGCTTAGTCGCTTACCACGGGGCTAGATGGCGCTGTGTGTTGTTCACAGAATTTATTATTTATTAATTAATTGAACTAAACTCCTTGTTATTTTTGAAACACGTTTGTTGTATGGGAGCCCCTTTTAAATAATTGTTTTATTTTGTTTTTAGTATTTGTTGTTGTAGCGGCAACCGAAATACATCTTCTGTGAAAATTTCAACCTTCTAGCTATTACGGTTCATGAGATACAGCCTGGTGACAGACGGACAGACGGACGGACGGACGGACGGACGGACGGACAGACAGACAGACAGACAGACAGACAGACAGACAGACAGCGAAGTCTCAGTAATAGGGTCCCGTTTTTACCTTAAGGTACGGAACCCTAAAAATGGTTAAAATAATTAAAAAAAAAATGAAATAAAATCCGAAAAAGGAGTTTAATTTTCTATGGAGATACTATGTTATTTAAGTATTATGAATGAGATACATAATGTTATTTAAAAAGATATGTATTTTTGTGTGTGTGCGTCTGTATGTTTGTTATGAATAAACTCAAAAAGTACTGGACGAATTTCAAAAATTCTTTCACCATTAGAAAGCTACATTCGCCTTGAGTAACATTCTTTTGATCCCGATGTTCCCAAGGTATCGGGACTTACGCGGGTGAAATCGCGGGACGCAGCTAGTATTATATCCGGTGTTACTCTCCATCACTTAAACTATCTATATGCAAATTTTCATCCAAATCGGTTGAGCCGCTTGACCGTAAAGAGGAAACAAACAAACATACAAATATATAAATAAACAAACTTTCGGATTTATAATATTAGTATGATTATATTTCATTTGGCAAATTTTTAAGGTCAATGTTTAATTTTAACATTACCTACTTAGTCGTAATAGACATTATTATAAAGATGGCTCTAGTATTAATTTTATCTTATTTCGACCTTGATATAATATTCCAATAATTTCCATACTTAGGTAGGTGCTAATAATTCTAATTTATTCCTATTCGACATTTAAAAAAAAAAAAAACCACCTGTGTGCAGTCACTAAGCAAGACAAATCGGAAGTAGGTATGTAGTAGGAACTCACTCCACTACCGTTCTGTCTTTGTTACCTTCACCTTGTCGGCCATGAAATGTATGATACTTAACACGTTAGCTGCTGGACCCCAAATTACGAAAAACTTCAGATGCCGTGATAACGCAGCGTGTGGGTGTCTTCCGCACAGTCGTTACATTCGATAATAAATTTACAGGGAATAGAGCTTGTCTAATCCCTGTAAATAGGGCTGTTCATAACAGGCAGGCAAACCACCTGTCCACCTCGGGAGCAAACACTATTTTTCGCTCGAGTGAGGTACTTTGAATCCCTCAACTCGCTCAGGATTCGAATTAAGAATCCCTCGCTCCTCTCTGGATTAAAAAAACACTCTCGCAGGCATAATAGTATTTTCTACGCTAGGTACACAATCTACTATTCTTAAAGAGAAAGACAAGGATTATAAACTGGAAAATTATGAAATGCGGGCAGAAAACACTTCAATTCAGACCTGCGTCTTTACGCAATGCAACAATAATACATAATATTATAGAAAGCTCGTATAACAGAGTTTATAAAATACTTGGGCATGTTTAAAAAAATAGCATTATGTTAACTTATGGGATCAATTTATAAATATTCGTTCGGATAGAGCTTTGTATTACAATTATAAAAAAAACGTGGGGCACTCGGGGACTGCCGCGGTAAAGCTATTGCATAGCATTTTTTATCAACTTATGCAATTATAATTATTTTTTTATATTGTACCACGTTGCCATGGTAGGCGGAGTGGGGGGTGTTAGGTTTTTTTCGTTACGAAATTTCTTCATTCAAAGCTCAAAGCCCGCGATAAAAGCTATGCAATAGCTTAATAATTAAAAACCGATAGCTATACTTTATTTCAGAATTTTAATTAAATTGAGAGGTGTCAAGGGACATCCGGATGGAACGAAGTTACTTACAACTATAGCAAAAAGTGTCGTTACAACTTTTGGTCTTAATTTTTTCCGTCTAGCCCCCTTTCGCAATGCGCGATAGGGAACTTCGTTCCAAAAATGTACAAAAAAATGAGAATATACATTAGAGAAAATATGTTTATGCCATAAAACCTATATCAGCCATGACTGACCATGCCCCTACGTTTTGATTTTATTCATATTCTAATGTTTCTAAATTTTATTTCTTATTCTAAATAGAAGATAACCCAAACAAAAAACGTGATTTTTTGTGATAATGGTACGGAACCCTTCGTGCGCTGGTCCCACTTGCACTTGGCCAGTTTTTTATTTGTTTGGTACAATAAAACATAACAGTCCGGCAATTCTATGTTTTCAATGTAGGTATGGGGAAAACAAACAAATTAATAAAGTTTTGAAACTTTGGTGACCTTTGGATATGGTGTCCCACTACCCTTCCCCCACCCTCCTTCCACCTGCCGCTACACCCCCCTTCATCAACCATCAAGTTTGTAAAAATTAACAGTTTTTCTACTTTTTTGGAAAAACTAAAATACATACGAAAAAGATGTAACAAGAAAAAATGATCTTCATTAAATTCTGAACAAAAATGTCCGTTGTCTTATTTTGATAGGCTTGATGGTTTTCGAGCTGTAGCCTGTTTGGTTTTGGTAAACTTGACAATCTATAGGCATAATCAAATTGTGACTGAGCGATGTCTTGGAAAATTATTAAAAAAAATAGAGGGGAGAGTAGTGGGTCTTGAACACCACACCCAAAAGGTTTATTATTAACTAGCATCTCCCCGCGGTTTCACCCGCATAAGTCCCGATCCCGTGGGAATATCGGGATCAAAAGTAGCCTATAGCCTTCCTCAATAAATGGACTATCCAACACTGAAAGAATTTTTCAAATCGGATCAGCGGTTCCTGAGATTAGCGCGTTCCAACAAACAAACAAAAAAACAAACTTCCGCTTTATAATAGTAATAGATTTGTTTGTCTGAAAAACATATAATTTTATTACTTTACCTCAGTAATTATAAGTTATATCTTGTTTTAAAAGACGAGCAAGAAATGGCGTCTGAAAGAAACAATCAGATATAAACATTCCAATTAACCTACCCAACCGAAACAATAGTAAATGGATTTAACGAGCCGATAAACCCGGCCAGGGTTAAACAAATAACAGTTATTGATCATTGTTTTATGCATTTTTATTTGGTACTGGCTGCCTCCCGCGGTTTCCTCCGCGTAAGTCCCGATCCCGTGGGAATATCGAAATATAGCCTATGTTACTCAGGGTGAATGTAGCTTTCTAATGGTGAAAGAATTTTTGAAATCGGTTGAGTAGTTTTTGAGTTTATTCGTTACAAACATACGACACACAACACACAATAATACAAATCTTTCCTCTTTATAATATTAGTGTAGATAGTGTAGATGTAGATTTTAACAATGGACGTGATCTCATCAGTTTTGGAGAATAGGGTTTGATTTTCAACTTACACGAGTGCAGAATTTAATCTTCTCTACTAGGTATATAACGGTACTAGCAGTGCCTGCGACTTCGCCCGGCAAATTTTTGAAAATATAATATAGCCTTCGTCAATAAATGGACTATCCAACACTGAAAAAAAATTTCAAATCGGACCAGCGCGAGCGGTTCCTGAGATTAGCGCGTTGAATCAAACAAACTCTTCAGATTTATAATAGTAACTAGCAGTGCCCGCGACTTCGTCTGCCTAATGAACCGTAATAGCTACCAGCTAGACGGTTGAAATTTTTATATTAATTTAGCGTAAAAGAACATAGAATACGTTTGAGGCATCCTCTCTAGTACATAACCTACATAAGATATATTATGTATGTTTCCGATACATAAGCACGACTAATACATAACATATTGTAGTGGGTGGCGTCGTCAAACGCCTGCTACCAACAAAACAAAAAAAAAAATCAAACAATTATTTACCCATCAACTCGGTATTTACCTAGGCAAGCTAGGTGGACTAAAAAGTGTGGGATGTATTGAAAACCATGGTTACAAAACATCAAACTTCAGGACCTAGCATTAATAATTCTAATGTCAATTTTGTATTTGAAATAAACGATCGTCATCAAGCAATTAAACATCGATTCTACATGAGTTAGACACTTATCTGTCGAGTCATGGTGTGTATGGGCTACGTACATACATCGTGTATGGTAGGTACCTATAGGTAATGCCCCACGCAAATACATTATGTGTGACTCATTGGTAACACAGTTTACCTAACAGTTTGTATGCCTCGTGGCGCTCTTAACTAGCTAGTTCCTAGTTACTGCCCGTTGATATCACCCTAAGGGGAAATGGTATACCTACTTTTTTCTCTACACAAACATAACCATGCATGACCATTGACCATGCCTCTACGCTTTGATTTTTTCATATTATATTTTTTTATTTAATTTTACAACATTATATTATGATTGCGGTAGGTTATCGTTTTAAGTATTAATCAAATAGATAATATTAAGTTATTTCAATTTTATTTTTATTATTACTTAGGTATTTGAAAATAAAAAACCGTAGGGGCAAGGTCATGGCATGGCTGATGTAGGTTTTATAGCATAAACATATTTGCTCTAATGTCTTTATCCAGGGAGGAAACAGTCGACTACGTTTGTACAGAGAACCTTCCTCTTTCTTAACAGTAGATATGGCATCAGATGGAAGACAGTTGAAAGAAGCCACTGAAGTCACGCTACCTCTAACTGAATGATACTAATGAATGTTTAAACGTCATTCATCGACTACATCTCATCACCTGCAGCGATTTTCATTTCATTCCTACAATAGATGTAACAATATTGTCAGCGCTGCAGCGGATTTTTAACCGACTTCCAAAAAGGGAGGGGGTTCTCAATTAGTCGTTTTTTTTTAATTATATTTATTTATTAACGAACAAGGTCATGTCCCACACCATGAAGCTCTACGAGCGTATAGTTGACTCTCGGATCCGGCAGGAGTGCACTGTCTCGGAGGGGCAGTATGGTTTCCGCCCCGGTCATGGTACCATGGACCCTGTTTTCGCCCTAAGGATCGATATGGAGAAATACAGATCGAAGAATACGCCTCTGCATTTTCTGTTCCTGGACTTGCAGAAGGCCTTCGACTGTGTTCCTCGCGTGATGATCTGGTGGGCGCTGCGGTCCAAAGGGGTGCCTGAAACTTATATTGAAACCATCAGGGACATGTACCGAAATTCCGATTCAGTGGTGCGAACTGCTGTTGGTGACACTAAATCTTTCCCCATTACAGTCGGAGTCCACCAAGGATCCGTCCTAAGTCCGTTTCTGTTTAGCGTAATACTGGACGCACTGTCCGTTATCATCCGAGACGCACACGAGCAGCCCCCGTGGATGCTCATGTATGCTGATGATATTGCGCTAGCGGACTCGGATAAGGGACGGCTTGGAAGGCGTGTAAATGCGTGGAAAGAGTCACTTGAGAACGGCGGTTTGCAACTCAACGTAGCGAAGACCGAATACTTGGCTAGCAATACCACAGATCCCACACCTGTCTGCGTAGACGGTCACATGGTCGAGCGGACAGACCAGTTTAAGTACTTGGGATCTGTGCTTCACGAGTCCGGCGACATCGATTGTGACGTCAAGTCCCGCATTTCGGCAGCTTGGGCCAAGTGGCGAGAGGTAACTGGTGTCATCTGTGACCCGAAAATGCCGGTTAAACTGAAGGGACAGGTCTATAAAACGATCATTAGACCTGCCCTTTTGTATGGTAGTGAGGCGTGGCCATTGCTTGAGCGACATAAGCAGGAGCTGCGTGTCACGGAGATGAAGATGCTGCGCTGGATGTGTGGAGTGACGCGAAAAGACCGCGTCAGAAACTCCCGCATCAGGGGCAGCCTTCATGTCCGAGACTTTGCAGACAAACTGCAAGAATGCCGCTTACGGTGGTACGGCCACGTTCTACGAAAACCGGCTAGTTACGTGGGAAACAAATGTCTTGCTATGGCGCCTCTGCCCGGCCGCGGCAGATTGGGAAGACCCAAGAAGTGCTGGCTTGACGTTGTAAGATCGGATATGCGTGCTAATGGCCTCACTACACGGGATGCCGAAGATCGTGCGAAGTGGAGACGTAAAAGTAGGAAAGCGGACCCCGGGCTATCGAGAGAGATGCAACCGGGAACAACGCTCGGATGATGATGATTTATTAACGAACATAGAATATTATGTTTGCGACATCACCTCTAGACTCTAGAACTAGTAGGTACATAATGTCTCGATGGTATTAATACATAAAAACAACGGGCGTTTGGATCTGACCTTCAACCTTCGGAACTAGTCGTTAATGGTAACCACATGGTGCGAGCAAACATACACACATAATACAACTTCATTATTCATATCTATGTACCTACGTATGTTATACATTCTAACATTCGGTTATATTATAAAAAGTTAAATAATATTACATCAGTAACTAAGAGCGGTGTTGATCTTGTGGTAGATACCGCGACTTTCATTCCGAAGGTCGTGGTTTCGAATCCTGGCCGACCGCGCAACAATGTCTTTTTATTAAAAATATAAGTCCGCTATTAACATCGCTCTTACGGTGAAGGAAATCATCGTGAGGAAATACGGCTTAAATTTACGCCAACAGGCCCAGTTATAGGGCTAGTTGCGGAAATACACAGTTAAAGTAAGTAAGTAAATTAGTAACTAAAACAAAAGCCGGCAAGTCAGTATTTTACAAAAAAAAACTCGCGCACGAAGGGTTCCGTCCCTACCATTATCACAACAAACACGTTTGTTGTACCTATGGGATCCCTTAAATATTTCTTTTATTTTGTTTTTGTATGTTGTTATAGCGGCTACAGAAATATATCATCTGTGAAAATTTCAACTGCCTAGCTATCACGGTTCATGAGATACAGCCTGGTGACAGAAGGACAGACAGACAGCACAGCGGAGTCTCAGTAATTGGGTCCCGGTTTTACCCTTTGGGTACGGAACCCTAAAAAAACTATAATTAAAATTAGGTTTCTACATTTCATATCAGAGAAGCATAATAGTCAAAATAAAACAGAATAAAATAAATATTTAAACGGGGCTCCCATACAACAAACGTGTTTTAGTGACAGAATGGTACGGAACCCGGTGCGCGAGTCCGACTCGCATTTGGGTTTTTGTAGTTGTTTTGGAAAATTTTCTTATTTTTAAATAAATTATTCTTATTCTGCTTATTATTAGGTATGGTTGTCATGTCTTGGAGCGATCTATTCAAAAGCCTAAATTAGTCACTTGCTCTTGTCAAAATCGGTCGAAGAACTATGATTTTGTAGTTAACAAGAAACCCTTATATAGTTTCGTCATGTCCGTCTGTCTGTCCGCATCTTAGCCTAGATACGCTTAGAACTAAGATGTAACTTTGCATAAATATCCTTTTTTTTATATCCATTGAATTTTTGAAATCGGCACAGTAGTTTTTGAGTTTATTCATAACAAACACACCTACAGACACACGCACACACAAATACAAATCTTTCTTTATAATATTATTGTACATATGATGTGATGTTGGATAGAAAACAAACGAATTTATCAAATCTACAAATCGTCCTTAAAATCAGACTGGTTTAACACGGCGCATACGCAGACTTTTCCTACGTAATAAAATAATACTTGGAACTTTTCATCTCATCACAAGTTGATCTGTGATCTGATAACTTATCACACGTCTGGACCACTCGATGATAAGTGATATCACATCTGAGACATTGATCGACACAATCGTAATCCTGTGATAAATGACCATACCTATTGCTTATTCTACCAATATTTAGTGGTAATATTTTAGAGGTGAAAATTGTGTGTACCTAAGTCATGCAAAATGCAGCAACGTTAAAAACCCTCGCTACGCTCGGGATTCTATTCTATAATCCTTCGCTTTGCTCGTGATTCAAATTAGCGCCCTCGCCGTAAAAATAGGTACTATTTTGCTCCCTTGTCATACAAATTACAATCTACTTTATCGTTCCCGCAGAAATCACAAAAATACCCCCTTTGTTTTGGCGTTTTTTTTATAATCTTGTATTTTTTTTTGTAAATCTAAAATTGTATTTTTAAAGTAGGTATTTCCTACACTTGGAAAATTAGTTTTTTGAAAAAGAGCTGTGGCGCATTACATCGGAATTGTAAGAGTTGCAGGTTCAACGGTTCAAGTCCTGTCGGGTGCGGAATGTAGTTTTCAAAAATAACTGGTTTTTTTTTTACTTAAATATCCTTTGAAAATCCAAAGTTCAAAGTTAGGTACACATACATAAAAGCAATAAAAACGAAAGTACCTACAACCAAGCCCCTTATCAAAACAGAACTTATGGAATAACACGCGATTGATAACGAAATACATAACAATTTGATTTATTTATGTCATGTCGGTGCCATGGGAGCCAATGTAACCGCTATGTGATAGATAACGCATGATAATATATAGATAACTACATAGTAGGTATGCATTGTTATATGCTACTATCGAGTACAATAATTATTTACGATGAATAGCAAAGAATTGGTCGGGTTTTAGATTGTGAGGTCGTTAATTTTTTATTAAGGTACTCACCTACCGTGTAAGAGCGGTGTTGGTCTAGTGGTAGATACCCCGGCTTTAATTTCGAGGGACGTGGGTTCGAGCCAGGCAGACCGCGCAAAATAAAAACGTGTGGCACTCGGGGACTGCCGCGGTAAAGCTATTGCATAGTTTTTTTTATCAACTTATGCAATTATAATTATTTATTTATTTTGTACCATGTTGCCATGGTTGCCATGGATAGCTCGGCCGAGCGTTAGTTAGCTACATGGTAGGCGGAGTGGGGGGGTGTAAGGTTTTATTTTAGTTACGGAATTTCTTGATTCGGTCGCCGCGCACAAAGTCCGCGATAAAAGCTATGCAATAGTTTAAAACATGTGCGCTATGAGCATTTCTCTTACGGTAAAGGAAAATTCACCAATCCGAAGTAGGCTCCCGTGGCGTCTTACTGCCTAACCCAATGAGGTACACAAAACTCCCGTGGCGTCTTACTGTCTAACTATGAGGTCCACAAAATTACAGAGAATCTGGAAGTTTCTAGACTTAAAGGGAATTAGTAATGAATGATCTACAAAAAGCTGGCACAATAGACCATAACTGGTCGATGCGGCATCTTAAAAAGCCTACTCAAAAATTATTCTTCTTCTTTTAGTAGTATGTGGCACACCTAGTGTTAGAGTTTCCAGGTCGCCGTGGCCTTTAAATTGACCTAACAACATCAGAAGTAACAACTGGAATCAACTGCTTAACGTGCCTTCCGAAGCACGGAGGAGCTCGACAAAGTGATTTTTTGCCACACAAATTACCAATAATAATAAAATTACCAATCATATGGTCGGCATAAACTTGATTTCCAGCCAAACTAGTTTAATAGCCTAGGGCCTAGGTCATGCCGGCTTCCGGACAGCCAGAAACGACTCGGATAAGAGCGACGAGAGTGAGCGAGTTATACTGCTTTAGGAAGCGCACCGCTTTATTTCCGAAGTATAGGTACGACGACCACAGGCTTTTCAGCTCGAACTTATTTTGAAACTATGACGTGCTTTGGTACTAGGTAGTTTCTACGTCAAATGTTAGATGTCACTATTTTCACGAAACTGTATTGTGGTGTAGTTAGGGTTGCCAGATACGGACTTATAATTTCCTTATAATTTTCAAAACCACAACAGCGTAAACAGTGGTAAAAATCACAAAAAAATCCATTTAATAATACTTCTAATGAAAAGAGATAAAAGTAGACACCATATTCAAATATCTTTTTGAACTTTATTTTTAACCCGCCAGGTTATAAGACCCAGTCCAGACCCATACCTATAATTCAATCTCTGAATCTGGGAAAAGACCTATTAGACCGAGAATTTAACCTGGTTTACAATATAGTTTTACGAAAATAAAATTGGAGCACGAAAATGGGAAGTTTTGACGGGAACGCCAAGACAACATTCTTGGCGTTCCCGTCAAAACTTCCCATTTTTGTTTTAATTTATTCCAATGACATTTAATTTTATAATTGACATTTTACTCCATCTAATTAATTAGGTAGGTACTCATCTTTATTTTGATTTTGAATTGAACCAGCATCTTACTCCCGGTTTGAGTAAGATGCTGGTTCGAATCCAGCCCGGCGTCTATCGTGCGTTGTGTTTTTGCAGAAGTATTGTTTCTTAAAAAAAAAAACACTTCTAAGAAAGCCCAGTGCAAGTTTAAGCACTCAAAATAGAATATTAAAAACATTTATTTCAAATAATAAAATCCATATTATTTGTAATTAATCAATTACATTACATTAAAATAATTCAAATAATATTTATAAATCTTTTTTTTATCTCCTTTCTGGGGAAAAAAAACTCCAGGTATAGCAACCCTATTTTTTTTCCATTCGGTTTCGTTTTGCTGTTCTGAATGTTGTGTTTTTGTGCTTTTTCATAATAATTTGGCTTTGAATCTGGACTTCGACGACCCCTCTATAAATAATATTTTGAAAGGTCGCAGGAGGGACAGAGAGGTGATTGAAGAAGATGTTGTAAAAAAGTTAGCAGCAGATTATTTTAATAAAAGAAAAAGGAAATAAATTCGTCATATAAACATTGTGTATTTATTTTTAAGTGACTATGATAAAATGTGGAATTCTTTGTTAATTAATAATAATTTTGTTAGAAGCAAAGAATTTTACATTTATTAGGTACCTGCATTATTTCAAATAAAATAAAATAAAATTAGTGGGGCGTCGCGCGACGGTAGGTGATTTTAGTTACTCTATCAAATGTCAGAGGCGCTGTAGTCGCAATTTTTACTGATGTCTCTATTACCTATAATATATAATGTACTTTGTGGGTACGACGACGCTGTGATTAACTAAACTCATCTACACCTGAGATCTGCACTAATATTATAAAGAGGAAAGATTTGTATTTGTGTGTGTGTGTCGTATGTTTGTAATGAATAAACTCCAAAACTACTGGACCGATTTTAAACATTCTTTCACCAATAGAAAGCTACATTATCGTAGAGCAACATAAGCTTTTTTTGTCCCGATATTCTTAACATCGGGACTTACACGGGTGAATCCGCAGACAATGTCATATAAACCACGTGCAGAAAACGTGATCATATATTCACTACCTACTTTATATTCTATGGCATAAAAAGTAAATTACTACCACGCCATCGCTCCGTCTCACTCATGGTTATCTGATCAATCAACGTCGCCAAGTATCCGCGGCTCGACCCAGCGATCAGACTAGTGCTGCCGTTCGATAGTTCACTATCGATAGTTGTGGCAAAGGAATAGTATCGATATGTCTATCGTTCCAATCGATAGCTCCATTAGTTTAAATACTATCGACACAAGTTAAATATCGATACTATAGGTGCATTACTAAAATATTACATTAGAATTAGAATATTACAAAAAGCAATCGATAGAGACCTTTTTTTCAATAGTATTTGTACGTAGGTATTATAGTTAGTTTTACGATAGTAGGCGTAATAACGCCTACTATCGTAAAACTAACTATAATATCGATTGTTGTTAGAATAGTCAAATCCGGTACTATCGACAGTAATTTCGATATTGAGAATCGATACTATATAGTGTCGACAAACTGCAATACTATCTGTATTGCAGTTTGTCGACACTATTGTATTGAACTTAGCTATAGATAGTATCGATAAGCCTATCGATATTATAGATGATTTGCGAGATCCTATCGATGTAGTGAAACTATCGAAAATTCGGCAACGCTATATCAGACTTTCCGATACCTACTTCTTGATACCACCCACGCGGTAAGCACGGCCGGTACTTTTGGTGACATGCCAGCAGTGGCACAACGTGCAGATTGGGGTTAAGTTGGGATCTGTTATCGCGCTAAGCAGTCTGTCGCTAACCAGATTAGACTTTAGTTTCAAATACTTCGTCTTTCTCTATGTGATAGAGGAAAAACGAAGCATTTGGAACTAGGACATTTTCCAATAATTTCCAAAAATTGGAAAATGGTTAGCTACGTAAATGAATAGCCAGTCAAGGGATAAACTCCTGTCCCTCATTTCAACATAATTGTTATTGGTCCCGGTTGTTATCTCTGATAGCCATAAGTGAGACACACCACTTCATTCAATTGAAATACTTACATCATCTGTGAAAATATCAACTGTCTAGGGCTGTTCATGGGATATGGGCTGATAGATAGATGGACAGCGGTCTCTAAAAGGGTCCCATTTTTTATCCTTTGGATACAGAATCCTAAAAACCAATAATTATTGCAATATTACGTACAGTAGGAGGCAGATTAGTTAAAACAAAATGCCGGATGCGCAGAAGTCGATTTTTCGTAGAAAGCGCATGTAAAATGTACTACGCGAACTTTCCCCTTCCACGACAAAACTTTTCAACTTATCTGCTGGTCACTGTAGGAAAATTCCATAAGGAGGTACCTACATGGTTGGCGTATAAATCAATTTAGGTAGGTATACCTACTTATACTTATCATATCCCACACGCCTTGCCATTTTTATTGTCAATTCACCGCGTATATACGTGTAATCAAGCTATCCATTATCGGGCAATCAATTACTAATCGCACCCCAAGTGGCGATCGATACCACTTAGGTACCGTTTGTGTACCTGTTAGGTATCGAGTGATTAGATAGGTGACGTCTTTTTGTATATTCATCGTTAAGGCGCTCTTGTACCACCGCGTGTAGGTATTGAAGTCTACCTCAGCCCCCGCGCACAAAGACGTAAGTAGCGCACGATCCGGGCGCCACCCGCCCCGCACCGCACCGCGCTCGCGCCGCGCAATGCCTACTCGCAATCGAAATACGCGCCACAGTACCGTGCCACAGTGTAGCGTGAACAGTAGGTAGGTCAAGTACCGTGGTAGAATAATAATATCAATTTTAGTAATTAGTAGGTACATAGTATTGGATTTTGGATTCGGTACATAAAATAATGTAGCTATAATAGTGCGCCTACCTAGCAAGTGGATTAGTACTTACATTTTTTGTCCATAGTAAGTAGGCATACCTAGGTACTATAAAATACTCCGTAGTGAAATAAAAAACATTCTAGAAAATTCAAAATCTTTATTCCAAAAATATATGGGAAGGTTTTTATTATTTATCATACCTTTTATGGTACAGTCACATTACTAATTATGTATACAGGTACATTTTCTTAGGTTGGTATGTATTATTTTTTTAAACTGTTCAGCAATTTTTTCAGCAGCAAAAAAGCTGTATTGAATTTATATATAAGCCGCGCAAGTTAATATTGCGATGGAACCTTGTCACAATAACAGCTGCGTGACGTCATCCGTTGCACAATGGTTCAATGGTTATTTTTTGGTAAAAAAATATGTTTACACGTCATTTCATTATGCTAAGTAAAATTAAAAAAATCAAAAATCAAAGTACGTTTATTCATTCGGATATTAGCAAGATATCTCTTTGACATGTCATTTTTTTTTAATTTAATCTACTCTACTATGTCTTCGGATCGCGACCTCCATGACATGAGAAGAAGACACAAGAAACTCATGGGGTTTTTTTTTTGGATATTTTTTTTTTTGCAGTAATCATGTGATTTACATTGTCGCATATATAATATAATATAATATAATAATCTCAGGTGTCGGTACTAAAAACTAAATATTATTCTTTTACAGAGTATAATAATCTCATAAAACAAATTCACAAAAGTACAGATAGCAAAAACAATTGTAATAAAAAGTCAATAAGCTAGGGTTATGGGTTTATTTGTAGTAGCGAGACGGCTGTTTATGACCATAGGTATATTTCTAAGAAATTTCAGGACCATAAAAGATTAGTTTTTGCAAAATATTCAAAATGTCTATTACTAGTTGCTTCGACATTAAAATGTCCTCAGTAGTCCGAAGCACTTTTTAAGGCACGGTTTATATTTTGGATAACTAACTTAGAGTCCTCTTTCTCTTTTACAAAATAATTGTCCCACTTTAATTATCATTTCACGAGCTCGACTGTTAAATAAATTCTTACTCATTTTAACGGGTAACAGGTAACAAAACTAAACAATAAAACAGGATAACAAAAACAAAAAGCTATAGGTAACAAGTACTCGATGCACGTAAGCGCGGTCTGAACTTGCGAACGGTACTCACGGTGCACGTCGACTACGTCACCAAGATGGCCGCCAATCGCAATATCATCTTGCGGGGCTTATATAACAAACCATCTGACTGTACAATTGGCACTGACCGGACCAGATTTACCATTGAGTAGGACCATTTGTCCCACAGACCGATTTGAATAAGTACGGTTTTTATCTGAAAGTTGAATAATCTGGAAGTGTTCCTAGCAATGCTATGTGAAAATAATGAGAACGAGGTATTTACAATTTTTTTATAAATTGGATGAGCGGGGAACGCGGGAACGCAGCGAACCGGCAAAAGTGACGTAGGTCCACTCTCGACGACGCCAAACAGCGGACTGAGAGACTCCGGCGCGCGTTTTCTGATATATATTGTCAAAATGCAAAAGATATTTTATGATTTAAAATTATTACCCAGAAGATGCTCTTCTTAACGTCAATGCCTATCATTTAACTTATTTTTTTTAAACAAAACTTTAATAGTTTCTGAATAATACCGAAAAAACGAACAAATATTTTTCTATTTTCGCTATTTTCGAAGATTTTTTTTATCGAGCGAAGTTGTTTAAATCGTGTTTTCAACCAGAGTAAGCTCTATCATGGTTATTGAACTACAAATACATTTTTGTCCCAACAACAAAAAAAGAGTATTTAATGACATAAAATTGAATCAAACATAGGTCGATTACGGTATGCGGCGGTAAAACCTGGCCTTAAGGATGATTTTTAAGCTATTGCATAGCTTCTATTGCGGGCTTTGAGCTTTGAATGAAGAAATTTCGTAACAAAAAAACCTAACACCCCTCACTCCGCCTACCATGGCAACGTGGTACAAAATAAAAAAATAATTATAATTGCATAAGTTGATAAAAAATGCTACGCAATAGCTTTACCGCGGCAGTCCCCGAGTGCCACACGTTTTTTTTTCTAGATCGGCCCGTCCTGGTGGGGACGGGATTGCTTTTCAAAATGCAGTTTTTTTTGTCACTTTCAATCAAGAGGATTTTAGTGATAGCAGAATTCCTGCATTTTTAGTGCATTTGCAGAGATGAAAAGAAAAGAAAGAAAATCGATTTATTCAGACAAAGCGCCCAGTTAAAAGTGCTGAATTTTATTTTTATTTTTTATAATCCCCTAAACCCCCCAAATGCCCTCACGCTCCTACCTCTCGTATTTACCTACACCTCTTAGCGCTTTTGCCAGTAAAACGGCGGAGAATCACTAGTCGTATCATTTATTGAGCCGATAACTAGGGTGCTAGAGTTATAAATTTTAATTGGCAAAAATAATTCAAGAATTCAACAAAGATAAACTTATTAACCCGGCGTCATTGTGGTGGAAAAAGGATACACGAACATTGAGGCGGGTCATCATGACCCTGTTAGAATTTTGCCTATTATTAAATATTTATCAATTTTTTTTGATTTCCTGTTTTTTTATATAAATCCTTATTTTAATTTTAAAATAATGACAGCAAAAAAACACACAGGTTATAACTGAAAATGGTTTTTATTTAAATTCTTGATAAAGACTGTTAATTAGACAACAAAAATTAACTGTTTTCTAATTATTATTTTTTTACTTAAAAACATAAACTTTCTTATGAAAAATCTACTTTAATTAAATCTATACTAATTAAACTCTTTATATTTGGCATAATAATAGCAAAAAATATCAGAAACTTTTTTTCTTCATTTTCGGGATCGGATCCATATGTATTTTCGTCGGGGGCGGATCGTCTTACATAAAATTTTAACTCCTATCATCGGAGGTCCGAAAATGTTTCACATACCATTTATAATCATAAATAAAATAAAATAAAATAAAATAAAATTTATTTCATTGACCAAAGATAATCATAGGTGATAACAATTGTGGGAGCCACCTTTTAAGTATGTAATACTTGTGTTAGGTGGCGCCGCTCTTCTATATCTATTTGTACATTATAATATGATCTTCACAAATATATTCAAACAACAAAATTTCAAGAATAGAGTTTAGAAATACTTAAATATAATTAAGCAATCATAAAATATATTCATCATAATCATAATGATCATTCTTCATAAAAAATTTGAAAACTAAATATTAAAATATATAATAATTGAAATTCATAATATCACTATTCATACACTTCATTTTACTAATATTTGTTTTAATATATTTGTTTATCATAATGCTCGAAACTCATAATCATTCCAATAAATAACTTTGATATTCATACATGTGTTTTATTCTAATATTCATTTTTATAAATTTCTTAATCATAAGTGTTTTATGCATAATTATTGAAAATCATAATATCTTTATTCATACATTTGTTTCACCTACTATTGTCATCTTACTTGAATTTTGAAATAAAATATACGGAGCACACCGACTCGGATAGGTTAGGTTAATGTAAGAACATGATTACGCGCAGCGCTTTGGCGAGTGAGCGTAGCGAGCGTGCCGCGGCAGCGGTCGCCAAAGCGCCTAATTACTATAAATAAAAACTATTACTGTCATCTTCATCATGTTATAAATAAAAACTATAACTGTCATAAAACTACTATTGTCATCTTACTTGAATTTTGAAATTAAATATACGGAGCACACCGACTCGGATAGGTTAGGTTAATGTAAGAACATGATTACGCGCAGCGCTTTGGCGAGCGAGCGTAGCGAGCGTGCCGCGGCAGCGGTCGCCAAAGCGCCTAATTACTATAAATAAAAAAAACCTGATATATCTTAATCATAAGTGTTTTTATTACAACATTATTAACTAAAGAGTAATTTCTAAGAAGAAATATAATAATAGAATAGAAAATATAATTACATTATGAGTTAACTCCGTTTCAAAAAGAAGATCGCCAGAACACAAGTCAAAAACCATTTATAATTTCACAAAGAGTTTGATTGGGGTAGTTCATAAAAAGTTTTGTTAAAGTTGCCGTTATTAATACAAAAATTATGATAAATGTCTGTTATAAAGTAAGCTATTCTGAACAACGATATTATGAGTTGAAATATGTTCTTAGTAACAATAATTATGAACTAAAGCAATATGATCATTAAATGTTATGAAGAAAAAAATTATGATTTTAAACTGTTCTTGGTAGTAACAGTATTAATAAAAAAATTATGATCATTAACTATTATGAGCTCCGATGGTAGTAATAAAAATGTCTGAATAAAAAAAGTATGATAAATAAAATTATGAAGAGTGATTATTATGAATTCAAATCGGTAGTAAGACAAACAATAGGACTTAAAATTTTATGTGAGCCAATATGGACCCATTTTCGTCACTATCTGAAGTTTCTTCAACGAACGCGGTGATTCGACGACGTTCACGCTATTCTGGATCCATTTTAGATAGTTATCAAAAAGATAAAGTAGCAAAAATAAGTAAAACATGAAAAAAATATACGGCACAAAACAACAACGTCGTCGTGGAGGAGGGTCATCATTACCCGGTCGCAGGTTCACGCGCGTGTTGCTCCTTGCGCAGGCGACAGACGACTGAAGCGAAGTATGCGAGGGGAAGGGGTGATCCTTAGCTGCAGCTACTGAGACATACGACTGTGTGCGCCAATAATTTCTAAGAATTTTTTTGAATTCAAAATGTGCAGGGTCATACATAATGACCCTGCCTCAATGACGCCGGGTTAAAAGCTATTAAGATTGTCTATAAATATTCTGCTTATTTTTGGGCTCGTCTGGATAACGAACTGTCTTTAAGAGGAAAGTCTACATACTCTTTCTCCATACAAACGTAGTCGACTGTTTCCTCCCTGGATAAAGACAATAGAGCAAATGTTTATGCCATAAAATATCTCTGTATCTCTATATCTGCCATAGCCGACTATGCCCCTGTGTTTTGATTTTCATTTTCTAATTATACTTACATTAAATTAAAAAAAAAATGGAAAAAAACATAAGGTTTTTTTCTAACAACTTATCCATCTTATTAAAAGGCGTGTAAGTAATTTCCTGAACAGTTTGACTTTGGTCAAGCTCGTCCGTCAGAGACGAGTTTGAAATGGATCACTATCAGGTGACCTTTCTCCTTCTAGTCTCTTAGAGACCAGTCCAGTTCTATTGGTTTTATGGCATAATCACATTTGCTCTAACGTCTCTATCCAGGGAGGAAACAGTCGACTACGTTTGTACGGAGAACGAGAAGTCATTATATCCTCTTAAGTAGGAGAAATCCGCAATGAAACGGACGTGGTTTGAAACGGACACTATCGATATCTCAAGTTTTTGATCGAAAATATTTTAGGTTGTTATTGTTTACGGACTCGTTTTCCGCTAATAGACCTTAAATGGGTATTTGGGTATTTAAATGGGTATTTATTTTAAAAAGGGTTTTTTGCGTGATGGTTCATTTTGTTAGTGGGAAAACCAGCCCAGCTCATCCATACATTTTGCCACTAAATATTTTAGGTTTATGGGTGTTGGCACCATTGATGACCGTAGACAAGGGTCTATGATCACAGGCCCATAGGTCTATGATCATTGATCATCAATGATGCAACACCCAAAATAAAAAAAAATGGATAGCGTCCGTTTTAAAACTCAAAACACGTCCGTTCATTGCGGATTCCCCTTACAGACAAAAAATCGATCACCTTTTCAATAACAGTGTAAATGTAGCTGTAAGATGACTAACCGAAGGTTCCCAGACGTCTGACTTCCCTTATCATTACGTAATCCCTGGATGTAAGCCAAGATCGTCGCCAGCCCTGGCTGGCGCCACCCGTAGACCAGCTCGTGTGGACTTCATGTCTCGAGAAATACGGTCGGTAATCGTATGGCAACGTTATGGTTAATTGTTTGGGTGTCTAGTATTAGAGTGAATTAGGGCATGGGTTTCTAGGGTTCCGTACTCGAAGAACAAAACGGGTTTCTTTCACTAGGTCTCTACTGTATGGTTCTGTTAGACAGTTGAAATTTTCACAAATCATTATTTTTGTTTTCGCTCTGTAATGTTTCTAGAAAAACTTTTATGTTTATTAAATGCGAAAGTTAGAATTATTATAAATCTTTTTGACATAATATTATAGTATTCAATTCAAATCAATTCAATAATTTATTCATAAAATAGGGAGAATGTATACAGGTGGTGGTGGTATTATTGTGTGGATTTTATCTGAAATAAATGATTAAATAAATTAATAATATAACAATAAATACCAAAAAAAACATAAAATAAATTATTAAATGGACCTCTAAATAAATTAATAATATAACAATAAATACAAAAAAAAAAACAGAAAATAAACAAAAAATTTCTATTAATTTTTGTATGTAGCTCAAGGCTATTTTATTTTGAAAATTTATTTTCAAGGAAAAATAGCATTCAAAAATTTTCACTTGCGGCGAGGCTTGAACTCGCGTCTTTGGGTCAGTACCCCAACGTCATTACCAACTAGACTACGCAAGCTCACGTCCCGTGCCGCGAAAACTTCCAATGCTATATTCTCCTTTGATTGTTTACGATTAAGGCTCGTTAGAGCGCCATCTATCTAACGCTACAGGAACAACTTTCCAGTTGTTTACACCTGCGTCGTAATGGTTAACTTTACAGTTAACTCATTAAACGTAAGATGTCGCTTTTTCCATTACTATAAAATTTCTATTAATTTTTGTATGTAGCTCAAGGCTATTTTATTTTGAAAATTTATTTTCAAGGAAAAATAGCATTCAAAAATTTTCACTTGCGGCGAGGCTTGAACTCGCGTCTTTGGGTCAGTACCCCTTTGGGGTACTGAAAATAAATTTTCAGAAAATAAACAATTATTAAATGGTGCTCTCATACAATAAACGTAATAATTTTGTGAACCCTTCGTGTCCGACTCGCACTTTGCCGGCTTAAGATTTATTTGATTAGGTAGGTTACTAAGAAGAAAAATATGCGGACATTTATAATTTAATTAAAAACTAGCTGCGTTCCGCGGTTTTATCTGCGTTACTCCAAATCCGGGCGAATATCGAGATAAAAGCCTGTATGTTATTCCAGAACTCTAGCTATCAACGTTCCACATTTTGTCGTAATCGAATCTACAGTTTTTGTGTAAAAGTGTAACATGAGAAAACTCATGGCTTAGTTAGCTCTAGCTAGACGTATTGATTGACCCATTCTGGTAATGACTGACTAGGCTGGGACCACCCACCCGTATAGATGTTATGGGCAAGGCTACTCTACCAAATAATTTCCCGGGCAATGTAAATAGCATGGATTTTAAGTTGCTTGCAAGTCATCTAAAAATTAGATGAAAAGGCCAATATTATCATTATTATTTAGGAATTAGGATATGGGTAAGAAAGTATAAATAACAAAATTTCGAGGAAATAATAATGTATGATGGATGATATCGGTATCGATAAGATTTCAGGAAGTGGATTTATCAATATTTATATAAATGATAGATAGATATATCATATTATTATATTAGTACATCGTAATATTTTAACCCTAAGTAGACATTACAAAGAGATCTCGAAAGAAAAAAAACAAAGTTTTTCAAATAAGGATAAGGGATAAACTGAGGGATTTTACAATCATTTGTACTCGACTGCGCGACACAAAGAAGGGTTATGTGGGTTGAAGAGTATAAGTCAATGTATGTATGTATGTTTTTAAAATGTTTTCTTGCACTGTGTCAAACATGCAGCAACAGCAACCGTGGCGTGGGTCCTGTCCCAAAGAACCCACGGCCCTCTCAATACGCATGTGGGTTCTCTACCAACCCAATAACTCAAGGTCTCATGCATGACCATGCAATTTATCCGCCATGTTTTTTATCAGAGTTATTAATACGTAACCCAGATGTGATTCTCAGATAACAGACGGGGCATGTCATTATTTTCGTTAATGTAATATAATAGAAAAAAGCCAAGTCATGCTTGGGACGAGTCAAGGTCGCATTGGATATAAACATTCAGTAGAATATAGACCGAGATGCCACTGTAGATTTAACGAAGCTATATTTATAAGCTAGCAGCTCCCCGCGGTTTCACCCGCATAAGTCCCGATCCCGTGGGAATATCGGGATCAAAAGTAGCCTATAGCCTTCCTCAATAAATGGGGACTATCCAACACCGAAATAAATTTTCAGTGGTTCCTGAGATTAGCGCGTTCAAACAAACAAAAAAACAAACTCTTCCACTTAATAATAGTAATAGATAGATAGATATTTTTACAAGGCGAAATGCATTATCAAAAATTCTTCCGTGATAGGATTTGAACCTGTGTCTCTCGCTTGCCGGGCGCATGAGAGTGAGAGAAAGGCGAAAGCAGGAGAATTTCTGATGATGCATGACAAGGAGAATTGTAAAAATATTTCTAGTAAAAATGCTTTGAGCAATAAAAAACATAAGAAAAATAAGACGCTATATCTTCTAATCCCACCTATATTGGCTTATAGCTTAGCTTATGAAACCACGGGACGCAGCTAGTAATTTATATATTTAGACTAAATATATAAATTACTAGCTGCGTCCCGTGGTTTCACCCGCGTAAGTCCCGATCCCGTAGGAATATCGGGATCAAAAGTATGTGCCAATGTTAGGTACTCCTCGATAATGTAGCTTTCTTTTGGTGAAAGTATTTTTAAAATCGGTCCAGTAGTTTTGGAGTTTATTCATTACAAACATACGACACACACACATACACAAAAATACAAATATTAGCTAATCGCAGCTAGTAATATAATTTTTTTTGTGTTGTTAAAGTTAACTGGTTGTATAAACAAAACTAACAAAATGAAGGCAAAAGAAGGATAAATGAAATACCAACATATGGTTTCCGTATGTTTTGTAATTAATTACTGAGGTAAATTGACATCTAAATCTACAAATTCTTGAATTCGTCATCATAAGGAAACTATTTATTTTTCGTAAAGAGTATAGAGAGACAGAAGGGATCGCTTTAAGCGATAAGGCCGCCTATTGTGTCACCTACATTTAAGTTGTCTGTGTTTTTCTTATTATTGTTTTTTTTTTGATGTAACATTAAAGAAATTAATCTATCGATCTAAGGGAAGATTCCTACGACCTCTCAGACTACATACTGAAATGTTGCACAATATTAGGTAACCAAGTAATAGGTATCTACACAACACTTATTTTTGGCATACTTATACACTAGGAAATAGTTTCAGGATAAATATTACTAACAAATAGCTGCGTCCCGCGGTTTCACCGGCACGTCCCGATCTCGGGGGAATATAGGAATCAAAGGTAGCCTATGTAACTCCTCGATTATTTTTGAAATCGATTCGTAGTATCAAAGCCTTTTCGTGACAAACAAACAAATCCTTGCTTTATATAAGACTAGCTGACCCGACAGACGTTGTCCTGTCGTTTAGTATAAAAAAATAAAATTCATCAAAATCGGTTTAGCATTTTTTCTTTCATAAGAACCTTCTCCTGACAATAGCAAACACAACAAAAAAAGAATTATCGAAATCGGTCCAGCCGTTCACGCGTGACGTCGTGACAACGGAAAACGTTTCATTTTTATATATAAGAGAAAAAGAAAAAGATTAGTATTTATTTAGGGATAGTTTAATGGAGAGTAACATAGGCTACTTTTGATTCCGATATTCCTAAATTCCTACGGAATCGGGACTTACGCGGGTGAAACCGCGGGACGCACAGCTATGAGAAATAAAACTTATAAACATTGAATAATAAATAAGTTAACGGGTAAGGGTATAGTACAACTTCCGGTTACTACAAAGGAACTTCGCAAGTCCCCCTACTTAAGAGGGTGGGTACTGTTACCATTTCCATACAAATATAATACCAAAATTCAAGATTCGACCTTTCACCTTTCCCTCGTGTCGCTATATTATTTTTAAATGACCACGGTGGGCGGCCATAAAAAAAAAAAAAATTTTCAAATGATTAGGGACTCATAAATTACATAATTGAAAATGAAAATACGCCATCAATTCATCATCATCACTGACAAGGCGTGCAATATTGTTTGTTTACGCGATGTTGTGGACTAACGAAGTTTAGTTAAAGTAGGTAAACAATATTCAATAAATTCCTAGTTGTTAGGTTTTGTTATTATTAGGATTTTATTTAAAAAGGCTAAGTTGTTTTTAGTTTTTTGCTGAATATGATCAAATGCCGAATGTTCTGCATTTAAGCAGAATTACGGGCGAAAATTCTGTTTCAACAACTGAACCGCGTGATTTTTACTTTTTAATTCTCTTACCTCGACGTTCCGACCATGTTGCAACGGTCTTGGTCCCGGGAAAATGTAAAATTATGAGTTCCAATCATGTTAGTTTAAAAAGTTTATCAACTACTGAAATTCGGTTAAACCGAATGTGACACAAATGGTCGGTCCATCCCTAATAATGTAGTGCCACTATAGTGTAGAGTAGTACTCTAGATAACAATCAAAACTAACACAGTTTGTTATCAAAACACTCAGACAATGAACGCTGGGTCGAGTTGTACACAAAACGTAGGCTCTTGTGTTTAGACAACAAGACACAATCACCAGTCAGCACTAAACATGATTGTTGTATAATTTTAAGATTCAATAGATAGCATAAATTCAATAGACACAAAATTTAAATAAACTTACTCAAATAGATTTAACGGTTTTTGTGGTGTGTTGGGCAAATAACTGGCTGCAATGTAGAATGTTTAGGGATCAATTCCCATAAAAGTTGCATATTCAACTGTGTACTATCGCACTCAGCAGTCAGTGAATAAACCCATGATATTTATGTGTCAGAGAGATTATGGTATTTGAAGGGTTGGTCTGTGGGAAATTGTAGGTAACCTAATTTTAATAAATAACTACCTACTGTCTATTGTGATATTGTATCATACAGTTTCACATTGTAAATCATGAGTAAGTGGAGCAGTGGTTGCCATTGCCAAATAATGTAAGTGTCAAGTAAAAGGTTATGTAGGTGTAGTGAAGCAGGTTTCAAGCATGGACTTTCCAAGACCCATACATGACTGAAAAACACGAAAAAACTGATTGTTAAACCTATATAAAGAAGCAAAACTGCAGTATTAGTCAAAATAATTGAAAAATAACTAAGAATTATCGTCATAGTACAGGAACATGCGGGTTAGTCGGCGAAATAGATCATTTTTAGTTATTTCATGATTATTTTGAAAGAAACGCGTCGTTTGTCGCTCGTCGCGTTTCGTATTACTTATAACAAGAATACGACGACGTACTCTACCTTATACGACCTCACATGAATCGCTGAATCGATAAAAATGACGAATTCCCGGTGTAAATAATGAACAGAACTTGCATGAAAGAGTATCGATTTTCAACACGTTGTCCTCATTTTACGATGTTTACTAACTCATATGATTATAGAAAGTTAACTAAGCTTACGTTAAAGCACAAATTAACTCAAGTTTAAATCAGAAAATTAAATAAAAAAGCAGAAATAAACTTACCAATACGATCCAATAAGCAGCAACTGGCTTTTAAACACTGATGGATGAAATATTAGTAAGGTTTTAATGTTTTTGAATAGTAATTGTTATAGTTACGTAGCTAAAGCACTAAATATGAGTATTTTTTCGAAATTAGTTGAATTATTTCACAAAATCTCAACTTTCAGCTCAAATTCTTTTCGATCGAATTTAGTTCTGATTTTTGACACGTGGGGGCGATAACGTAGCAAATTATGACAGTTGCTAGGTCGCGTTCAGTTTTAACTTATTTTCTGGAACGAAATTGCTTTTCTGATTCTGAGATGAAAAAACCGTTGATGGGCGGATTTAATTTTCTTTGTGCTCTCTCCCCATCATCTTTTTTTTTAAACTTCAATGTCAGTCAATTTAATACTGATTGCCGCTAAAAATCTGAAATTCTGTATTTATTGTTTTGGCCAAAGTCTTTTCAATAAAGAGACATAAATAAACATGTCAACTAGCGCAAGAACAGCCCGTTTAGCGAAAGAAGTAAAAAACTTCGCTAATAAACCCCCATGGGGCATAACCTGCGTCACAGAGAAGGAAGACGTCTACGACGTGCTATCAGTCACTTTACTCGGTCCCAAAGGCTCTCCGTTCGAAGGAGGGACCTTCAGATTGGTAGTGACCATCCCAGATCTGTACCCTTTCGAACCGCCACTTGTCAAGTTCGTAACTCCCGTGTACCACCCTAATATTGATAAAGGTAATTTCAACTCATGTCTCCTGGATTTCATAGTGTTAACAACTGAAAATGTAATTTAAATCGCCTCTGCTGTTTCCTAAAACTCTCCTTCCGTTCCCTTGTTGATGAGGATAGTGGTATACTCCGAGGTATATCTCTAGTATCCAATTTGGCAAGCACCTTTCTACGGTGAACTCTGTTTATTGCCTGATGTATACTGCATAGCCATGCTCAAAAGTATGTATTTTTAGTTGTTCGGATATCGGCCTTTTCCCCTCAACTTTCCCATACTCAAGATTGTTAGAATTTCTGAAAATTAAAATTATTGATACAGTCTACAGACCTAGGTATATATTGAGATAAAAATATCTCAATATTCCCATGGGACCGAGACTTTAAGACAACCAAGAGGAACGGCTATATTGCGTTTTAGAATCTTGGATCAAAAATGTAAACTGTCAATAATAAAGGAAATAAATAGCTGTCGCTTTAGCTATGAGTGGCTATGAGGACTGGTCCAGCCATTTTGTAGCATTAATATTTTCGAAACTGTAGGTACTAGATATATGAATAAAGGTACCAAATACGTCCTAAATAATAAGCATTTAGGGATTTAGGTCCCTAAGTGGGGGCGCGCCCCCCACTTAGGGACCGCAAACCGCGGGGGGGCGCAGGGACCTTTACAGGGGGGTGCGGGCCACCTGCGATCGCTAAGACAATGCATTTCAGACTGTTTAATACGACCAATGAAATTATTTGAAACCGCGGGGGGGCGCAGGGACCTTTACAGGGGGGTGCGGGCCACCTGCGATCGCTGAGACAATGCATTTCAGACTGTTTAATACGACCAATGAAATTATTTGAAACCGCGGGGGGGCGCAGGGACCTTTACAGGGGGGTGCGGGCCACCTGCGATCGCTGAGACAATGCATTTCAGACTGTTTAATATGACCAATGAAATTATTTGAAATTGACGCCTATGTCAAGAACATAATATTGATTCTTCAGCGGGCGAATTTCTGAACAATAAGAATCATAATGTAACAGCCTTTAGACTGCCCCCGCGCCAACCTCACGGGAGCTATTGAACGTATTTGGTACTATTTTTCAAATACCTTTTGTAAAACTTTAATGATCAATAAAAATATTTATTTTGTAATTGAATCCTTTTTAGGGTCCATACCCAAAAGGTAAAAATGGAATCCTATTACTGAAATTTATTCCGACCTGATAATCTGGACTGGAGGAAGGGGGGCGCGGATTTTTTTTTATGGTCGAAAGGGGGCGCGTCTCAAATAAGTTAGGGAACCCTTGATCTATCACATGGTCCGGGCAAGCTGTTACTCAATTTAAATTACAATTCCAGGTGGCAGAATATGCATGGACATGCTCAAAATGCCTCCGAAAGGCGGCTGGCTGCCGACCATCACACTGGAAACATTGTTAGTGTCACTGCAGCTGTTGTTAGCCAATCCAAACCCTGATGATCCTCTCATGTTAGACATAGCCAACGAGTATAAATATAATATAGATATGTATCAGGAAAATGCTAAGAGATCTACTGAGAAGTATGCTGTATTATAGTATTGAATGTGGGAAGATTATGAAATCCTTTATGATTTTATCAATGAAACAGGGACGTTTCTAAGACATGGCGAGGATATAATATCTCATCCTAAGATATATAAAATTTACGTAAGTCCTAATCCCGTGGGAATATCAGAATCAAAAGCCTTTGTAACTCCCTGATAATCTAGCTTTTTAGTTATATAAATACATACATACAGACATTCATTTTTAAGCATAAATACTTGCGCCCGGTGGGAATCGAACCCGTAACCTTCTGCACTGCAGGTACATTCGCCTGACTCACCACAAATTATAAATGCATTAAGACTGCACAATTACAAAAAACATGACAAAGCCATGTACTAAAAACATGACTGTATAGTGGTTGACATAAGTGGCTGGCAGATTAGTTAAAAAAATGTGGATGGTAAATTGTACTGCATGAACTTTTCCCTTCCACAACAAAACTTTTCAACTTATCTACTGGCCACTGTAACTAAATGATTCTGAATAGAGTGAAGAGAAGAGTGATATATTTTAACAATAAGTTAAGAAATAAAACAAAGTATCGTAATGAAATTGTTTTATTTTATGAACAGTCATCTAAATCTAAATAATAAATAAATAAATAAATAAATAATTTCTCCGAACAACACACAGCGCCATCTAGCCCCGTGGTAAGCGACTAAGCTTGTGTTACGGTGACTAGACAACGGATATAATACTTATATTTATTTTTCTTTTGTAAATACATACATATTATACATAAATTAAAGCGGCTACAGCCGGAGGACCCAAAAAAATACAAAATTAAACTTAAAATAACTTTATTAATTAATCTTACAATTAGGTAAACCGACAATCAATTCGAGGTGTGAATAAAAAGTGGCAAATTCCTACGCTTCGTCCGGGCGCGAAGTAGGTAGGCACGTTGTGCTGCGTCGGCGCCTCGTGCCGTGGCCTTTTCCAATAATTGTTGTAGGTAGGTAAGGAGGTGTCAGCTATTCCGGTAATGGCGCAATATGTAACACCTCCACCCGCAGATCAGCAACTATTTCGTAACTTAGGTTGATATAGTTGCTGGTATGTTGCTCAAATCAACCCTTACTTGATTTGGGTTGCTCCTTCTTGTTTCAGGAATTTCAGCATATATTCCAGTATTCTCTGTACCAATGTTCGTGTTCTGTAGATGTCTGGATCTCAGTTGTCGAATAGCCAGAGTGATGATGGAGATGACCGCAACGGATAGTATGATGTAGATGGGTATAGTTGTATGGTAGATACTCTGATCGGTGACGTCATCTAGTTTTGCTGTAGATTGCGATGTAATTTTCGTGTTCACGGCGTGTAATTTTTCTAAGTCGATAGAGTTCAATGTGATAGAGATTTTGTCTGTGGATTCTGAGTTTTCATTCGTTGGTATCTCAGTAATTTTCAACGGATGTCCCTTGAGATGATCGTTGGTGTTGGAGATAGTTAGTTCTGGCGTCTTCAGGTAGCATTTAACGGGAATAGTGAGCAGGAAACTTCCACGGAGACTTCTATATTGTTCCTGGCCGCATGATGTCTTCACCTTCGTTGTATTGGGGAAGCTGATTGTGTAATGGGCGTCGTCCAGTTGTTCTAGCGCGGCTTGTTTCAGGGTAACTCGTGTGAGGGGGCAGGAGGTGCTGAGTTCTTGCTTGGCTATCAGGTGCTGGATACAGTCTGGACCTTCATGAAGTCTGTGCTTGGAGTTTTCTTGACAGAGGTACCAGTGGTCGAACTTCGGACATTCTGTCTCTATGTACATAGAGTCTTTCCCAGAAATTGCAATGTAGGGTGAGGTAGGTATAAGGCTTAGGTTATTTTTATTAGGTATAATGGATAGTTTATATAAGTGGTAGGTCGTTTGGTAGGCAATTGGTACTTTAATTACTATGACAATCCTATTATCTGTATAATAGTAACCCGGTTTAACTATATCGTAATAATATCTTAAGTCTACGTCTAGGATCTCATCTTTGAAATATAAGATCCTTTTCCTTAACATTTCTAAAAGTTCACTAAATCTAAATATCGAATGAGGAGTGCTCGATGCACGGATAAAGGCTAGAGTATTCTCTAGTCTATGGAGTTCCTCCGATAAACTATCTATATTATCGCTTAAAATTATAAGATACTGCGCCAGGTGGGCGTAAGTAACTAACTCCGTACTTCTCGTACTATCTCTGCTATATATAATATTAAGGACCCTATTCATTTCCGCTTGATTTTTAGTTATGTTATTTAAAATATCTGAATTTTGGATAGTCCATTCTTTGGAAAGACTAATTTGTTGGTTAATCTCTGACTCTAATTTATGCTCATTGTCTTGGAGAACCTTAATGGCATTATCATATTTAATTGCGTCACCGTAATCTAGGTTACCCGAGATACTTTTTATAATTGAACCAAGGCCGTTGATGAGTCCTCTTTTGTTCCGATTATGTTCAAAAGATTGTAATAGATTTGTAATCCTTTCTAATTTAATACTCAGATACTCTGCATGAGGTTCATAGAGAGATGAGGTTTTGTTAGTTAGCTGTGGCCTAAAATTATCTATCTGTGATTTAACTAGGTTAATTCTTGTATGCAATGAATCTAACTCTACAATTTTCAAAAAGGAATGGTAATGAGAGATAATTTTCGTAGGGCCTAGTTTAAATGGAAGCAATCCTGGTCCAGATTCTAGTGAGTCAAGTAATATGTCCTGCGCCAGTGTCCTTTGAAGTAGTAGCAGAAGTAGTATCCTGTAACAATGCAGGATCTTTAGGAGGACGTTTTAAACGTGATTTAGCAACGGGACCGCGTTTCTTTTTGGTGTAGATGTGAATCGGCAGATCCGCTAAGACAGTGTCTTGAGTAAATCGCGGTGCTAACTTTTGTCTAGATGCAGCTGGATTTCGAACGAAGACCTGCTGATCAGGGGTATATTCCTGTTCCAGTTCCCTATCTTTATTTCTATTTTCGGTTAATTCAGTCCTATGGTGTAATGAAGTTTCATTAATTAACTCATAGACTTGAGTCATTTTTTGCTTATGATCTTGTACATATTGCTGTAACAAATGCTCTGTAATATTGAAGTCTAAAGGATCACGAGGATCAAAGTGTCCTGTGATAATATCAATGGGTCTACATTTAGTAAAGCTATGAATAGAACTATTGTAAGCTAAGATAGCGTATGGCATAAGATTGATAACCGGTTCTCCGCGTTTTTGTAATTTCAGGATCCTTAGATGTTCAAGGATAGTGGAGTGGAAACGTTCTACTATACCGTTATCATTTGGTGTATGTGCAAGTATTTTATGATGCTGTATTTTATGAAGTCGAGTGAATTCAGTGAATAGGGCATTTGTAAATTCTGGTCCTTGGTCAGTCACAATAGTCATAGGAACGCCATGGTGGGTGCTATATGTTAAAAGAGCTTGTATGACACTCAATGCTGTACCGTCTCTCAGATGATATGCTTGAGCATATTTTGAGAACGCATCTACTAAGGTAAGATATTTCTCAGTTTCAGCTGTGAAGAGGTCTAAATGTACTATCTCAAATGGTTTTGTAGGGGGTGGAACTATGGAGAATTTTTGTTTAATCGGATGGCGGTCATACTTAGCTTGGCCGCAAATGCTACATGCATTTATGTATTTTGTAACTTCATCTTTCATTTTTGGCCAATAATATCTATGGGACAGAGCAAGGAAGCACTCATTAATACCACGGTGATTGGTTTTTCCTTCATGGTAGTTTTTAATGATCTCCTGCTGTCTTAAGTACTCTTTAACGTTTTCTACTTCGAGTTTGGTTAGCACGATGTTCATGGCGGAGCTTTTAAATTTATCTTGAATTATGGGTATGATTTTGTACATAGCTAGGGGTGGATTAATTATAAGGCCAGTCTTTACTTTAGGATTTACGTACTCTTTTATAGCGTTAATTACATCACTCTCTAAGTTCGATTCTGAAATCTGTATTGTAGTCTTAGTATGAGTTTCGAATGGTTTAGATACAGTGGGACGTTTTTTGATGTCTCCTACAACAATAAAACTAATCTGCCTGCTGAATTTATTGAGGGGCTCGTCTGATATAGGGATTTCAAGTATTGGGTTCTCAGCATCTGTATGAACTGTCAAAGTGGTTGAACCGTTCTGAGAAGGTGGATTTTCGGATGGATTTACAGCTATAGAACTTATGTCCTCATTGTTAATTTCAATGCGCGACAAGGCATCGGCGTTAGTATTTAATTTGCCCTGTTTATAGACGGTTGTAAAATTATACTCGCTTAATTTCAGTCTCCAACGAGTGAGTCTGGAATTGGGTTCTTTTAGGTTCATTACCCATTGCAAGGGCTTATGATCCGTTACGATCTGGAATTTCCTACCAAATATATAGGGGCGGAAGTACCTGGTGGCCCAAACGATCGCTAGTAATTCTTTTTCGATCGTACTATAATTATTTATCTCACTAGTATTTAAGGTTCTAGACGCGTAGGCTATAGGTTTATCATTACCGATAGTACCCTGTGAAAGAACAGCACCAATGGCAAAGTTGGACGCGTCTGTTGTTAAAATAAAATCCTTGGTGAAGTCAGGATATTGGAGGATAGGGTCATTAGTCAGTAAGGTCTTACATTTCTCGAAACAATTTATGTAATTAGCGTCAGATGTTACAATCTTAGAGCCTTTCTTGAGACATTGAGTCATAGGTTTCGTTACACGAGCAAAGTCTGGAATGAATTTTCTGTAGTAGCCTACTAATCCCAAAAATCGTTTAATTTCAGTGGGTGTTTTTGGCAACGGAAATCTTTGGATGGCCGTAATTTTATCGGGGTTGGGTTTTATTCCATCCTTACTTATTACATGTCCAAGATAAGCTGTCTCTAATTTTAAAAATTCGGACTTGTCCATTTGAATTTTGAAATTGGATTCTCTTAGTCTTTTGAATACTTTTTCCAAATTGACCATATGCTCCTCTAACGAAACGCTAAAGACGATAATATCGTCGAGATAGACAAGGCAAATTACGTTCTGCAGGTCTCTGAGCACATTATCCATGACTCTTTGAAAAGTCGATGGCGAATTTTTAAGGCCCATCGGCATACGTAAAAATTCGAAGTGTCCGTGCTCTACATTGAACGCTGTCTTCGTAATGTCAGCGGGGTTCATTTCCACCTGATAGAATCCGCTCGCGAGGTCGAGTGTGGTGAAATAATGGCAGTTACCTAACTTGTCAAGTACGTCAGTAATGTTTGGGATAGGGTACTTGTCGTCAATAGTCTTTTCGTTAAGTTTTCTGAAGTCGATAACTATACGCCATTTAGTTTTTCCCGAAGCGTCGGCTTTTTTGGGAACAACCCATATGGGGGAGCTCCACGCTGACTGAGAAGGGCGTATTATACCCTGGTCTAACATCTTAGAGATCTGGTCTTGTACTTCTTGCCTATGGATAAATGGGTACCTATAACTTTTGGTATAAACTGGGTTTTCGTCAGTCGTACGAATCTTGTGTTTAATTTTATTCGTAAAAGTCAAGGGTTCACCTTCCACATAAAATACATCGGCATATTTAGCACATAAAGTTTCTAGGTTCGATCGCTCAATTTCATTTAAATGATCTGTACGCAGTCGGGACAATACTTCCCTAACGCGACCGGGTGTTTGTTCGATGTTCGCGTGATTCAGAGAGCACAATTCTACACTACTGTTTATGGGGTGGTGCATAGAGAAAACTAAGTCGTGCTTCGTTGGATTAAGTACTTGTATAATACCGCGACTATTCTTTACTGTAGTGATACACTCATTTATTACACAATTCGAAATATATTGTTCTGGGATAGTTACTTGACCGTCATGACAATTTATTGGGACTTTAATTAATTTGGAAGAATTTGCCGGTATAATATCTTCGTATAAATTGCAGTTTCGAGAATCGTACATTAATAAGGGATTTTCGGAGTTACGAGTTATGAGTAATTTGTTTTTTAAATCTATATTAGATTCCCATTTTTCAAGTAAATCGTAACCTATAAGTCCATCAAAATAATCGTGAAATTTATAAATATATAGGGTCATGTCATTGTGTTCCCGAAATTCGGGAAAGCTAGGTAGAGTAATTGAGTAATTGTTACGAGTACTAGCATGAATATTGGTTACTACGAACGGGTCAAAGTTACAAGGTATATTCGAAAAATATTTTCCTACGGTTTCTGGACTAATAAATGATTGATTAGCACCGGTATCGATCAGTAGTTTAAGAGGTGGATCTGTGATTTGAATATAGGGCAATTGCCGCTGTGTATGAACGTTAATTTCTATTTTAATTTGTCGGATTTGGGGGTTTTTTGAAAATCCTCGCTTTCGGATAAATTAACTTCGTTACATTCCTCTACACAATATGATTCGGGTTCATAGATAATAGGCTGTTCGTGGGAAAAATTAGGCACATATTCGGGATAGTAGAAATAATCATTTGAATAATAGTCTGTAGAATAATCAGCATAGTTATAAAAATCATCGTAACCATATGTTTGGTCGTATGACTCATTAAGGTTTAGTTCCTTAGTTTTAAAATAGTTAGACGGGGGTGGATTCCCGAATTTCGACCAATCATTTGGGATACGAGATGGCATGGGTCTTGACACAAAATGGCTTACACCACTCATGGGTTTGGGCCCGTTATTGGGTGGATTTCTAGGGGGCATCGCCTGAAAGCCTTGAGGTCTATAATTCGGGGGCGGTGCGCCGAACATCTGCTGCGTTCGCGACGGGCCTCTAAATTGCGGGGCCTGTGGGGTCCAACCCGGCTGCCTCTGCTGCATAGCTGGTGGTTGAAATTGACGAGAGGGCCCTGGCATATTAAATGGCCTAGCAGGTGGCATGTTGAACGGTCTCGGTGGCTGCGTGGCAAAGGGCCTTGACTGCGGCATCATTACAGGTGGTGGCATAGGGCCAAAGGAAAATTTAGGAAGCAGACTAACCTGGTGATGAGGTTGCGGCTCTGCTTTTGTCCTCTTTTCAGGTGCATGGTCGTGTCGCTGCTGAAAATATAACGTGTTCATTTCTTCATGTACAAATTCTAACGCTTTCTCTATATTTTCAGGCCTCATACAACGTATTCTAGAACCTAGGGGGTCGTGTAACCCGCGTAGATATGCCTGTAGAGTTAGTTTTTTATACAGTTGGCGTTTAGATGTTATAGTACTTTCTATGGTCTCATGAAGGGTAACATAAGTCATTATAGTACTGAACAGGTTGTTACACTGTTCGTAAAACTCCTGCGGTGAAGCCTGTCCTTGTGTTAGTAAGGATAAATCGTTATACAAAGAGGTCTCATCGCGTTGATCCGCGAAGTTATTGATTAGCGCACTACGAATACCCTGCCAGTTCTCCGGTATACCGTTTGAATTAATAAGACGGGCCGCGGGACCCACGACTTTATTCAGGATGCCGTTAATTAGCGATAGGTTACTAAGTTGGTAACCCGGGTCCGCTCGAACGTACTGTGCGACCAATTGGTCACATAATTTTATAAAACGGGTTAAAACATTGGAGTTCCCGTCAAACTCCGGGACAAGCCGTAGAGCTTTATAAATTTGCTCAATAATCGCGTCACACATAATTGGTACTTGCGGTTGCAATTGGATATTCGCTCCCGCTTCCGCTTGCGACATATCACTACTATCTAAATCTAAGTTTCTATTTGAGTCTTGTAAAGCGACTCTACTATTTAATTCTAACCTAGGTGACCAATTTTGCCTTGGATGGAAAATTTTGGTTTTTTATAAGGGACTTAAGGATAGAAAGGAGAGCAACTCTAGTAGAGAATCTAAAGTACTCACTTTTGCGAAATTTTGTACCTTCTGGTCGTATCGATGTCTAGATACTCCTCCTGCCGTAGTTCGCTCGTAGATTCTGGTAGCTGCAACAGCTGCTCGCACGAAGATCGCACTGACTCTAATTTTAGATTTTACAGCTGTTTAACTTTACAGCTATCCTACCGACTGCGCCAATTAAAGCGGCTACAGCCGGAGGACCCAAAAAAATACAAAATTAAACTTAAAATAACTTTATTAATTAATCTTACAATTAGGTAAACCGACAATCAATTCGAGGTGTGAATAAAAAGTGGCAAATTCCTACGCTTCGTCCGGGCGCGAAGTAGGTAGGCACGTTGTGCTGCGTCGGCGCCTCGTGCCGTGGCCTTTTCCAATAATTGTTGTAGGTAGGTAAGGAGGTGTCAGCTATTCCGGTAATGGCGCAATATGTAACACATAGAGGAACACCCAGACCAGACACAAATATTTATTTATTAAGCATAAATACTTACACCCGGCGGGAATCGAACCCGCAACCTCCTGCATTGCAGTCGCGCTTTCGCACGACGCGCCACCGAGGTCGTCAATAATATTTACATATTGATAATAATATTGTATTAAAATACAGTTATTAAAATAAATATTGCACGATGTTGCACACAACGCAATCTAGCCCTAAATTAAGAACTAGGCTTGTACTATGGGTACTAGACAATGGATCATACTACTTTTTTTTTTTGTAAATAAACCTAACATATTATGTATGTAAACCTACATACATAATATGATACATAGACTAGTTCACAAGTTTAAAAACGTGTTAGAAGTAAAGCTCCTAAAAAAATGTGCGATAGCTCATTTGATTCGGAATGACGTCTAGAAAAATGTTTTTAAGCATATATTAGCACATAAAAAATTGCGATTGTTATTAACAAAATAAGATTTAAAAAAAAGGGATTTAGGTTTTCGTTAATAATTTCTAAAATAAGGAATTTTGACCTATTTTCAACGGTTTTTTTTAATATAAATAATAGAGATAGAGTTCCATGAGTTAGGACTTTATTATTGGAAATATCCTCCTCTTTCAGGATCTTTTTTCAAAATGCCTTAAATATCATTATTTTAGAAATTATTAACGAAAACCTAAATACCTTTTTTTTAATCTTATTTTGTTAATAACAATCGCAATTTTTTATGTGCTAATATATGCTTAAAAAACATTTTTCTAGAACGTCATTCCGAATCGAATGAGCTATCGCACATATTTTTAGGAGCTTTACTTCTATTTAACACGTTTTTAAACTTGTGAACTAGTCTAACATAGAAAACACCCAGACCAGAAACTAATATTATGTTTAGCATATTATGAAATTAAACTAATTTTTCAGTTTTTCGCGACATTGAATTGAAATTAAACTAATTTTTCAGGTTTTCGTGACTTTAAATTGAAATTTAACTAATTTTTCAGTTTTTCGCGACGTTGAATTGAAATTAAACTACTTAATTTTTCAGTTTTTCGCGATGTTGAATTGAATGAAACTCATTTTTCAGTTTTACTTTGCTTTGCTTTTATTTTTACAGCATTTCGAGATCTTTACAGATATCTTCCTAAACACGATGTGAAACTCCGCTTCGCAACGTGGAACATTGGCACGCTAACCGGACGCGCGAGGGAGCTAGCCGACGTACTTTCCAGGCGGAAGGTGGCCGTGGCGTTCCTGCAGGAGACTCGATGGAAAGGCAGCAGATCCCGGCTTATTGGGAATGGCTACAAGCTGATCTACACGGGTGCACCTGGTGGAGAGAACGGGGTGGCTGTGGTACTCGCTGAGGGGTTGCATGACGATATCTTGGAGGTGAATCGCTTTAGCGACCGACTTATGTGCGTGAAGGTGCTTATTGGGGGGGTTCCTACCCACTTAGTAAGTGCTTACGCGCCACAGGTCGGTTGTAGCGACGCTGATAAGAGGTCGTTTTGGGATAAACTCGGCGAGGTCCTTGGGGCTATCCCGTTGTCACAGAGAATCGTTTTGGGTGGTGATCTGAACGGTCATGTGGGTGAGATGGGGGCGGAATTTGAACGTGTTCATGGAGGCTACGGGTATGGCAGTCGGAATGCGGAAGGAGAAGAAATTCTGCGTACGTGTGCCACTGCCGACCTGGCACTCGTGAACACATATTTCAAAAAGAAGCCCGACCACTTGATCACCTACAGGAGCGGGGGGCGCGCTACCCAAATCGATTTTGTAATCACTAGGAGACATCATATCGGCAACGTGGCCAACTGCAAAGTCATACCCGGTGAGAGTCTCACTGCCCAACACCGTATCCTTGTCATGGATCTCTGTGTAAAGACCAAAGACAAACGACCGGAACCATGTCAGCGCCGAATCAGATGGTGGATGCTTGATGAAGTCAAGTCCCAGATGCTCGCCTCAGCAATCGGCGACAAATGTGCCAATGCTGAAGGCGAATCGGTACAGGAACACTGGGACCGGATTCAGGTGTCTATCGCTGATTCGGCGCGGTCGGTCCTCGGTATGTCTAAGGGAGGACGCAAGTGTGACAAGGAAACTTGGTGGTGGAACGACACAGTCCAGAGGGAGACTAGGGTGAAGAAAGCCCTCTTTAAAAAGTGGCAAGCGTCCAACTCTCCTGAAGATCGCGACGCGTACAGGTCTACCAAACTTGCCACAAAGAGAGCAGTAGCCAGAGCCAGACGGGACCACTTACAGCCATTGTACGATAAGTTGGAAACGTCTGAGGGGCAGAAGCTTATTTATAAGTTGGCACGTTCTAGGATCAAAGCGGCACAGGATATATCCAAGTGCCGCTGTGTAAAAGATCCTAATGGTAACCTGCTATGCGAGGACCTCGCGGTGAAGGAGAGGTGGCGCTCTTATTTCCACGAGCTGCTCAATAAGCAGTATAAAGAGGTGCAGCCACCGGAACTCCCTCCGAATCTAGGACTTGTGCCACTGATAACGCCTGAGGAGGTGCGCAAGGCTCTTCGCTGCATGAAGAATCGGAAAGCTGTCGGCGCCGATGGAGTCCCCATCGAAGTATGGAAGGCTATGGGTTCTCGTGGTGTGGGCATCTTAACCAACCTTTTTAACCGCATACTCGAGACCGGCCGAATCCCCGCCCAATGGAGACTGAGTGTTATCACTCCAGTGTTCAAGGGCAAGGGATCTGTGCAGGAGTGTGGAAGTTATCGTGGTATAAAGGTCATGTCCCACACCATGAAGCTCTACGAGCGTATAGTTGACTCGGATCCGGCAGGAGTGCACTGTCTCAGAGGGGCAGTATGGTTTCCGCCCCGGTCATGGTACCATGGACCCTGTTTTCGCCCTAAAGATCGTTATGGAGAAATACAGATCGAAGAATACGCCTCTGCATTTTCTGTTCCTGGACTTGCAGAAGGCCTTAGACTGTGTTCCTCGCGTGATGATCTGGTGGGCGCTGCGGTCCAAAGGGGTGCCTGAAACTTATATTGAAACCATCAGGGACATGTACCGAAATTCCGATTCAGTGGTGCGAACTGCTGTTGGTGACACTAAATCTTTCCCCATTACAGTCGGAGTCCACCAAGGATCCGTCCTAAGTCCGTTTCTGTTTAGCGTAATACTGGACGCACTGTCCGTAATCATCCGAGACGCACACGAGCAGCCCCCGTGGATGCTCATGTATGCTGATGATATTGCGCTAGCGGACTCGGATAAGGGGCGGCTTGGAAGGCGTGTAAATGCGTGGAAAGAGTCACTTGAGAACGGCGGTTTGCAACTCAACGTAGCGAAGACCGAATACTTGGCTAGCAATACCACAGATTCCACACCTGTCTGCGTAGACGGTCACATGGTCGAGCGGACAGACCAGTTTAAGTACTTGGGATCTGTGCTTCACGAGTCCGGCGACATCGATTGTGACGTCAAGTCCCGCATTTCGGCAGCTTGGGCCAAGTGGCGAGAGGTAACTGGTGTCATATGTGACCCGAAAATGCCGGTTAAACTGAAGGGACAGGTCTATAAAACGATCATTAGACCTGTCCTTTTGTATGGTAGTGAGGCGTGGCCATTGCTTGAGCGACATAAGCAGGAGCTGCGTGTCACGGAGATGAAGATGCTGCGCTGGATGTGTGGAGTGACGCGAAAAGACCGCGTCAGAAACTCCCGCATCATGGGCAGCCTTCATGTCCGAGACATTGCAGACAAACTGCAAGAATGCCGCTTACGGTGGTACGGCCACGTTCTACGGTAACCGGCTAGTTACGTGGGAAACAAATGTCTTGCTATGGCGCCTCCGCCCGGCCGCGGCAGATTGGGAAGACCCAAGAAGTGCTGGCTTGACGTTGTAAGATCGGATATGCGTGCTAATGACCTCACTACACGGGATGCCGAAGATCGTGCAAAGTGGAGACGTAAAGTAGGAAAGCGGACCCCGGGCTCCCCCCCCCGCTCGGATGATGATGACAGATATCTTCCTGAGAGGTCTAACACTGACCAGAAAAATGACTTTAATTTTATTTTTTTATACATGTTCATTTAAAACTTACATAATTCAATTAGGTACTTACAGATTTTTTATCTCTAAAGATTTATAGAATTTCCCTCTTATAAAATAAACGATAATTGACAACTGCATTAGTAAACTACGTATTGTATGTTTCAAAGTTGACAGACAGAAACAAACGTTACATTACTTAGTCATCTGTTAATCATTGTTTATCATGGGGGTCAATGTATGTATAGACATAGCTGGCCATTAACTCGTTAATCCGTTAACTAACGAAGTTAACAATTTGATTAACGGATTAACTTTAAAAAATGTTAACAGACACGGTAACTCCCGTTAATATGCGCGAAAAACAGGTTCAGACAAGTATAAAACGACAAGTGCCGGGCGGCGCGTGGCAGCGAGTGAAACAAAAACAAAACTAGATATATTTTGCCGGCGCGTGCGAGTGAGAAAACTGCAAAGAGATTTGTTACGTTTGATGATATCATTACTTTTTACATATATTAACGGATTGACGATTTACGTTTACTTGCGTTAATTCTTCCGAAATGTAACGCTTAACGTTTAACGAAGCAAATTCTTTTTGTAGCGGATTAATGATTAAAGAAGTTAACTATTTGATTAACGGTTCCCAGCTATGTGTATAGATTTGTAATTACCTACATTATCAATAGATATGCGATACGCTTTTTTGTTCCGATCATTATCCCATATTCAGGCTTATATAATTGAAGCCAAATTGTAACATTCCTTCAGCCGGTGTCGGTGCTGGTATCGTCTCCGGAACTTGCACTTTCTGTGTCTGATGATGAACTGCTCCGTCTCACCTTCGGTTCTTGGCTCTCTTGTATCTGTGGAACAGTGAAATATCTAGTTATGGAACATGGATTTACAATATTTTATGCATCTAATAAGATTTAAACTGACAACCTTTGGATCATTACAACCTCTGTGGCACTTCGGGGGAAGGCAATGCAGAAGGTTGCGGGTTCGATTCCCGCCGGGTGCAAGTATTTATGCTTAAAAATAAATATTTGTGTTTGGTCTGGGTGTTTCCTATGTATCATAAACTAAGTATGTAAGTATTTACAAAAAAAAAGGATAATATGTAGTATATCCGTTGTCTAGTATTCATAGTACAAACCTGGCGCTTAGTTTTGGGCTATATTGCGTTGTGTGTCTACAAGGAAAATTTAAGCCATCTGCTGCACTCCATGAACAAGTATCTTCTAGTTAGACATGCTACATTTTAGACCTAAACATTACTTTCACATACCTATTCCGGTGGGAATTTAATTGCATTCTTTTCTGCAAAAACTATTGAACCAATTGTCTTTCAAGATATTTGTTTTATACTAGCAGCATCCCGCGGTTTCATGCAGCTAGTAAGTTATAAAATGCACAAGTTTACCTCTTTCTTCTTAGACTTCTTGTCCACAGTTGGTTTCAAGGTCTCGGTTGAGACGGTCGCTACCAGCTTGGAGACAGCTGCTGTCTCCGAAGTCTTGGGCTCTTCATCCTCTTCATCGACGGAGACACGGTTCGCAGCCGAGAGGCTCACGGCGTGCTTGTAGGCCTCAGGGTATTGGGTACTGGAACCAATGTTTGATATTTGTTCCATATTGGCATCACGGTTACTGAGATACAAGCTTGTGCTTAGTGTAGAACTGATTTACTATGTAATAAGTTTCATAATAATCCACGCAACTCATCTGCTCATAGTTGTAAAACTGATTGCACGATAAAATAAACAAAAAAAAAAAAAAAAAAAAGTTTCATAATAATAAATAAATATTGTATTGTACATATTTGACTTCTAATCCGAGCGATGTTCCCGGTTCCATCACTCTTGGGAGCCCTAATTAAGGTTATTTTCTGTTTGTAAAGTATGTTCTTAACTAGATTTTTTTAAAGGAAAATATGCGTTCAAAATTTTCACTTGTGCCGAGGCAAGAAAAAAAAACTAGACAAATAGCCTTGAGCAATAAAAACAAATTAAGAAATATTAAGTATGTTCTTGCAAAAGTATCAACACAAAAATTACTTGTTATTTAATACAGTTATAACTTGGATGGATGACTGATAACTTGTGTAGCAAAATATCATTGCCTCAAGCTCCTCCGTGCTTCAGAAGGCACTATAAGCCAATGGTCCTGGTTCTTATCTTAGATAGCAGTTGCTAGGTCAAGTAAGAGGCCTTAGGGCGATCTGAACTCATAGCTAGGTGAGCCACACCACTAGACAAAAAGAAGAAGAATACAGAAAAATGCAGACAGTCAAACACACCCAAAAAGTGACCTAGTGGTTTTAAACTAGGTGTGTACGTAAGCAGGTACCTAAGTTTAGTCTTAATAGCTCTAATCTTCTTAAATATGTACTCCAAATCCTTCTTCATGTCGAGCAGCAGTTGCGTGTGCTTCTTGAACTCGACGGAGGCACCTCGCAGCCGACTTGCCGACAGCTGGTTACAGTTTGTTAGCATTTCTGTTGTCTTCTCAAACCTTTGGAGCCTGAAATACAAAATATGTTTTGTTTAGAGAGGAGAGATGGCTTGATCTAATGTAATATAAGTGTATCTTTGTTTGTTACCCATGTTTTGCAAAATAAATATTAAGAATTATGAGTATGAGTCATACATAATTTATTTTTAACACTAGCAGCGTCCCGCAGTTTTACCTTAAGTCCTGATCCCGTGGGATTATCAGGATCAAAAGAAGCCTGTGTCCTTTATGAAGATCCCATCTCTATACCAAAAATCATCAATATTGTTTCAGCAGTTTAGGTGTGAAAATGTAACAGACAGACAGAGTTACTTTTTCATTAATAATATTAGTAAGATATGGAGTAATCTAGGATGTTCTTATACAACACAAATAGTATCACAGGGCGTCCTGGACTTTCGATATGCTGACCGACTTTCAGAGAACAGAATCTGGGACAAATTTGACTTGAGTAACTGAAAGAACTCTTTTCAACTATTACAAGCGACGCATGTAGAGGTAGAGAAGAATCCGGGACCTCCGGGAACAGGCAACGTATTCCGGGACATTTTGATAAATAAATAAATTCTGTGAACAACACACAGCGCCATCTAGCCCCGTGGTAAGCGACTAAGCTTGTGTTACGGTGACTAGACAACGGATATAATACTTATATTTATTTTTCTTTTGTAAATACATACATATTATACATAGAGGGACACCCAGACCAGACACAAATATTTATTTTATAAGCATAAATACTTGCACCCGGCGGGAATCGAACCCGCAACCTCCTGCATTGCAGTCGCGCTTTCGCACGACGCGCCACAGAGGTCGTCCGAGGTGATATCCGGGACATCTACGTGGACCCGAAGCCAAACAAGGGGGCCTTACTTTGCGAACTGTTTTGAGATATCTTAATAATGATTGTATTTAGGAAGAAGAAATGATACCTGTCTGCGCTGTATATTTAATATTAGTGAGAGATAATTGTACTTACATGTTCTTCTGTGCCCTGATGATGGTTTCTACATCAGACTGGTCTACCATTCCTGCTAAACCCTGGACGAACACTTCAGGTGCGGAGTAGTTTTGGAAGCATTCTATTGAGAAATCACTTTCGGGTGTATCGTTGGCCATTTTATTATTAAATAAAACTGGTATTTTTATTGATTCTAATTAATTTATGTACACAAACTATTTTTTTACGCTATTCGCTGTTTTTTTTTTATTTGTTTTATTTGGCATCTGACATGACATGACAATTCATGACATGTTATGTATGACATTTGACGGCAAAATATTGAAGTTTGGAAAATACCCAGTGTCAAGTATTTTATTAGTACACGTGCGGTGCCTAATAATAGTGGCGTGGCGTCAGTGGTTAATCGCACTGAGACGTTGCGTTGCGTTGAAAAATCACAGGGGTATGGGCCCCACTTAATTTTTTTTTAAAATGTTTTTTGTTATAGCAGCTACTTGAAAAAGTCAATAATATTGCGGGAAATCCTATTAAAATATGTGTGTACGTGTGTGTGTGTGTTTGTTACTCAATCACGTAAAACTGCTGAACCGATTACCATGAAACTCGGTATGTAGATAGTTGGAGATGAAATAACACATAGACTACCTTTATTTCGATATTCCCGCGGGATCAGGACTTACGTGGGTGAAACAGCAGGACGCAGCTAGTGCAACATAATAACTTTTATAAAAAAAAAAAACTAGTTTCTGAATTATGTAGAACTACATAATTCAAAAACTAGTTTTTTCAAAAACCAAAAACCCACGTAAGTCCCGATCTCGCGGGAATATCGGAATAAAGGTAGCTTAAGTGTTATTTCGTCTCCAACTATCTAAATACCGAGTTTCATGGTAATCGGTTCAGCAGTTTTACGTGATTGAGTAACAAACACACACACATACACACATATTTTAATAGGATTTCCCGCAATATTGACTTTTTCAAGTAGCTGCTATAACAAAAAACATTAAAAAAAAAATTAAGTCGGGCCCATACCCCTTACGTGTAGACCCAGTGGTTAGACCTTGGTTATACCACTAAATACATAAATCTACAAGCCTAATTTCCTATAATAAAAATGTATTAAATGATTTTATTATTTTGTAATACAATATATAGACATGCGATTTAATCATATTTGCACTTGTCCCAGCCCTTCTAGCTGAAGTTCGAATGGGAATCCATAAGAGGGATGCGAATTCTGGCTGTTTTCTTGCGGTTTCGAATTCAGGCTGTTTTCTTGCAATTCCGACTTCTGGCTGTTTTCTTGCGGTTGCGATTTCAAGCTGATTTTGTGCGATTGCGCCTTCTGGCTGTTTTCTTGCCGTTGCGAATTCAAGCTGATTTCTTCCGGTTGTGACTCCTGTCTGAGTTCTTGACCTGCGGCATTTTGCTCATTGCTCATTGCTCGTCTCTCAACGGGAAAATATGCAAGTATATTCAAATTCTTTTTGTTAGGATTTGGTGCCGCTACATTTACAGCATTAGATAAATGCTCATGTGGTACTTTTTTCAAATGTTCAATATCTTGTTCAAATATGTGACTGTTTCTTATAAAATAATTCGCAAACAATACAGCTATTGAATTTCTAAATATGTCCTTGGAAAACAAGATTTGTAATGGCGAATAGCTCGATCTTGCATATTTTAAAAAGTCCTTCTCCAAGTTGTCTAAATAAATGTTGTGGTCTTCAAATATTTTAAAGGTTACCAAAGGATTTATCAAATAGTCTAAAGATAAATTACTGATTAATTCTATTTCAAAGCGAAGGCGGGATTTTGGTTTGAATATTTCAGCGTGTTGGTTCTTATTTACTTTTAGTTTAAGCATCATTTTACCGTCATTTGTGTATTTTGGAGGGTAACTTCGATCAACATATTTATCCTCAGATTTAAAATTAAAAATCTGCTTTAAAGTTCTCTCGATTTCGTTAGGAGTGCTAACTGTAGTATCGACAGGTCTTTTTTTATCATTGTTATTTACTTGGTTGCTGAAGTTTTTCAGAACATCTTGTAAATAGATTTGATCGTCGTTTATCCTACCAATGTTGCCGTGTTTAATGGAACAGCCGCATCGTAAGTCATGATTTGAAGAGCCGGATCGTAAGTCATGATTTAAGCAGCCGCATCGTAAGTCATGATTTGAGCAGCCGCATCGTAAGTTATTGTTTGAACAGCCGCACCGTAAGTCATGATTTGAGCAGCCGAATCGTACGTCATGATTTGAGCAGCCGCACCGTAAGTCATTCTTTGAGCAACCGCAACGCAAGCCATCAGTGTTTTCTGGAGGTAAACTTTTAGTGGCGCCTTTAGATTTAACATTATCGTTATCAGAAACAATAATAGGCTGGTCTGTCTTATCGGTAGGCTTTTCTTCTCGTTCATAGCTTACTTTGTCATCAACTAAATCGTTAAAGTTATTGAGTAGACTTTTAAGTACGACTTGAGCCTCGTCCCGTTTATCATTTCGTAAGTCATTATTTGAGTGGCCGCACCGTGTTAAATCGTGTTTGATTGAGCAGCCGCAGCGTAACTCATTATTTGAGCCCCCGCATCTTAAGCCATTATTTAAGCACCCGCATCTTAAGCCATTATTTAAGCACCCGCATCTTAAGCTATTATTTAAGCACCCATATCTTAAGTCACTATTTGAGCGACCGGAGCGCAAACCTTTTTTGTTTTTTGTAGGTAAACTTTCAACGGTGTCTTTATAGTTAGATTTAAAATTAAAAATCTTATTTATGGTTCTGTCTACATTATAAGTAGAAAAATCCGTTTGGCCTGTTTTGTCAGCTGGCTTTCTATCTCCTTCATAGCTTTTAACTTTGTTATTAACTAAATCGTTAATTTTTTTGAGTAGATTTTGAAGTAAGACTTGATCATTATTCTGTTTATCGTTTCTTAAGTCCTTATTTGGTCTGCCGCACCGTGTTAGATCGTGTTTGATGGAACAGCCACAACGTAAGTTACTTTTGTCACAGCCGTCGCAGTCATCTTCCTCCGGCTCATCGCAGGGATCGCAGCGTAAATTGTTATTATTGTATTGACTGTTGGGTCTATAATTACCAGATCTAGTAATGTCATCGAATGTCCCATCTAGGTTATAATTTGCGTGATCTTGTCTGGCATACTCGATATCCATTCTATCACTATAGCTATCCCTATCTAGGCGATCGTTATTCCTTTCTCTTCTGTCATCGTCACGGTTTCTACTTTTTCTATCTTTTCCATCATAATCATCATATCTATCTCCATCGTAATCTCTACTCCGACGATCGCCATCTCTACCCCACTCATCTGAATCCGATCGATCATTATGTCTGTTATTCCTAGGGTCATCTCTATTTCTGTAGTCTATTCTATCTTGATTATCTCTTTCTCTTATCCTTCTATTGCCATCTCTATCCCTTCTATCACTATCCAAGTCTCTCTCGACATTTCTATCCCATTGATCGTCATATCTATCTCTGTCTCTCCTGTCATTATCACGGTCTCTGCTTTCGCTCTCCATTCTATCATAATCGTTGTATCTATCTCTATTGTAACCTCTACTCTGAAGATCGCTATCTCTACCCCATTTATCTTCATTACCCCACTCATCTGAATTAGGTCGGTCATTGTCTTTGCTAATCCTAGCGTCATATCTATTTCTATAATCCATTCTATCTTGATCGTCTCTTTCTCTTATCTTTCTATTGTTATCTCTATTCCTTCTATCGTTATCGAAGTCTCTCTCGACATTTCTATCCCATCGATCGTCATATCTATCTCTGTCTCCCCTGTCATTATCACGGTCTCCACTTTCTCTGTTCCTTCTATCATAATCGTTCTCTTTATCTCTTTGTCTCCTAACGTCATGTTTATCCCTATCGATATCATTTCTATTTTTATCTGTATCTCGATTTTTACTGCTTAGATCATTTATGTACTCTCTCTCGATATCTCTATTATCCGATCCCCTTTCAGATTCTATGCCACTTCTAGATATTATGTCATCTTCAAGTTCTTCTAGCTGATTAGCAAAATCAGCTCTCGCATCCATTGTTCTAGTAATATGTGCTGCTTCAACGTCCTTTTCATGTGGGCCACATCGTCCTGTGAATTTGCAATACTTCTTCAGAACGGCGTTGAGGTTTTCTTCTTCGTTAAAAGTTTTCAAATCTGATTCAGCAGTTGTGACTCCGATCATGACTAAAAACAATAGTAATTTCATGTTTAGATTCTTCCGTACATTTTAACAATGATGGTTGGCTTCTCAGTATTTCAGTTATAAAGTTATTAGACTGCATCGTAAAATTAATTGAAATTAAGCATGAAATTGAAAGAAGATTGTGTGTAATGTTGTAGTTTTATATGAAATAATTGATTTTATGGTAGTTTAAGGTAACATTACTGAAGCATAGAATAAAAGAAAACACGTTCTATGTTATTAGCATTTGGGGCAGCAAATGTGATATAGGTACCTGGAACTTTCCATACCATATTTTGGTGTTTTCTCCTTCTTCTCATCCGAGCAATGTTCCCAGTTGCACCCCTCTCCAGATGCCCAGGGTCCGCTAAACTCCAAATGATTTTAGGGTTCCGTACCCAAAGGGTAAAAACGGGACCCTATTACTGAGACTTCGCTGTCCGTCTGTCCGTCTTTGCTGTTAATTTTCATTGAACAGCAAAGGCGCGCCTCGTCAGACCGGTTGTCATCAGATCGTCATATCCGACATTCGTCCCATACGTTTTAGTCGGATATATTATTTTGTCAGATCCGTTATGCGTCAGAGCAAATTATATATATGTAGGCTCTGTGAAAAGTGAAAAGTGCTAGTAGGTATCTACTTAATCAGTTCCGAAACAAAAGACGATCAACATGAAAACAAAAATACGATCGAAATAATCAAAAGACGATCAAATTAAAAACAAAGTATACGATCGAACGAGGTATTGATCTTGTCTTCAGAATGCCTTATTGCTCGTTAGATGTATCCAACGTTAGTTACTATAAGCACGGTTAGATCACCATCAACTTCTGTGACACATTCCCGCGTCCCCCGACGCGGGAACTTAAGGTACCACATACAGACCTAAGTACTCAGAGACATTAAATTTGTTTGGTACCTGCCTTATTATTTTTAAATTTTTAAAGTTTAGTTTTGTTTTAACTTAGTAGGTTTTTTAAGTCGGGGGTTTTTAATTTATTAATTTAATTAATGTGTGTTGTTTTTATGAAATAAATATGAATAATAAAAAGAACATTTTCAATTTAATTCATGATTTGTTTCTGGCACTAAAAATCCATTGATCGTCATCTTAACAGGCACTGCGTGGTGGAACAGGATCTCTGCTTCAGGATCTGCCGCCATGTTTCTCCGACCATCGATTTGCCCTCCATGAAGAGACTCTACCAACCTGAAGCCATTTTAATATAAGCTGGACAATTGTATCCAATTATGTATTTCTATACATGATTGAAGTCATGTTGGCTCGTGGGTGTATGTGTTCGTGTGTTTGTTTAGTTTCAAATTGGCAAAAAAAGAATTGTTAGCGTCTTATACAATTTTATCTATTACTTATATTAAGGGAAGATAAGTCAATTCAGGTAGTACCTACTTAGAACAAGTTTATTTGTTAACCCTTTAATTTGTCACACTGTAAGGCAATGGCCCCCTCTTAGAGGGGTTAGGCAGTAAGACGCCACAGGAACCTACTCCAGATTGGCAAATGTCCTATGCCTTCGGACCGTAGTGAGTCCTAGGACATGTTGGTTTCCTCGCGAGGTTTGCCTTCACCATATAGAATTTACAGTTTTTTTTTCATGTCTGTCCGTTTCTCCTTTAGGTACTTATGCATTCAAAAACTACAGAACCAATTGAAATTAGGCTTTCACTATTTTGTAGCACTCCAGTCTCATGCAGTGCAATTGCGAAGTGACGATGAAAAACGCTTAGTGCCCTCCACCATAAAACGGTGTCGTAATCTTAAATTTTAATAAATAAATCTTAATCAGCCTGGACGTCCGGCGGTAAAACTGAATTGGTATGATCAGGTTGTGCAATTTAGAACTTCCCGAAATATAATATCAGGAAAAATGCGACAGGCTAGCCACCCCGGGACGGTGCTGCCTCTAGGTATCTAAGTCCTGTACTCGCTTATTACTACTATTACTTTTATTATTTGTTGTCACTGTTGCTGCCTCTGTTACTTGTTGTATCTATACAAACTCAACACCCACACATACAACTACGCGCCAGCACGACTCCAACCACGTACACCAACCTGTCAGCCTTCCGCCTACTTATTTGAAAAGGTATTAAATGTTTTTCATAATCAGTATTATATTCCCCGCTCTCCATCTTGTCGTGATAAGCAAAGTCGCCAGTGAATCCAGACTGGGTTTTGTTAAACTTGAAGTTCAAATGAGGTTCGAATTCTTGTTTGACCTTTTGGGTTGGTAATTGGTCATATGGGTTGGAGTAAGTTTCGTCTTCGAGGGACGTTATGTCTGAAGACGCATCTTTGTCTTTACGTCTAGATAATATTTTTCTAAAAACAAAAAAAAACCAAGTTCTTCAGTATGGAAACTTCTTGGTTATTAACTCGGTCGTTAAGCTTCCCGAATGCGGGATAACAACTAATGAAAATGGGTTGAAAATGCTGTCCAAAAAGCATCCTACCACTCTCCCAGCCTATTCACCCTAGCGCAGAAGAAAGAACAGGTCAATACGTCTGGAGCTAACTAAGCCGTGGGATCCTCACGCTGTTTTTCTTCACCTCCTTTATATTAACCTACCGAAAAAGCCTCCTTGCATCACCATCCTCTCGCCTATACTTCATCGGTTCCGGGAACTGTTGGTTCTGATCTGCGATGATGTTCCCGACGTCGAATCGCTCGTTCTCTGCGTTGAAGGTCACGTCTGGTCTCATGCCGCTGAGCGCAACATTCACGTATTGGGTGAAGGCTGGAGCTAGGACTGTGAGGAGGATGAGGGTTATGGTCTGAAACGAAATGAGATTTTAAGCTGATTTTGGGATTTTTTGATTTCCCTACCAGTTTCTTGTGACTTCTGCACATAAAACTTCTTGACATTGGGGTCGCATTCCAAAAACCCTAAATCGCTGACGATTCCAAATAAATTTGTTTTTTTTTTTTAAATTTTAGTTTTTTTGTGTTGGTTTTTATTTTTTGTTAATTTGTACTCATATTCGTCTTTTCTGTTAATAGGTTAATAGTTATAAGTTTGATATATTAATTGAAACATGAATAAATGAGATTTTGGAGCTAACACTGGCTTCGCCCCGCAGTTATACCTGCTAAAGTCGCGATCCTGCGGGACCTGCTAATCCCCAAAATCGTTTCTTAGTGGATTTTCTTCTTCCTGCCTTGTCCCCAATTATTAGAAAACGACACAGTAGTTTTAATTGACTAACCCTCTTGCAAATAGGTTTGGTATAAGTAATAAAGCCAATCGTCTTTAGAATCAAGTGGTTTACCCGCCACCGCGAAGGGAGAACTCCAACCCCATACACGGTGCTCCGAGGAGGGGGTATTAAGCCGAAAGGCGGTTGTTCTAGAGGTCTAGGCGAACAACCTTTGTTCTACAAGTTTTGGAAATTCGAAGTAGTTTTCGAAAATTTTGAGTGTAAAGTTTGCATGAAAATCAGCTGTTTTTTAGAGATTGAGGTTATTGGCCTTAAGGTGTCCTTACATTCATTGCCTATTTTTTTACAAAAACAACAGTTTTTTTAGTGATAACAACTTTAAAATTTTGGAAAAAAACGTTCGAATTTCCAAAAGTCGTAGAAAAAGTTGTTCGCCTCGTCGAAACACCCTGTCACATTTTACGACACCCAAAAACATGTTTGTTGTATAATAGGAGCCCCACTTAATATTGATTTAATTCTGTTTTTAATATTTGTTGTCGTAGCGGCAAAACAAGCTTCACTCGTTTATTCAGGCATAAGATTCAGACGGGTGACAAACAGACAAACGGACAGTGGAGTCTTAGTAAGAGTACCGTTTTTACCCCTTGAGTGCGGAACCCGTATTATATTATGTTTACTTTGGTATGGTTTAGAATTATCAACATCGTAACATTAAAACAAGAAAACACAATATACAAGCCGGCAGATAAGTTGAAAAACTTTGACGTGGAAGGGGAGAGTTTGCGCAGTACATTTTACATGCGATTTCTATGAAAAATCTACTTCTGCGCAGCCACCATTTTTTTTAAATAATATGCCACTGTACCTAGTTTGCTGTTGTTAAAATTGTTACTTACCCTATCTGGCAAATTTATATTTTGTAACTAACAGCCGCCGTTTCACCCGCGTAAGTCCCGATCCCGCGGGGGTATCGAGGTAGAAAGTAGCCTATGTTGTTATCCAGGTCACTAGCTATCTATGCACCAAGTTACATCGCAATCAGTTCAGTAGTTATTGCGTGAAGGAGTAGCAAACATACTGACATATTCTTACTTACACACAAACGTTCACCTTTATAATATTAGTAGGTATACGTAGGATAAAAATAGGATACTAAACAAAAATATTTTATTTACCATTTTTATATTTTAAATACTTAAATATATTATTTAACAGGAAAACCTAGAAATGTCAAAAAACTATGGATTGTAGTACGTACATAACTAAAAATCTGTGAAATTTTCAATTACAATATACTACACCTCATTGAACTGTTAAATTAATCTATACTTACTAGAGATGGGGCGACTAGGGGTTCTGCCGACTAGCAGACTAGCCGACTAGTCGGTTCCAAAACTGCCGACTAGTCGGCCGACTAGTCGGCAATGCAGATCATTAGAATTCCGAGATATTTGGGTTAATAGATTTGATAATGATCACTCGGCGATTGTTGGTATTTTTTGATAAATTTGCACTTCGAAAGCTATAGTGAAACTTCCAAAAAATGGTCCAAACAAATATAAAAGTTGGAAAAAAAATGGAGCTGAGGCATACCTAGTTATGACATTTTAGATGTTTAGATGATATATATGTAAGATATGATGTGTTTTGTTTACGTTTTTCTGACTACGCACCTTTTAAGCTGTACCTACTACTAATTAAATAAATATTGGTTTTATTGCATAATTGGTAGTTGACGACTAGTCGGCATAATTTGCCGACTAGTCGGCTTTCCCGACTAGTCGGGTAGTTGTATTTATATTTTACTTACCTTTTTCCTGTGTAAACACCCTACCTTTCACCTGTCTTAACTTCTTGTCCATCCAAAGGTTGCCTGGAAGAGATCGCTATTAGCGATAAGGCCGCCCATTGTGCCACCTAGTTTTAAGTAGTGTATGTTTTCTTTGTATGTAATTTATTTGGTGTGTAGGGGAGCGAAGGGTAATGGGAGCTTACTAAGAAAAAACTCTTATAAAAACCACATTTATTAATCTTCTAATAAATTTTAATTAGGAACTTTTAGAACACTTATTTAGGTATGTTTTAATCACAGTTAGAATGAATTACAGCCATACATTAAGGCACAACAAAAGTTTTACGAAAAAAGTCAATCGCTCTCATTACCCGACACGTGCGGGTAATGAGAGCCCATTTCACGATCATATGGGAAATGAGAGCCTTCCGAAAAAACAAATTAAACCTACTTTAAACTTGATCGTAGTTCTTTACTACGGACATAAACTATAACACAAACAAAAAAAAACAACTTCTCAAACAAAAACAAAAATAATAATAATGAGAGTCATCCTAGGCTCCCATTGCCCGCTGACTACCATTTTGAAAAATAATAATATAAATAATGTGATTCTATTTCAATTGCAAATTAACAAATTGCACTAGTTAGTAAATGAATCTACAGACGTAATGAGTATAAACATAATAAGATGAGAATAAAACTTCATGCTTGACTTGGCGCTGGCAATCCGTGGTTTTTTATAAGCGTGGATCGACGAACACACAACCGTCCTTCCTGACTGAACGCATGGCACTAACGCCTCCAACCGGTCAGGCGATGTTTCTTGAAGGTTGGCGGAAGCGGCCAAGTGTTTACGACCGCGCAAATATGCCTACATTCCGTTCAATCACCATGGCTCCTATTTCCCGACCGCTCCCACTACCCCTCGTTCCCCTACAATAAAGAATTTATTCATTCATTCATTCATTCGGCGACTAGTCAGCTCATCTCTAATACTTACATATAAAATTCAAAGTCCGACTGAATGACTGAACCACCTAATAATAAAATTCTGAAAGTTTAGGTATATTTTGTTTTGTTTGAGAGTAACATAGGATACATTTGATGCCGATAATCCCGCGGGATCGGGATTTACGCAGAGCGCAACAAAAAATAAATAAATTACATGGTACCACTGTCATCTGTGACAGTCTGTGACGAGTTTTTTGTTCCATTTTATTTTATTCGACCTTCGTCGAATTTAAAAAATTGCTGTAAACAAACATTATGATTGGAAATAGTAATAATAATTAATTAATAATTTCTCCGAACAACACACAGCGCCATCTAGCCCCGTGGTAAGCGACTAAGCTTGTGTTACGGTGACTAGACAACGGATATAATATACTTATATTTATTTTTCTTTTGTAAATACATACATATTATACATAGAAGGACACCCAGACCAGACACAAATAATTTTTTTTAAGCATAAATACTTGCACCCGGCGGGAATCGAACCCGCAACCTCCTGCATTGCAGTCGCGCTTTCGCACGACGCGCCACCGAGGTCGTCCTCGTAATAGTATGCTTTAAGCACTACTAGGTAAACTGTGTAACGTTTGTCTATTCTGAGCGGACAATCCTTACTTCAAGACAAACGCAACGATGGCGCGATTTAACTTTGCTACTAACGCCATCTGTTATCGGTATCACTCTTGAGTGTCGAAGCGAAATAAAATCCCTACTATACAACTTGTACCTACTATTTATGTATTCTGTAACTATACTGAACTATAGGTACACTTTTTCAGAAACTTAGATAAAAATGTAAACAAAGAACTGCCAATTTTAAAGGAAAAAGTAAAAAAGAGCTGTCACTTTAAAATAAATGTATGGGACTTTTGTTCACATTTTGGATATCTAACTTTCTGAGAAAGAGTATATGCACAGAATACATAAATAGTTATAAATAGGTAGAGTAAAAAAATAATAATTCAAAAAAATAATAATACATAAATTTTTATTTACATATTATAAAGTTTGCAGTGTAAAATGACTGGCCCCGAAGCCAGAAAAACATTTTAAAAAGAAATCAATTTATTTTTAATTTTATCGCTTTATTCAGCCAGTGAATTTTACTGAAGTGTTACAAACTCCTTTCAGTCTGACATTGAAGTTTGCATTACAAAATGACTGGCCCCGAAACAAGAAAAATAATTAAAAACAAAAGAATTTCTTTTTAATTTTGCAGCAGTTTTTCTCACTTCATTCAGCCAGTTTACTGAAGTTTTACAAACTCCTTTCGAGGTTTTTGGCGGGAACGCGGAGACAACATGTCGTCCTTCAGTTTTATTTTCGTTAAACTATGTTGTAAACCCGGCTAAATTGCGTAATTTTGGTGGAATTCTATTCAATTTAGTTCCGTGAATGTGCACAAGTGTAGTGAAAACAAAATTGAGTGTTAAACATGAACTTTCCTTCGTTCCCTCCAAAGCCCCTATGGTTATAATAAAGTTGGCCACCTTTTTACCATAGCTCCTCACTTGAAACTATGAGCCCGATCGGGCCAATCTCATGCAAAGTACTTGATGCTGGCAAGGCAAGTGTACAAGATGTACGACGCCAAAACTATTTATAAGGAGAAACTTGAAATATTCTTGAACTTGAAATATTATCCAAAAACTTGAGCCTGGTCCAAATTGGCCATATCGGTTGCTACCGATACCGAAAACCGATGATGACCGAAAAAAAAAACTTCTTTCAGTCTGACATCATTGAAAGGAGGAAATGTCTACACAATAAAAATGATCCTTCTTCCTTTCTTCTACCTGCTACATTTAATAGCGCATGTGACCCCATTTTCATATCACACTCCTCTTGAAAATCTCCTGCTTTTTAGGGTTCCGTACCCAAAGGGTAAAAACGGGACCCTATTACTGAGACTTCGCTGTCTGTCTGTCCGTCTGTCACCCACCAGGCTGTATCTCATGAACCGTAATAGCTAGACGGTTTAAATTTTCACAGAAGATTATGTTTTGGTAGCCGCTACAACAACAAATACTAAAAACAAAATAAAACAAATATTTAAGAGGGGCTCCCATACAACAAACGTGTTTCAAAAACAACAAAGAGTTTAGTACAATGTGAGGTCGCTTCTGATTGGTCAAGACAAATCGAGTTGGTCATGGAATTCAAAATGGCTGCTCTATCTGTCAAATATACCAGTCTGCCTTTACTTACCAAAGAGTTTCTTATAAGTTTCAGATTTTCGTTGTGCCAAGATTTTTTTTTTTAAGTGATTCGGTCGTTTGATGGGAGTAGGAATCTAAGATAAATATTTCATATTTTCCTATAAAATTTAAAAATTGGTTGTTGTTAACCATTTTAGGATTCCGTACCCAAATGTGATAGTAGTACGGAACCCTTTGTGCAGGAGTGTCGCACTTGCCCGGTTTTTTTTTTGAGATGGTTCAATACGAATTTAGGTCCTTCCAATAATAAGTTGTTATTAAGGTCTACCTAACTGTTTTTCATTAAACAGCAGTAGTAGCTATTGTATAGTAGCAGAACTACTAGTAGTATTACTATTTTGTAGGTTTGAAATTAGTAAAATACAATGAAATATACATAAATATCTACTTATATCGCATAACTATTCCACTCAAAGACCACAAACTCGCGGTTTGGCGGCAAAAAATGCAAATGGCCGCCGTGACGTCACGTCCGCGCGCCATCTGCACGCGTGTGCGACGCTGATGTCGTTTTAATTACAACCACTGGTTTATTGCAAAGAATTTTCTATTCAGCCGACACGACGCGACGCGAACTGAAAAAATAAGCAGATTAATAGGCATATATTTATTTCACATGGGTTTTCTTTATTACGTATTTTGGCTATAACAAAATCTTCTAAACCGATTTCCATAAGTTTGAATTTTGTAGAATTATTTTATTTTGTTAGATTGTTTGGTCCTTCAAAGTGCGTAATAAAAAAAAAACTGTGAATAGATAGATAACACATTTATCTATCTATCTAGCTATCACCCCGCTTTAGCTTACGTGAAAATCATTTTTTTATTTTACTGTTTTGTTATTACTTTGCTTGCTTTATTTATTGTCGCGCAGTAGATATAAATAAAGCCTGTCTTAGTTTGGGTGGCTTAATCCTGAGTGAAGCGTGGGACACCTTACTCAGGAGTCTAGGTACGAGACTTCCTTGCTTCGCTCAGGAGTTTACTCTAAAATCCTTCGTTACGCTCTAGTTTCAATATATCGCCCTCTACATAAGCCAGGGCTTTAGTACCTCTGTACATAAAATATTAAGTATTATCAAGCAGTTCTGTTTGTCAGTTTTTTAATAGTAAGTTAGTTAGTTAGTTATTACTGTGTGTTCAGCAACTAGCCCTATAACTGGGCCTTTTTGAATGACTTTAAGCTGTAGGTTTCCTCACGATGTTTTCCCTCACTGTTATTTTAAAGAAAAAAACATTGGTGCGCGGCCGGTCATGATTCGATACCACGACCTACGGAATGAAAGTCTCGGTATCTACCTCAGTTTTTAAGCTATTGCAAAGCTTTTACCGCGGGCTTTGAGCGCGGCCACCGAATCAAGAAATTCCGTAACGAAAATAAAACCTACCACCCCCACTCTGCCTACCATATTGCCGTGGTCACCATGTAGCACGGCTGAGCTACATGGTAACCATAGCAACATGGTACAAAATAAATAGATAATTATAATTGCATAAAAAAGCTATGCAATAGCTTTACCGCGGCAGTCCCCAAGTGCCCCACGTTTTTGATAGTGCCGCGACGGAATCGAACCCCGCCTCGAGCACGCCCCATGCCTATACTGTTGACACAAGTGCGACATGCCGTAGTTATGTCGCACGTGTCCGCTACAATAGATAGGATTGCCTTGTTCAAATTGTTCATAGTTTAAACACGTCAGCGGCTCGATTTTCGTAAGTAATTACATAACAGTTCGATGACAGAGACAGTGCAGACCGATGACAGACGCAGTGCAGACGCAACGCAGACACAACACAATGGGGTGCCACGCGCAAAGCTGTTTGCAGAGGCGCTGGCATCGGATGATTTTTTTTTTCGATGATGGTCCTCCACCAATGGAAACGCCGAGTTTTTTTTTTATTCTTTCGTTCTCAGACCGATATGGCCAATTTGGCCCCGAGAGTTGTAAAAAACACATGTTTGTTCTTAATTCAAACCTAAGATTAATCGACTCGCGCCCTCTGCCGGGATAAAAAGTTAGTGTTCCTCCTAATTGCAATATACTCTCAACTACCATCTCAAATATTCGTATGGTAGTATATTTTGAGTTTTCTTTGCAATTGTGTTGCGTCTGCAAGTCTGCACTGCTTCTGTCATCGGTCTGCCCTCTTCCTACCTTCTGGATGAGAGTGCTACAACTAAGACCATCACTTACCATCGAGTGAGATAGTTAGTTAGTCAAACGCTCATTTATTTGTCAACCGCACATAATTTACATCCTTACTTATAAACGATGATTATCAACTGCATAAACTATGTATCGTTTGTCTTTTACTGTGACTTGTTTCAAAGTTGACAGACAGAAACAAACGTTACATAGCTTAGTCACCTGTTAATCATCGTTTATAGCTAATTATTAGACGTTTCAAAATGAACATGTATTTGTCATTTTACTTGATCATGCTCTCAAAATCAGCAGTCTAAAGTGGCAATGGGCAGGCCATATGATCCATTGCCACTTTAGACTGACTGATTTAGTTTAGAATGTTGTATGTTCGTTTCATCATAATTTAATGAGTATATACCTACCTAACTAAAGACTATATACAGGGTCTCCCAGAAACGCGAGCGTCAAGCGAAAGTAGAGGACCTAATGGAAACCCACATATATGTTCCGCGATTTTTCGTAGTTTAGGAGTTATGGCTTTTTTTCTTATTTTCTACTAAAATGCGACCACTGACACCTATTTGGTCATACTAACTGCAATAATTGAGATAATTGGCCGATTTCTTTTCAAATGTGGGGCTGAAGTATAGGGTCATGTTACCTGTTACAAAAAAAAGACGTAACAGTAACCAAACTGTGACAAATAAAAAAAGTATTTCATAGAGTAAGCGTAGACAAAACGATATAAACACTTTATAGAGCAATTAAAAGAAAGACTCGCTTATTGTTTTTCCAAGCCAAATACATGTACATGTACAAATAAATAGTGTTTGTAGGTGTGTATTAAATAAAACAAGAACAAATATCGTTTTTTTTATTGTTATTAGATTAGGCCGGGAGTTTATCTTCAGGTTTATTTAGTAAGTAAGTGAGTAAGAGAATTGTCGACCAAAGAATTTTTAAATAAAATTTTTGATATGATCCTCTAATGATAGACAAATAAAATTAATAGGGTAGATAGCTAATGAAGTAAGGAAATTTTTGAAGTTGGTTTGAAAAAATAATAATAGGCGAGTTTTTCTTTTAATTGCTCTTTAAAGTGTTTATATCGTTTTGTCTACGCTTACTCTATGAAATTCTTTTTTAATTTGTAACAGTTTGGTTAGTGCTACGTCTTTTTTTGTAACAGGTAACATGACCCTATTATTCAGCCTCACATTTGAAAAGAAATCAGCCAATTATCTCAATTATTGCAGTTAGTATGACCAAATAGGTGTCAGTGGTCGCATTTCAGTAGAAAACGATAAAAAAGGTCATAACTGCTAAACTACGAAAAATCGCGGAACATACATGGGGGTGATTCGGGTGTCCCATAAGGTCCTCTACCTCTGGACTTTCGCTTGACACTCGTTTCTGGGACACCCTGTAGATATACCTACCTAGCTAATGACTATGAAATTATACAGAGTTTGAATAAATCAATTCGCACTACTCGCAATACGACTAGGTATATATTACGAAGAAAATCTATTTATTTCATACTTATGTAAATGTTTCATGTTTTCAACTATACTTTACATATTAGTTTAATTATTTAAATCAAATAAAAATGAGAAATACAATGTTACTTTGGCTGCTTTTAGCAGTTCTCTACACAGCTCAAGGACGACCTGATGCGGATGTTCCAGTGGACTACTGGATGCCCCCCGAAAGAAGACAAGGCGTAGTCCCTTGGTGGATAAGATGTCTCATGGGTAAGGGTTGTTGGCCACAAGTCGAGAATTAATTTAATTATTTAAATATTTGAATTAATTAAGTGAATTAAGATGGTGTACTATACTGTTAGTAGGTATATAAATAAATAATAAATGTTTGTTTTTGGTTTTTTCCTGAATGCATTTTGTTTTAATTTTATTTTGTTATTTAATTAAAATATGTATATTTCTATGTATATAAATATGTACATATCTGGATATGTTTTCGTTTCTTATCACAGCAAAAACTTCATGTCACAGTAAAAGACAAACGTTACCTACATAAAGTAAGCCAACGTTTATAAGTAAGTTGCTTTTTGAAAAAAAGCTTTCAAAAAATGTTGTGCCCGGCGGGACTCGAACCCGCGAATATTATTCCGTTCCAGCGCGGTACCCACTTCGCCCCGGGTAAGCCTACCCCCCCAGCCGAATTTAAGAAAGCACCTCCTCGTGTTCTTGTAAGGCAAGCCTTGTAAAATATTTAATAAAATATTTACATTTTATTTTTATTAATGTTTTCAGTTAGTCTTTAAATAGGTACACACTATAAGCCTTATTAATAAACGAGGAATAAGGTCGGAGTAATTTTACCACTTTTTGTTTCTGTCTGTCAACTTTGAAAGTTGATGTCACGGAAAAAGACAAAGCATGTTCTCACTACTCCGACTTTACCCCATGTTTATTAATAAGGCTATAGGGCTCTACAAAGTTACTTTTTATAAAAAAAAAGTCAAAAAAGCCCTAAATTACGCATTTAAGTCTAGCTTAGTTATATATATATTATGTACCCTTAATTTAACATTGGGACGTTGAAGTTCATACGGGCATTGTCAATTCCATAAATCGAACTGGCCACCAAGATATATAAGTATAACGCAAAAATATAGAAAAAATTGTTTATTTTTCTTCCATTTTATTTCGACTTAAGGGTAACGCAGCGTACTACGTGGACGATTGGATGCGAACGCGATTGCGAAGCGATCCGATCCGGTGCGGTGCGGAAACAACTAAATATAACCTTTAACAACACAACATTTTATTGTTTTGTTAATTTAATGCTTATTTAAAGTAGTATTTTTATTTTTATTATCAGTAGATGTGTAAAGTATATTCACCTCCGTAATAAAGCCTATCTTGGGCAGCTTGAATCCCACACTTCACTCAGGAATCTAGGTACATAAAACCCTCGCTTTGTTTAGGAATTAAACTTTAACCCCCTTGCTACGCTCGGGAGTAAACTCTAGAGTCCTTCGTTACGCTCTGGATTCAATATGTTGCCCTCTACATAAGACAGACTTTAGTACCTCGGTGTATAAACTACCATGGTATATTATGGATAGACGTTACAGAAGGGACTAATTGTATGCTGATTTATTTATCAAAATTTTAAAAATAGGTAATTAATTACCTAATTACTGTGAAATTGTGCGGAGGTTGTATGAATCGATTCGCAACACGGTATTATGGCTAGGTACATTATATAACGAAAAAAAAAACTATTTATTTAATTACTTTTCATAAATAAATAAATAGAAAAACTATTTATTTAATCACAATTTACATAATATTCTACATCAAATAAAAATGATTTTTTTTTGTTATTTTGGCTGGTTTTAGCGGTTTTCTATACTGCTCAAGGTCGACTTAAGAACGTGGCGACTGTTACCATTTCCATACAAACTTAATAAGTACCTACTTACCAAAATAAATTATGAAAAATTTAGTTTTCTTCCTTAATATCGATATTATTCGGATTAAGATTTTACTTTTATAGGATCCCCACCACAAGGTTTTCCAAAATATTCATTCGAATAAATTAAATAAAACGGAGAAACATTTTTTTTCATTTTTACAGCGTAAATTACTTTTTATTGGGAATAATATAAAACAAATGAGATGTAAACTAGTAAATAATTTACGCTAGAAAAATGTTTCTTCGGTATATTTCATTTCGAATGAATAATATCGATATTAAGGTAGAAAACTAAATTTTTCATAATTTATTTTGGTATTAAGTTTGTATGGAAATGGTAACAGTCGCCGCGTTCTTAAGGCCTTGCTTTAGTTAGTAGAACCAGTGTGGCACACACAAAGCCGTGCCTGCACCTTGCATGTATGGGTATAACGCCCCCTGCCTGTTGCTATATTGACTAAACTACGACATTTTGCAACCTGGACATTCTGCGACCTGGGCATTCTGCAACCTGGACATTCTGCAACAAGGACATTTTGCAAACTAGACATTTTGCAATTAGGTTTTGGGGGTACGAGATGATGTGTACCTCCAAAGGGAAGATCTTCCACCAGGCAGTTGGTTTTGCCCGGTAGGCCGCGGCCCGACGATGTCTCATCGGGAGTTGTATATGAGCTTATCTCGGAAAGAATGTTGATAGCGCGATTCAGGATTTCATACTAGTAACGCCATCTAGTTGATTCTGTGGGCGTCCGCCACATCACTCCCCCTCGAGACCGGAGGTCGATGCAGATTGTTTTTGCCAGTGTGCCAGTTGTGTTGCGTGCGTCTCAGTGAGTCGAGACGGAATATCCCAGTGAGTCGGGATGCTGCTCCAGTGAGTCGGAGTCTTTAAATTCCACGATGAGTCGGGAAGATGCTGTTCCAGTGAGTCGGAACAGTGATGTCCACGGTGAGTCGGGACGTGTGAAGGGGGCATAGCACGTGATGATCCAGCGTGTCGATGGCCAATCGATGAGGTGCCGGATCTCGGAAGCGTGCTGCAGGTGCCCAGTTGCGATGCGGTGTAGCCGTTGGAGGGTGAACCAGTGCTTGTAACTACACAGGCGTCGTGGTCCAACCAATGTGGCTAGAAGTGGTTGTCGGCTGCTGCTGGCAGGATGCAGGGGGTAGGTGAGGGTGGTGCGGGGTTGAAGCTCATGTCGGCGAAGGTTGCGCTCTTGTCCATGTGCGGGGTCACCAGTTTGGGGGTACGAGATGATGTGTACCTCCAAAGGGAAGATCTTCCACCAGGCAGTTGGTTTTGCCCGGTAGGCCGCGGCCCGACGATGTCTCATCGGGAGTTGTATATGAGCTTATCTCGGAAAGAATGTTGATAGCGCGATTCAGGATTTCATACTAGTAACGCCATCTAGTTGATTCTGTGGGCGTCCGCCACAAGGTCATTATGCGACTTGGTCATTTTGCTCCTGCTTGACATTTTACAACTTGGAGATTCTGCACCCTAACGAACTACACTAGGTATAATAATATGTATTTTATTTTTAAGTGCTTAAGCCTGCACTGGGATTTCATAGAAATATTTTAAAGGAACAATACTTCTGCAAGAATACAACACATGATCGACGGAGAGCGCGGCACATCTAGTAGGTAATAAAATAGTATAGAGGGCATTTCGATAATAGGTCGTTTTGCTATCAGGTCATTTCGATCTATTGTCATTCCGATAATAGGACGTTTAGCTACTAGGTCATTTAGATCTTCTGACGTTTTAATATGTAGGGCAATTTGCTTTTAGGTCCTTCTGAGATGTAAGGTTATATCCGTTGTCTAGTCACTGTAACACAAGCTTAGTAGCTAACCACGGGGCTAGATGGCGCAGTGTGATGGTCATATAATTTTTTTTAAATATTTAATTTTATTTAGTTAATGCTCTACCCACAAATGGGATGTCAGAACTTGCCAGCCACACTCGCTCAGCTAGGCGGGCGGATTCCCGCCCTCCACCAGAGCGGAGAGCCAGCCAGTCCTAATCGTCGCGTCGAAGGGAACGCACGTGCTTACCGCCTCGGATACAGAGCAAAACATCGCGTTCTAATTTCAAATATTGTCCTAGGCCCGACACAAGAGTTTTGCGTTCAAAAAATTGTTTGTTCACGTCATTATCAAAGAGTTTTTATTGCTTTGTGTTGGTTGTTTTTCTAACTAAATCAATAATAAAGGTTTTAATTTTATTGATCATAGGTTTTTTGTTTTTACAAACAAAGATTAACTTTGTGTTATCATTTTTTTAGAGAAAAAACTTGGTGTTCGTTTTTTGAAATTGTTTCAAAGAAGTTTTGACGTTGCGTTTAGTTTTTGCTCTAGTATGAGTTATTAATATTTTTTTTCGTCGTTTGTTTTCGTGATTTATTAGTGTTTAGTGCGAGGAAAAGCTGTTAGCTGTCCGTCCGTTTGTCCGTCACTACATAGAGGTAAGATATAGAGATAAAACAAATATCCCTATTTAAACGATGATTAATATGACTTAGAACTGATTTTTCAATATAAGTACAGATAAAAGATATCTGTAGAATATATATTATTTAATATTGTTACGTTGATCGATAGCATAGACTTAGTAAATAACACTAAAACATTTACTAAATAAATAACACTACTTAGACTTATTTTGGACTTAGTCAATTGAAATTTTACTTTTTATTTATAGTGTTTACCTACTTTTAATAGATTTCATTTAGTTTTACATTTACTTTGTTTAATAAACCTCTCAATAGCGAAAAACCCTTCACAATTTTGTAATTTTAATACTTAAAGCACCTGAAAATTTACAGCAATATAAGGTACCTATTAAAAATAATAATCAACTAAATATTTATAAAATAACTAGCTGACCCGGCAAACGTTGTTTTGCCTTATAAATTATAGATAGTAGCCGATTCACAGACCTACTAAATTCGTATGTGGAGTTTGGTGAAGATCGGTGTAGCCGTTTCGGAGGAGTACGGTAACTAACACTGTGACATGGAAATTTTATATATTAGATATTAGAAGATTAGAGATATAAATCCCATCAGTCTATTTCTATTCGATGTCAAAATAGGCATTTTAACTCTAAGATCGTCTTTATTAGTAGCAATAAATTATCGAATATTGTTTATCATTATGACTTTGATTGCGTTTTGTTAACACGTTTTTTTTTAATGCTTACACAGACATAGTGGCGTGGTTTTATTTTTAACCCCCGACGGAAAAAGAAAGGCGATTTTTAGTTTGTGCAAAAAATATATTTAAAAAAATACAAAACCCGACTTTTTAAAATGACAAACGGACAGACGGACAGAAAGCGAAGTCTCAGTAATAGGGTAGGGTCCCGTTTTTACCCTTTGGGTACGGAACCTTAAAAGGACAAAATTACCTCTCCTATATGCAGTGCAACCGACTTATCTGCTAAGCTGAAGTTAGCTGAAGTGGGACTCTCAACTAGTTCAACTACCAAACCAAAAAATAATAATGAAAATTTTCTGTAATCGTGTTTTCACAACATACGGGACCCAGTAAATATCCTCAACTTTAATAAGCATTATTTACATTTTCCCGGGTCTTTATCGCGTATTATTTATTTTCTTACCTCGACGTTTCAACCATGTTACAATGGTCTTGTTCGCGAGGGGACTGTCCCCTCGCGACCAAGCGTGTGAATTTAAAAAGTTTATTTAATAAGCATTGTTTTCAAAACTGATGTTTAAAATACATTGTAAGTTAGTTAACCGTCCGAGAAAAATCAGTTCTGGCCTACTACAGATGCTTAATGTATAACGATTATCATTTTCCGACTTTAGATGCTGTCTGTACAAGACAAGTGTACCCGCATGTTAATATTCGATGGAAGATTGTCACCCGCATTTCGGCAGAGTAATGCAACAGTTTACACCTCGGGGGTTTATTGGTCGAGCGCTCGTCGCGCGGCGAGCAAATACGGGCCGAGCGATGCGGGTGATTACTGATTACTCACCTACTCTTGAGATGTCTTTAGAGGACTGTCTACCTATTCTTTCTCCATACAAACGTCTGATTCCTTCCTGGATAAAGACATTAGAGCAAATATGTTTTATGCCATAAGTCCTATATCTGGCATGGCTAGCCCCTACGTTCTATTTTTTTTTTAATTTTCTAATTAGAATAGAAATAGAATTCTGAAAAATTAGAAAATAAAAAAATATGTCACATATTTTTTCTAATACCTTTATTCAGGGAGGAAGCAGTCGACTACGTTTGTAAAGTTTGTACTATGGAGGAAAGAGTGGGTAGACTATTCCCTTAACAACTGTGTACTGGCCCCACGTTTTCACCCGAGTAAGTAACCTATGTTGCCAACTGAGTGTGGTAACTGGTAATACTAGAATGCGTTGATTAACAAAGTTTTAAAATTTAGACGATTTGTTTCCAGGGTTCCGTACCCAAAGGGTTTTAAAATCTGGACCCTATTACTGAGACTTCGCTGTCTGTCTGTCTGTCACCAGGCTGTATCTCATGAACCGTAATAGGTAGGTAGATGGTTGAAATTTAACTTTATTAGATATTAATTGAAAAACAAATCAAATATTAAATATTTAAGAGGGCCTAAGACAACAAACGTGATTTTTGTCTTAAAACCCAACGATACCGCGATTTATTTTTACAAAAAGCGCCTTTTAGTGATGGAGTGATAGACTGTCAATTGTGATAGTGTTACGGAACCATTCGTGCGCGAGTCAGACTCGCACTTGGCCAGTTTTTTTAATTAAACATGGTTATGTATGTATGTACACGTTCCATGTATACCTTATCTATACTTATTTACTATCTATAATAATATTATTATCAAGAGGAAAGATTTGTATTTGTGTGTGTGTGTGTGTGTGTGTGTGGGAGTGTGTGTCTGTATGTTTTTTATGCATAAACTCAAAAACTACTGGACCGATTGCAAAAATTCTTTCACCATTAGATTGCTACATTCACCCTGAGTAACATAGGCTACTTTTGATCCCGAATTCCCACGGGATCGGGACTTACACGGGTAAAATCGCGGGACTTAGTTGTATATATAAATCAATTTAGGTTATATGAAAAATGTAATAAGTTAGGGTTAATGGTGTAACCGTGCCGTGGTACCGCTCGCTCTACCAACACCTCGCCTCGCCTTTCACACCTGAGCAGTGGGCGTGGGTCGCTCGCCTCGCTCGACACAGGTGCCTCGAATAAATTGCAGATAGTTTTCAATAACGTTCGCGACTCGTTAGGTACAAGTGGTACAAGCAAGCCCAGTTCTCTAATACCTAAGCATATATTATGTTATAGCGTCCCCAGCTATGACCACCTTTCTAGCATTTGGGGATACGATCTGTCTATGATCCCTGACGGTTGCCCCTGGGAGCCTCGGGGTGGCCTGACGGTACAGCGGACCCCTCTCTTTATACCCTTGCTGGTCATAGCTGGGGACGCTATAACATATATGCGTAGGTATTAGAGAACTGGGTTTGCTCGTTAGGTACAGTGGGATTCCTTGTTAGGGGCTCTGAACTACTAAGGTTACACGCGTCGGGCAAATACTCGATTGCTGAAGGTTGTTGGTTCGATTCCCACCGTTGTTTCTAGGTGTCTTTCTATATCACATCACATCACACTAATATTATAAATCCGAAAGTTTGTTTGTTTGTTCACTCTTCACGGTCAAACGGCTGGAGCGATTGTGATGAAAATTTGCATAGAGATAGTCTAAGTAATGGAGAGTAACATAAGGTAGGTACTTTTAATCCCGACTATCCCGCGTAATTGGGATTCAGGCGGGGCGCGGCTAGTAATATTTTTCTTCTTCTATCTTCTTCTTCTAATATATAAAATTTCCATGTCACAATGTTAGGTACCGTACTCCTCCGAAACGGTGCGACCGATTTTTACCAAATTTTATATGCGTAAGCGTATTCAGTAGGTCTGAGAATCGGCTACTATCTATAATTTATAAGGCAAAACAACGTTTGCCGGGTCAGCTAGTAATAAATATGAGCATTAGGTATATCCGTTGTCAAGTCACCGTAACACAATTTAAGCTTAGCAGCTCATAATGGTGCTAGATGGTGCTGTGTGATGTTCACAGAAGATATATAAAAAAAAACCTATGTTATAAACATAAAATAGGCAACAATCACAACGAGATTTCGCGACGCTACGTCGACGCACCTAAGCCACGGCCTATTAGTGAGGGAAAGATATAACTTAGATGTTGTTAATGCTTACAACCTTAGATTACTTAGATGGTGAGTATGCTAAGAACGACGTTCGAATTTTAATCCATCTTTTGAAAGGTGTGTGAGTAATTTCTCTAACAGTTTCGAATTTGGAACTGGCTCGTCTCGTCCGTCAGAGACGAGTTTGAAATGGATCACTATCAGGCGACCTTTCTCCTTCTAGTCTCTGATAGAGACTGCAGTTCTATACCTTCAACTATACTAATATTATATCTAAAAGAAAAATTAATAACATAGCGTAATGCTACACAATTACCGGCAAGTCGCGTTTCCCTCTCTAACGAGACACCTGTGCCTCGCAGCGCAGGTGTGCCGAATATTTCGTACCTACCCTACCTTTCAATATCGCCGAGTTGCCGTAGCTTTCTGTAAACTGATTGATTACAAGGAAATCGGGTTTTCTCGCCTTTCTAGATATAATGGGGATGCTTAGCAGAGCTGTTAGTTCGAAGACGACCATTTATTTACTACCACATTTTTCGATTTTAATCGCGTAGTTTTTATTTACTTTTAGCATTGTTTCTCAATGCTCAACATTTCTAGACCCTCGGGTACTCGGGGAACATACATAAAAAACATATTAAGAAACCGTGTGGCACTCGGGGACTGCCGCAGTAAAGCTATTGCATAGCATTTTTTATCAACTTGTGTAATTAAAATTATTTATTTATTTTTTACCATTTTGCCATGGTAGGCGGAGTGGGGAGAATTAGGTTTTATTTTTGTTACGGAATTTTTTGATTCGGTGGCCGCGCTCAAAGCTTGCGATAAAAGCTATGCAATAGCTTAAAAAACCCCGACGAATTGAGAACCTCCTCCTTTTTTGGAAGTCGGTTAAAAAGAAGAAGACATATCTGTATGTCAAACTCTTGTCCAATCTGTCTATCACATTATAGTACAAGGTCATAAAATAGCTCTTATCTCTGCAACCTATATTTCCAGTCCAGTAATCTCTCTGAACAATCAATGACCACTAAAGTGACCCGAAGCCCTAATCTACACTAATATTATAAACAGGAAAGTAATGTATTTGTGTGTGTATGTGTATGTATGTTTGTCATGAATAAACTCAAAAACTACTGGACCGATTTCAAAAATTAACAATTAGAAAGCTACATTCACCCTGAGTAACATAAGCTACTTTTGTTCCCGATATTCCCACGGGATCGGGACTTACGCGGGTGAAACCACGGGACGCAGCTAGTAATATTATAAAGAGGAAAGATTTGTATTTTTGTGTGTGTGTGTCTGTATGTTTGTAATAAATAAACTCAAAAACTACTGTGCTGATTTCAAAAAGCTACATTATCTATCGAGTAACATAGGCTACTTTTGATCCCGATATTCCCACGTGATCGGACTTACGCGGGTGAAACCGCGGGACGCAGCTATCTAATAATAAAGTGTGTCCTTACCGCCCACCTGCGCTCACAGGTGGACCATCTAGACACAACATTAGCCGACTATACGTACCTAGGTACTTCTATTAAACTATTGCTTTATAAGGTCGGATCTACACTGTATAAGTCTGCTTGACTGGCAGACTGGGACTGGCATTTATTACTTGAATTTGAGCCTCAAAAAATGTGGGTAAAAGGTTTATAAATTTAAAAAACTAGCAACATACCGCAGTTTCATCCGCGTAAGTCCCGATCCCGCTGAATTTTCGAAAAACCTTTTCTTAATGGATGCCTACACATCACAAAGAACAAGTCATGTCTTTAGAACATATATATGATATATCGTGATATATCGATCAGTTAGGACATCGTATTTTATACATAAAGATAGTAAATTTCGATAAATTACTATTTTTAATACTGCACTATGGGCGTCAACAGATTTGCATTCTATAAATATATATTCATAAAAACAAAACGAACGACTGACACTGGAAACGCAACGCTTGGGCGACATTATCGCGACATAGACGCGATGTAGAAAAGGTGCGTGGTTCGAATCCCGCTCAGTATCGGCCATGCGTTGTTTTTTTGAAGATAAGTTATTTTTCTATCAAAATATTTCTAACTTAAATATGTAGGTACTTATATTGACAAATTCCACTTACTTGCATAATATTCATTTATTTTTCAATGTAGGTAAGTTTATTATTTTATTTCCTTATTTATTTTGCGGTTATTCAAAATCTTTTGTCCAATACCTCAAGCCTAAAAATTCAGCGTTTTTTTTATTTCCAACCAAAAATAATGACAACCCACAGTACGGCGCACCACTCACTCCTACCCACCTAACTTGAGTTTTGACAATATTTTATGTTCTGTGGTTTCGTACTCTATGGTCGCCTCAGGATGTTGTGGTTTGACAGGCTGCATACAATGATCCATTCATTATTGTATGACAAAGTTGTTGAGGTTCACACACTTGGACCGTCTTATGTAGAAACTAACTGTATCTGACGACAACGGTTACACCTGCGTAAATCCTGATCCCCTAAAATTAAAAGAAACCTTTCTTATTATATGCCTACATCTTAAAAATAACATACATTCGAAACAGCTTTCTACTATCATTGGTTTAGGCTATGTGTGCGTTAATCCATTAGTCAGACCGATAATGTGTGTAGCAAAATCATCTCGAGCTCCTCCGTGCTTCGGAAGGCACATTATGCAGTAGGTCCCAACCAAAAAAAGTCAGCACAAGTTAAACAATAAAGCTCTTATTATTCTTGTATACTACCCGCGTTTTAAATAAATAATAATAAATAAATTCTGCGAACAACACACAGCGCCATCTAGCCCCGTGGTAAGCGACTAAGCTTGTGTTACGGTGACTAGACAACGGATATAATACTTATATTTATTTTTCTTTTGTAAATACATACATATTATACATAGAAGGACACCCAGACCAGACACAAATATTTATTTTTTAAGCATAAATACTTGCACCCGGCGGGAATCGAACCCGCAACCTCCTGCATTGCAGTCGCGCTCTCGCACGACGCGCCACAGAGGTCGTTTTATCCCGTTATTCCCGCGGGGTCGGGACTTACGCGGGTGTTCGCCGCTAGTAATATTAATATAAGTAGTATAGTGGTAAACTTAAAGCTTCTATACCTACTTGAGTAGTGTAGACCCGGCATAACGAATATAGGCCACCTAGGCAAGGTATCGAACACCTGGGCAACATAATACCTACCTACTGTTACTTTATGAATCCAATCATATACACTGGGTTATTGAAAGCTAGCTGCACCCCGCGGTTTCACCCGAGCTAGTCCCGATCACGTAAAAATATCGGCCTATGTTCCTCCCAAAGATGAGTGAAAGATGCAATGATTCTTTAGGTTCCAGTGGTTTCGGAGATTACCCCCAACATACATGCATGTTACCAACGTTACCTCTTTTTAAATAAATCTATCCTCTTTATAATATAACTAGCTGCGTCCCGCGATTTCACGTAAGTGTAAGCCCAAGTCTTGAGATCGTGGGAATATTGGGATCAAAAGTAGTAGATTTTTTGTAATCGGTAACCATTAGTTTTTGAGTTTATTCATTACAAACATGCAGACACACAAAAAATACAATAATCTTTCCTCTTTCTAACATTAGTGTAGACTAGCTGACCCTGCGAACTTTGTTCCGCCTTAGGGCACCCTTAGGGTGACCTGAAAACACTAACATTTCTAATATAAGTATAGATAAAATTATAATAGAAATATGGAATACGTTAAAAGCACACATTATCTTGGCAGACTCCGTCTGTAACATCTCAATTTAAACTACCAGGTGCGGACACCCGCTGCTCGTAGCTACTATGTCAGGAACTGTGGCTAATGCATCGTATAGTGATGCTATCAGAGTGTACTAGAACTCTGCGTGAGGAACCGATTCAGATGTTACATCTTAGTTAGAGTGATGACGGGGGCATTTCGTGAGTAAGCTGTTGGGTTAGGTGAACGACGAACGTGGCAATGCGACGCGATGCGAAAATTACAATATAGAATCTTAATATTTTTTCATTTTTGTATATGGCTCAAGGTTAATTTATCTAGATTTTTTATGGAAAAATACGCATTCAAAAAAATTCACTTTTGGCGAGGCTTGAACTCGCGTCTTTGGGTCAGTACCCCATAACATCTATTCCAACTAGACTTTTTTAGAGTAGGTATTTTTCCTTAAAAAAATATAGATATAGGATCTTGTTGATCTAATTGATCGGCTGGACTGGTACATACAGACAGACACACCTACACACCCGGATATATTTCGGACGGAATGACACTTCTCATTGTTATACAAAAATAACGTAATATTATTGTTAGTTTCAAATCATAGATAGAGGAACGGAAATGAACGGGACTCTATTTAAACTTTTGGAACACCCATTTCTTAATCATGCGGTTAAGACCCTGACATATTCATAAAAATTGTAATAACAATTATTTGTATTGAAACAATACAAATATTTATGTTTCATTGTTTTCTGATTTTGTATTCCCAATTTGACGGCTAAATTTAATGAATTTTTCCAATCAGCTTAAAACAGGAAAGATTGACAACAATTTTACGAAATCACCCCACCACAGGTCACATTTTAGTTAAATTCAGTACATAAAGTTTCTATAACCACACATATTATATCGGATATATCCGATATCTGATCGTATTATCGTAGTTACTAGATACTTTGGGGCTAAGCGCGGTGTGATATACCTATGTCTGGCCTTATATATAGAGCCAGACGAAGAAGGAGAGATACGCTGACAGCTGGTCCATATCAGTTCCTCCATCTACGTTCCAAATATGACCAACTCGGCAGTCGAACTGAAGGTGTCACGTTACGCTGTCAACAGTCAAGTGTAGTCGCACACTTGTACAAACTGTGCGCTCGTGCGCCCGCGCACGCCGCCGGCTGTCTAAACATTGGCTTATGTATGACAGGCGTCTGGAGGCGGCGCGCGGTGCGGTGTTAGCAGAGGTCACGTTATGATGTCTGTTTTGTAGGTGCGTCACATAATATTTTAGAGTAGGTATGTCACACTGCGCCCGCCTAGTGTCTAAAGCATCTAAGTAACTACGATAATACTATAGTGCCCAGATATCAGATATAAGGCCAGACAAAGAAGGTGAGTTACGCTTACTGCTGGTCCATATCAGTTCCTCTATCTACGTTCCAAATGTGACCAGCTCGGTAGTAGAAGGGAAGGTGTCGCGTTACGCTGTCTACAGTCAAGTGTAGTCGCACACTTGTACAAACTGTGCGCTCGTGCGCCCGCGCACGCGGGCTGTCTAAACATTGGCTTATGTATGACAGGCGTCTGGTGGTGGCGCGCGGTGCGGTGTTAGCAGGGGTCACGTAAGATGTCTGTTTTGTAGGTGCGTCACATTTTAGTGTAGGTACTATCAACAACGTAAGTGGGTATACACGGTAAGGTCTAATTTCGCTTGCAAGGATCGAACCTCGGTACGGATTGCTTTTTTTTATATTAAAATCAATGCAATAAGACCGCTGAGCTAACCAGATACTTACGCATGGAGTTGACATTTAGATACACAATAGTTGTCACACATTTGATATTTATAGGTATACCATAGATATATAGATCAATGGGTGTTCGGTTTAAACGAATCTTTCGGCTAACTGGATACCCACTTTTGTTTTTGATAGAACACCTCAACCTAGTCCCAGAGTAAGCTACTAGGCTTGTACTATAGTGATCTGATTACGGATAGAATTCATAAGTATAATATTATGTGTAAACATTAGCATATGACAGTGTTATATTTTAGTGTAGGTGGGCACATCACACAGCGCATATCCCCGAACTATCTAAGAAAGTAGGCTTGTACTATAGTGACCATATTACGGTTAGAATCCATAAGTGTAATAAAAATAACCGTCGATCGCCACAGCGGTCGTTGAAGAGTGTTTTTAACTAGCATTTTGTTCCTCTGCTAGGTAAAGGCCTCCCTTCCTTCAATGATGGTGGTGAAAAATGGTTGTCAGGATATAATAATCGACCACGCTTGTCCACTGAGGGTTGATAGATGATTTGGACGGTACCTACCTTGGTACCTTGGTTAAAAGATATAAAAAAGTAAGAAGTATCTGTTGCAATTGGTATCAGGCGGGGCGAGCGCGAGGCGTGCTGGCTTCAGCTAGCTAAGTATGCGGGCGTGTCCTGCCGCGATAAACCTCTGCTCAGGCTATGGTGGCCTGGTACCCCAGCCACTAAAAAGTTCTATTTTCACATGAGTTTGTATGGTTGCCATGGCTAACAATCTACGATCTTGTATGTATTTTTATTATTCGAATGTCTATTTTTTTGTGCACTTTATTATGATGCCATTTCGTTTCGGGCGCTGTATGCCATTTCGTTAATAACATTTACCTATACGATACGAGTATAGCATTGATTAGAAGTTTTCTTTTTTTCTTTCTAGACATTGTATTCTTTTTACCTTGACCTAACGTAAGGTCGATTTAGAGGCTTTAGGGCGACCTGAAAACTCTAACACTAGGTGAGCAAAAAGAAGAATCCATACCTGGATTAACACATTATAGTACATTTTATTTCGGTATTACCACCGGAACAACACGAGTAAACCCACGAACCACAGCTACAACGTGTTCCGAGGAGGGGGTATTAGGCCGAAAGGAGGTTGTTCTAGACGTCTAGGTGAACAACTTTAGTACTGCGACTTTTGAAAAACACTAACTTTATTTTTTAAGTTGTGTCTATAAAAAAAAAATGCTGTTATTGTAATTAAAGGAAATTAATTTTTAGATTGTAGTGGTCCAAACTAAATAAAAGGACACCTTATGGCAAATGACCTCAAACTTTAAGAACCAGCTGATTTTTACGTAAACTTTAAATTTTCGAAAAAACGATTTTCTAATTTCTTGTTGTATTGTATAACAAAAGCAGTTCGCCTAGACCTCTAGAACAACCCCATTTCGGCATAATAAAAATCCTGTATAATCAAAGATTTACTTAGTATAAAGCAACAGCCCGTCGAGTCCCGCAAGCCGGTGGATAACGTTCCGTAGTATGCAACACGGACATTAGCGCAGCATCTGTGCAGATCGATCTTAGTAACACGTGGAACGGAACGGCAATTACCTTCTAACGATTATATTACTAACTCTAGAACAGATATTAAGAGGACAGTCTACCTACTCTTTTCTCCATACAAACTTTACAAACGTAGTCGACTGTTTCCTCCCTGGATAAAGACAATTAGAGCAAATAATATGTTTTGCTATAAAACCTATTTCTGCCATGACTATGGCCTTAAGTTTTGTTTTTTTTCTTCATTTTCTAATTAGAATAGAAATAAAATTCGGAAAAATTATGATAGGTATAGGACTTATGGCATAAACATATTTTTTCTAATGTCTTTATCCAGGGAGGAAACAGTCGACTTCGTTTGTAAAGTTTGTATGGAGAAAAGGGTAGGTAGACTGTCCCCTTAAGGCCGGCTTGCATAAGACCATTTTTAGGGTTCCGTAGCCAGATGGCAAAAAACGGAACCCTTATAGGTTCGTCATGTCTGTCCGTCCGTCCGTCCGTATGTCACAGCCACTTTTTTCCGAAACTTTATGAGCTATACTGTTAAAACTTGGTAAGTAGATGTATTCTTTGAACCGCGTTAAGATTTTTTTTAAGCTATTGCAAAGCTTTTATCGCGGGCTTTGAGCGCGGCGCCCGAATCAAGAAATTCCGTAACGAAAATAAAACCTAACACCCCCCACTCCGCCTACCATGTAGCTCGTAGTACTAACTAGTACAAAGTTTTGAAGTCAGGGTTAGTTTTGTTTTCTTGTCTATATTTTCTTTAGTTTATTTTTTTGTAGGATCGCTACAAAGGTAGTTAAATGTTTAGAAGTCGTAGAACACAAGTTTTTACTACTCCGACATTACCAAAGGAAGGTAGGAACTGCAAGTTTATAAATCCCCCCTCCCGCGCAGTGGCGGATAAACTGCTTGGTCCCTAGAAGGGTTGGTGTCAGGCAGGAGGCCGGCCGTAAACATATTGCCAAATCTATTAGTAGAAGGTATGATCAATGATGACTTACCTACTGCGCCAACCCCAAATATTTGGAGTTTAGCGGACCCCGGGCTCCCGTGAGGGATGCAACCGGGAACATTGCTCGGTTTGAAAAAATGCTTTATTATTTTTAAAGTACCCGGGCGGGATTCGAACCCGCGACTTGTATTCCGTCCCAGCGCGATAACCGCTACGCCACGGGTAAGGCCGGGCTTTTTCAAGAAAGAATTTTTCAAAGAGTATTATTTCCTAACTGCCGAATACAGAAACGCTACTTAAAATTTGAGGCGTGCTTAAATAATTGGGCAGCTTCTAAATTTAAAAATAATACCTCCTCCTTTTCTTTGGAAGTCGGTTAAAAGTACATAATAATATGAATAAACAGCCTCCAAATATGTCGGTGGTCGAGTTTAGGCCGAACGAAATGGTTCTCTCAACGAGTGACAGTAGCGATATAGCCCGTATGCAATGTGTAGACATAAAATGATTATACGCACACAGTAGAGAATATATTAGATACAGCCTGGTGACAGACGGACAGACAGCGAAGTCTCAGTAATAGAATCCCGTTACCCTTTGGATACGGAACCCTAAAAACGAAGTGTACTGAAATTCAAGACATTTTTCGGTTTGAATCGCGTAGTGTTAAGTACTTTTAGCATTGTTACAACGCTTAACGTTTCAAACCGAAAAATGTCTTTAATTTCAATACAACATCGTGAAAACAGAAGAAAAATCTACGAAGAGATCAATAGCGCCCGCTGATTTAAAAAAGTCGTGCGGCTTATATTTCTCCATGTACAAAAATTTTGATGTACACTCTACTAATGTAGGTATTATATCTCAGGGCCCGCATGCGATAGCTCAGTCCCGCATACCCGATATTATTCACGTATCAATGAGAAATGAAACAGTAGGTACCTATACCTAACCTACTCGACGACGCGACTCTATGGGGGCTTCGCTTTTTATTTATCTCATCTCGGTTAGGTGAATTACAACATCTATTTAACTTACTAAGGTACTTAACCAATACTTAGCACATTCGGGTCCATATTGGCTCACATAAAATTTTAAGTCCTATTGTTTGTCTTACTACCGATTTGAATTCATAATAATCACTCTTCATAATTTTATTTATCATACTTTTTTTATTCAGACATTTTTATTACTACCATCGGAGCTCATAATAGTTAATGATCATAATTTTTTTATTAATACTGTTACTACCAAGAACAGTTTAAAATCATAATTTTTTTCTTCATAACATTTAATGATCATATTGCTTTAGTTCATAATTATTGTTTCTAAGAACATATTTCAACTCATAATATCGTTGTTCAGAATAGCTTACTTTATAACAGACATTTATCATAATTTTTGTATTAATAACGGCAACTTTAACAAAACTTTTTATGAACTACCCCAATCAAACTCTTTGTGAAATTATAAATGGTTTTTGACTTGTGTTCTGGCGATCTTCTTTTTGAAACGGAGTTAACTCATAATGTAATTATATTTTCTATTCTATTATTATATTTCTTTTTAGAAATTACTCTTTAGTTAATAATGTTGTAATAAAAACACTTATGATTAAGATATATCAGGTTTTTTTTATTTATAGTAATTAGGCGCTTTGGCGACCGCTGCCGCGGCACGCTCGCTACGCTCGCTCGCCAAAGCGCTGCGCGTAATCATGTTCTTACATTAACCTAACCTATCCGAGTCGGTGTGCTCCGTATATTTAATTTCAAAATTCAAGTAAGATGACAATAGTAGTTTTATGACAGTAATAGTTTTTATTTATAACATGATGAAGATGACAGTAATAGTTTTTATTTATAGTAATTAGGCGCTTTGGCGACCGCTGCCGCGGCACGCTCGCTACGCTCGCTCGCCAAAGCGCTGCGCGTAATCATGTTCTTACATTAACCTAACCTATCCGAGTCGGTGTGCTCCGTATATTTTATTTCAAAATTCAAGTAAGATGACAATAGTAGGTGAAACAAATGTATGAATAAAGATATTATGATTTTCAATAATTATGCATAAAACACTTATGATTAAGAAATTTATAAAAATGAATATTAGAATAAAACACATGTATGAATATCAAAGTTATTTATTGGAATGATTATGAGTTTCGAGCATTATGATAAACAAATATATTAAAACAAATATTAGTAAAATGAAGTGTATGAATAGTGATATTATGAATTTCAATTATTATATATTTTAATATTTAGTTTTTAATTTTTTTATGAAGAATGATCATTATGATTATAAATGGTATGTGAAACATTTTCGGACCTCCGATGATAGGAGTTAAAATTTTATGTAAGACGATCCGCCCCCAGCACATTCATTACTTGGATGCGTGACCGATAATTTACGTGGCAACAACATTTTCAGGCAGTTTAAACTTTGTGGTCCCGCCATTGATCTCCTCATCATCATCATCGCTCACGATTTTCCCGATTGCATCCCTCTCGAGAGCCGGGGTCCGCTTTCCTACTTTTACGTCTCCACTTCGCACGATCCGTTCCGCCCGGTTTACATCTTTGCGGCTCGATTCTCGTAAATAATTATATACCAGGGAAGCTACCGCGGTTGTATCGTTCGACGTCGACTCGGGAAAAATGAAAAATGGTTTTAGAAAACCCTCAATATTTTTCAAAAAGCTTCTAATGGTACCCCACACGATGGGATAGACGCGAACTAGTACTAAGCATCTTAGATTAGTACGTAAACATATTCCTGGGCTGAGTTACGAAACTTACAGGTTGACTCGCGGCTGACCAAGTTTTTTTTACATAACTTTAAGTCCACTTCCTCACCATAATAGTTTCATCCTATGATTCGATTTTATAATAGCAAAATATGACTCTGAAAATAGGAACATTTTAAAGATCAGTATTTCGCAAACGGAACCCTTAAATGTAAAATGGTTTTAGAAGACCCACAATATTTTTTAAAAAGCTTTCTAACGATATCCCACACGATGGGATAGACGCGACTTTAAAAAAAATCTCCATCTTACATGTACGGGAGCTACTTTACAGAAACTTTTTTTTTAAATTTAAATTCTAAACTTTGATTGCGTAGTTATAACGTATATGTATGTATGCGAAGTTACAGTTTCTCAGAACTAAGCGTCTAAGTTTTAGTATACCAACATAAAACTGGGCTGAGTAGGGACGGGCCCAGGCCGACTCGAGGCTGACCGAGTTTTTTAACCATAACTCTTAGTCTACTTTCTACCATATTAGTCCCAACTTGGTACTAATGAGGTAAGTTCCCAGGCCCGATTGCTCCCCTAAAAACGGGCTGAGCTCGGACGGGCCCAGACCGAATCGAGGCCGACCGACTTTTTTTTAGCATAACTTTTACTACTCTTTCCACCATATTAGTCCCAACTTGGTACTAATGAGGTAAGTTCCCAGGCCCGATTGCTCCCCTAAAAACGGGCTGAGCTCGGACGGGCCCAGGCCGAATCGCGGCTGACCGAGTTTTTTAGGCATAACTTTTACTACTCTTTCCACCATATAAGTATCCAGTTGGTACTAATGAGGTAAGATGACCGACTGCCCCCTCCCAATCTAATATCAACATTTAACATTACAGCAAAAAAAGCTTTAGGTACTTAATAATATATTATACAAATTTATATATTAAAAAGGTAAGAGAAAAGATAATTGTTGTAAAAATGAAAGTTAGAAATTAAACTCATTTTTCGGTTTTAATCGCGTGGTGCTTGTTATATACTTTTAGTAAGTAAGTATTATTTCAAATCTCAATGTTTTAAGAGGATTGTCTCCATTCTCTTTCTTCATACAAACGTAGTTTACATTTTCCTCCCGTTTTTTTTTTTTTTTTTACGAGGGAAAATATGTTTAAGACCATCAGGCCGCTCCCGGGGGAGAGCGGCCCGGTGAGTACATTTTCCTCCCTGGATAAAGACATTAGAGCAAATATGTTTATGCCATAAAACCTATACTGTCATGACTATGCATCTACCTTTTTATTTTTTTCATTTTATTATTTTTACTCATTTATTTCATTTCTTAAATTTAAGTTTTTATAAAAATAAACTACATACAAAATATATACATTACCACAAAACCTATAAACAAAATTCCATCTAAGTAACAAACTTATATAAAATTCTATCTACAAGTCCTATAAACAATGTATGAATTTTGTACAAAAACAGTAAATTACTATAAAAACCTAAACCTAGAAGCCCGTCGGCAGCGGGGCAGGGCCCAGGCTACCGATGGTTAGGGATGCAGAGACAGGAACCTTCTGACGATACGTGCCGTATCAAGGACGACTGCCTTCTGAATCTGACCCTTGACCCAACCGTCTAGCGAAAGCCTCTTAAGATGTTGGTCGAGGCTTTTCGCTATTAATCCATTTGCCGACACGACTATCGGAACAATACTTGTCGAATCAACGTGCCACATGGCGGTAATCTCGTGGGCCAAGTCCAAGTACTTAGTTTCTTTGTCCTTTTCAGCCTTTACGAGATTAACGTCATGCGGAACGGTGATATCGACGAGTATTGCCCGTCGTTCCGACCGGTCTACTATCACGATGTCAGGTCTATTGGCGACAATAGTCCTGTCCGTGATAATAGACCGGTCCCAATAGAGCGTGGCACGACCGTTTTCGAGAACTGGAACGGGTACATATTGGTAGTATGGCACCTCTTGGTCCACAAGTCCATATTTAAGAGCAAGTTGCTGGTGGATGATCCTGGCCACCAAGTTATGTCTGTGCAAGTAGTCACCATTGGCAAGATGATAACAACCGGAAATAATATGCCTGAGTGACTCTCCGGGATGATGGCATGCCCGACAAATATCGACCGTACCATCCTTCAGGATATATTTGTTCGTCATCATTATCTCGTCGGCAATTGCACAAACAAAACCTTCGGTTTCCCCAAAAAGATCACCGAAACGTAGCCAGTTCACCGACGCAATTAAGGAGGTCAGCATCGGGGTCCGTAAGAACCCGATAAAACCTCCCATGCAGCTCCTTGCTCTTCCATATGTCCTTGCGGTCCTCGACGCTGAGTATCGAAGGTTATTTTTTATTATTATTTTAATTAGAAAATAAAAAAAAAATGAAAAAGGTAGATGCATTGTCATGACAGATATAGGTTTTATGGCATAAACATATTTGCTCTAATGTCTTTATCCAGGGAGGAAAATTTAAACTAAGTAAACTAGAAAGAGAATGGAGACGATCCTCTTAAGACCTTTACAGGTCTCTTCTCCAGGATTGACCAATCCCGAAAAATAAGTTTAATTCAATCCAACATCGCGAAACAGAAGAAAAATCGATGTTTTGAAAGTTGTTGCCATTGTTGTTTAGTGCGTAGGGCTGTTTTAGGGTTTTGTCATCAATAAAAAAAACCCTTATGTTTCGTCATGTCCGCCTGACTGTATTTTAGATATTTTAGTTTTCGATTTTATGGCCTTCGATATTTAAAAAATAAGAATACCTATAGAATAATTTACTGTTCTAACTGTGTAGTTACATTGGTCTTAAATATGTAGTGTATTACTTAGATAAAAACAAATAAAAGTAGATACGGTATATTCTAACACTGTGTATTGGAAAAATGAGCTAGAAACACCTACATACATTTTCATAAAGATATTGTATTTAAAAACATTTGTCTTTAATTTTTTTTTTTTAATGTAGGTATTTATAATTTTTGATTTGATTATTTGAGCAATTACGCGTGAAATGTTTTTATTGTTTCCCTGAATGATTCAGGCATTTGTAAAATGAGCAAGAAGGCATTCGGATGGATTTCAAACAGATAATCGCAGTGAAACAGCACGTGCTCACTGCTTACGCGGCAACGGTTCGACATACAAGTGGCTAGTGGGTCAGCTAGACGCAGTTTTATCGTCTCATTTGGCGTAACTAGGTACCGTATCTTTAGTTTTTTGTTTTAATCTAAGGTGCACTATAATATGAGTACAGTCTACTTGTTTCAAGCATACAATCATGCAATAAAAATTTTAGCCTTAGATATTTTAATCTCCGAAATTTAAATAGGTACCTAAACCTACAAACCTCTCTATATGTATGTAGTTGGTACAAAACAGGGAGTATTTGTTACTGCGGACGAAACACACCTGTCTGTTCTCACGGATTGAATTATATTGTGTTGAGCTTAGTTCTATTACATATACTTATATATTTAGGTATATACCTCTAGGTATCTATAGTTTTTTTTTAATCTTCCTTTTGTGGCTTCGACCGGTTCCGTCAAAGCTGGGCTTTGACTACGTGGAGATAGATAGATAGATAGAACGCATAGAAAATGTCACTAAAAATAGCAATTTTATTACAATTAATAAATATGATTAAAAAACTTAAATCTAAAGTGGCACAATAGGCGGGCTTACCGCTGAGAGCGGTCTCTTCCTTGATAGCTTAAAAACTCTAGGTAGAGTTTGTTACAGTAACTTTAATAATTGAGGAGTTTTCTGATGATAAGGTGGTTCCAGGCGCTTCATTAATCTGTACCTACCTAGTTCTTTATTAGCCGTTTCTATTGACCCGTTTACGAAGACTCCACTGTCCGTCTGTCTGTTTGTCGCCAGGCTGTCTATCTGATGAACCGTGATAGCAAGACAGTTGAAATTTTTCACAGATGATGTATTTCTGTTGCCGCTATAACAACAAATACTAAAAATAAATGAATAAAAGAATAAATAATATAATGATACCAGCTGACCCGGCAAACGTTGTTTTGCCTTATAAATTATAGATAGTAGCCGATTCTCAGACCTACTGAATACGAAAATAAAATTTCATAAAAATCGGTCAAGCCGTTTCGGAGGAGTACGGTAACTAACACTGTGACATGGAAATTTTATATATTAGAAGAAGATAAGCATAAAACAAATGTTTAAATGGGGTATAATAAAAAAAACACGTTTGTTGTATGGGAACAACAAACGTGTTTTTTTTATTATGGCGGCCTAACGGCCTAGGCCGGGCCAAAAAAGCTTTTATCGATTTTTGAATTCTAATAGCGAAATTATTTGTCTACTATGGGCTAATACCACGTATGCAAAATATTATTGCAATAGCTCAAGTGCATCTGCCTCCGGATTGATCTCAAAGTTTTGTTATTGTGAAAAAAAATGACTACTTATGAAATGGGTATTACGACACTTTAAATGCATTGTGACACCGAATAAAGCCTTAGTTAAGCTTATATTTAAGATAACTTATCAATAAACTTCGAAACTACAAAATAAAAATAATATTGGTAGGTGAAAATAGCTTTTGAACTTACACTGAAAACGTGAGTATTTTTGTACTGCGGCTAATTAGAACAAAAGTCTAAAAGTATAGATTGTACCCGTAGTGTGTAAAATTGTTCCGTATTTCGTAATATAAATGATTTTAATTATAATTCACTACCAATCTATCATTCTTTAATAATAATTTAAGGAGTTGATGTGGCTTATGTTACAATATAAAAATAATTCAAAAATACTAACTTTTGCAAAAGCAGCTGACATCGTTATTGTTAAAATCGTTGTTACACTTTACAAATGTGATACACGACTTACCCTATCGTAGATTAATACCAATTTTTGAAGTTTATCACTTAAAATCTCAATCAAAATACCAAAACAACAATTAGAACGTTTTCGAGATTCTGGCTAACTTTTGCTTATTATAAGTTGATACTTGTGGTGCCGTTCATGGAAAAATATTTAATATTGAATGCCATAAGCGAGCTGATCAAATCATTAGGCTTTTACTTTCAACACCGGACCCTCAGATAGTCTAATAATTTCAACAACGTGCGTTGAAAAAGTGTACGCTCTAGAGGGTTTGCTTATAATCCCACCCTACTTGTGAAGATGAAGGAAACGGGAATTAATCTTTGGAATTTACTTAATTCCAAATGATTTGCCAATATTGATATCACCATTGAATAAAGGAGCTATTACATATCTGGAAAATCCTACAACAATGCTTTTAGCATGAAAATCTTTTTAAAGTTTTAAACGTATTTTAACCTTCTTACTTATTTAACTTTTTCTATTCAAACACGGAATTGAGGCTTATTTTGGCACCAGAAATTGACATGGATGCATTATTTTATTAATTCCATATCGTAATTGGTAAACCCAAATACATAAACCTGTAAATTTAAAAGAAGTTCTTTACGAAAATCTTGAATGTTATATCGCTCAAAGATGAGAAACCCGAGTATATTTCTTAGGTTTACCTTGTGACACTCAGGAAGTTGAAAGGACAGTAAAATTAGTAACTAACTGCAGAGACCCTGACCACAAAATCAGCCATCCAGGGTTTCATTAAAGCACAGATTGCGTAAACTTATACAACAATTTTGAAGGTAAGAAGAATTTTGGATTGGAATGAGAGGCCTATGAATTATTTTAATTAGTATTTTTTTTCTCCCAAACTGTTATTTTTTATGAAAAACAATCTATTATGGGTGCTTTGAGTTAATATTTTTTTCAATATTTACCTACTTACAAAAAAATACTTTATGTTACAAGAAGCGTTAATTTTAAGAGTTTTTCGAAAGTTCAAAGTGGATCCGGAGGCAGAAGATAATGTCCAAATGGTATGAAACTTTATAAAACATCGTTTCTGATCACATAGCATATTTTAAGCACTAAGAAAAAAAAGACAATTTTTTTTTTCATACAACAGTGGCCCGGCCTATTAAATACGGAGCCCTCGGTGCGCGAGTTGGGCTCGCATTTGACTGATTTTTTTACAATTCTTGCCGCCTAAGTGCGTATACAGAAAGAAAGCTGGAAACTTATAAGCGCTGACAAGCGCTGGTAAGCGCTTATAAGTTTCCAGCTTTCTTTCTGTATACGCACTAAGAGTGCAGATACCGTTAAAAAATTAGTCATATAGACAACCTCCTTTTTCCCAAACTGGTTAAAAACATTCACCTACACCTGTGCCTAACTTAACTCGAGTCCCAACTTCAGTTGATTGGTTTTAATCAAAGTTCTGTACCGCCGAGTCTCTCCACCGCGCCCGGTGTTTCTGACAGCTCGTTACTCCGACCAAGTTATCTGTGCAGCCAGCGGTGGCGCTAGTTTCCTGCGAAACTGCGAGTTTCCATAGGCCGGTGTTTGGTTCTGATTTTTTCCGCATGAACAGCTAAGTCGGTGGCGCTGTACATGCTTTGATAGAGCAAAAACTGTGTCATTCGCAGGTCCTGAACGCAGTGTTGTTTTTGAAAATGGTTCGTTTGTGTGTGGTTTTACTTTGAAATCGGAGTTTGAGTATTTGGTAATAAGTAGAGATGGGCCGAGGGGTTCTGCCGACTAGCAGACTAGCCGACTAGTCGGCAATGCAGATCATTACAATTCCGTGATATTTGGGTTAATCATGATCACTCGGCGATTGTTAGTATTTTTGGATAAATTTGCATTTTGAAAGCTGTAGCGAAACTTTCAAAAATGGTTGAAATATAAATAAATGTGGAACAGAAATTGAATGGAGCTGAGGCATAGTTATGACATTTTAGATGTATGATGTTCTGATAATGTGTGTAGGCTATGACGTGTTTAGTTTACGTGTTTCTGACTACCCACCTTCTAACTGTTGGTACTAATTTAATAAATACTATTGGTTTTATTGCATAATTGTTAGTTGACGACTAGTCGACATAATTTGCCGACTAGTCGGCGACTAGTCGGCCCATCTCTAGAAATAAGTAATATCGTTAGTAGAGCGTATGGAGGGAGAACAAGCTAATTTTCAGATTATTCTTTTCTTCTTTATTTACTTCTTGTCCATCCGATTGTTGCCTGGATGAGCGATAAGGCCGCCCATTGTGCCACCTAGATTTAAGTTGTTTATATTTTTAGGGTTCCGTACCCAAAGGGTAAAATAAAATCGGGAACTGGAGTCCGCTGTCGCAGGCAGACACGACAGACAGACAAACCAGGCAAAAATCAAAACGTAGGTTTATATGGCAGATATAGATTTTTTGGCATAAACGTATTCTCTCTAATATCTTTATCCAGGGAGGTAACAGTCGACTTCCTACGTTTGTAAAATTTGTATGGAATAAAGAGTAGGTAGACTTTCCCCTTAATTGATTTTCATTCCTATCATTAATATTATAAAAGTAGAAGTTTGTGTGTAAGTAAAAAAGAGATTTATAATTTAAAAAATATTATGTTAGTAAGTAAATGAGTTATTAGGTGTGTTTGTTTCTTAGATAGCTGGAGACTTTTTATCCCGATTTTCCCTCGGGATCGGGACTTACGAAGGTGAACTCGGGGCGCAGCCAGTTTCAAATAAACTAACTTCTCAAACTGTATCTAAACAAAACTTGATGATAAACAAGAAACACTAGAATTTCTCATTATTTCAATGAATGAATGCATCGCCTTCTGTGTACTCAGTTGGTTCGGCTGTTTGCATCAGCTGCCGACTATCCGGCACATGCGGTCTGTCCTTTATATAGGTACCTACCTACTTGGTTATTTATCAAGGTAGATAGGTATTATTTTATTATGTACACATCTACACTAATATCATATACTAGCTGCGTCCCGCGGTTTCACCCGCGTAAGTCCCGATCCCGGGGGAATATCTTGATCAAAAGTAGCCTATAGCCTTCCTCAATAAATGGACTATCCAACCCCGAAAGAATTTTTCAAATCGAACCAGTGGTTCCTGAGATTAGCGCGTTCAAACAAACAAAAAAACAAACAAACTCTTCCGCTTTATAATAGTAACTAGCAGTGCCCGCGACTTCGTCCGCGTAGAAAAGTGACTTTCAGGATTTGTTTATTTATTTCTTCTCATCTGAGCGATGTTCCCGGTTGCATCCCTCTCGGGAGCCCGGGGTCCGCTAAACCCCAAATTGTTTTTTTTTATTTGGGGTCTTCGTAGTCGGTAAGTCATCATTGACCATACCTGCTGCAATTAGATTTGGCAATGTTTTTACGGCCGGCCGCCTGCCTGACACCAACCCTCTTAGGGGTCAAGCAGTTTATCCGCCACCGCGCGGGGAGTACTTAAGGTTAGCTAATCTCCCTCAGATCCCTTATTAGCCTTTACGACACCCACGGGATGAGATGGGGTAACCCTATTCTATGCCGGGGCTACACAGCTAATGTCGAGACTACACAGCTAGATTTGTTTATTTATTATTCTGTACTTATAACATCTGTACAAAAATGATATAATACAAAATCCAATTAGATACTGAAATTGACAACAATAACTAAAAAAGAAATTTGTTGTATGGGAGCCCCTCTTAAATTTTTGTTTTATTTTGTTTTTAGTATTTGTTGTTATAGCGGCTACCGAAATACATCTTCTGTGAAAATGTCAACCGTCTAGCTATAACGGTTCATGAGATACAGCCTGGTGACAGACGGACAGACGGACAGAGGGACAGACAGACAGACAGACAGCGAAGTCTCAGTAATAGGGTTTCATTTTTACCCTTTGGGTACGGAACCCTAAAAAAGAAATATTCAAAAGTATCGCTGAGCACAAAAGCTTTGCAAGGAGCCGACCGCGCTCATACATGCGCGCGCAATACTTAATACTTATTTGGTTGCAACATACTTACATTTTTAATATCGCGATATCTTTTGAATGAAATGTACGAATTAAATAATTCAAAAGTTCCTAGAAAAGTATTGAATTCGGCTTGAATATGAAGTAGTTTATTTTGATAAGGATTAATACCAAGAAACAAAATAAAAGGTTATTAAAGCGACGGCATTTTAATTATTTACAAAAATTACAAAAACACTTATTGTGAGATAACTACAATAGTTAGACATATGATGTTTTTGATAGACAATTACATGTTCTACAAAGTTGTAGTACATAGTTTGGTTCTATATCCAATAGTTTTCGCAGCGCACGCGCTGTAAGGAATTTAAGGGTAATTTTTTTCACACCTTGTGTTACATTATTGAACTTTTAGTAAGGATCCCTATTTTTTTTGAAAATATAATATAGCCTATAGCCATCCTCAATAAATGGACTATCCAACACCGAAAGAATTTTTGAAATCCGACCAGTGGTTCCTGAGATTAGCGCGTTCAAACAAACAAAAAAACAAACAAACTCTTTCGCTTTATAATATTAGTATAGATAGATAGATAGATAACTAGCAGCTCCTCGCGGTTTCACCCGCATAAGTCCCGATCCCGTGGGAATATAGGGATCAAAAGTAGCCTATAGCCTTCCTTAATAAACTCTTCCGCTTTATAATAGTAAATAGATAATAAATGAGTGAATAATAAAAGATAAAGAGGTTAAATTGGTATTTGTGTGTGTGTGTGTGTCTGTATGTTTTTAATGAATAAACTCAAAAACTACTGGACCGATTTCAAAAATTCTTTCACCTAACGAAAGCTACATTATCGAGGAGTAACATAGGCTACTTTTGATTCCGATATTCTCACGGGATCGGGACTTACGCGGGTGAAACCGCGGGAGGCAGGTAGTACTTTATCAATATTATTTATTTTTCAATACAATATATATATATTTTTTTAATACTATATTATTTTATTATGTAAGTAGGTACATATCTTCTATACATATAAAACTCAAAATGGCCTGACTAATTGACACCACTATATTATATCAACGCAGAGCCCAAACCGCTGGTCCTAGAAACATGAAATTTGGAGAGCGTCTTCTTTTTGATGTTAAAGTAGTAAAACCGCGGGACTCTGTTAGTTGTTGAACCCTCAACGCAGAAGGTTGCGGGTTCGATTCCCGCCACAAGCGACTAAAAGGGTAAAATCCGGATTATCCGAATATTTATACGGGTGAAAACGCGGAGCACAACTAGTAAGTACTGAACACAACATATAATTTGACCTTTTACATTTTATAAAGATGACTAACTGTGTCCCACGGTTTCATCCGCATATTTTTTTATTTTTTTGTAAGTAAGTCACAAGTCTCGATCCTCTCTACGGTTCGCCGTTTAGGCTGTGCGTTAATCAGACAAATCATTTTAAAGATATAGATTAATACAGCCCAAGCAACTTTACCATAAACAGCAAAATAATATTCCACATAAAACGACCACACTAAACCCCTAGTTGACATGACCGCCATAACTCACAGCCTACAATCTACAAGTACCTACCAAGTACTAACAACAAATCAGCTTGTGAAAAACCAACGAAATTAGCACCTTTTTTCATCGATAATCGTAATCCCACCCCTTACCAGGGGGTGGCTGTGGGAAAGGGGGTGAAACATCTGCGCCGGCAATCCCTTACAGCCGGCTGTCAACCGCAGTGAGGCCCGACCGTTTATTTATTTGAAGCCCAAATTGATTCGTTTGATATGCGCTCTCTTGGCTGTATGCGAGGGCACTCTTTGCCGATTCCATTTTGGAGCGCGGGAGTTTTGACAGGTGACGTTTGGTACGTTACAAGTGGGGAGAGGACCTCAATTGTCTCTGCGATTTAATTAACGTGGATTATTTACTTAGTTTGGTTGTTATTTTTATATTAATTCTGAATTTAAACGTATCTCTTTTAAAAGATTTTTCCAATCTCCGACAAGGGCAAGTAAGGTGTAATTGGGGCAAAGTTTTCCTCTTACATGGGGGTTAAAACTTCTATCAAAACAATTTCAAAGTAATTTATCTATGGATTAACTCTGCTTGCGTCTGACTGCTTTATAATTTACCTCAAAGGGTAAACAGGGTAATAATGCCCTACATTTTTAAACATAGGTACATAAATACTAACTCGGGCTGGCGCTAATGCAAAACAAAACTTGAACCTAAGCCATTTCAATCAATCGATTCACTGAAAAAGAAAAAATAAGCAATAACAATAACGTTTTTTTAATAAAATGTCGCGTACCTGTACGAAACAGCCGGCTGTAGTGCCTCGTGCTGGCATATTGAAAAATTAAGCATAAAAATGCACATTAGGTGGAGGCTAACGCTGTAATATTATACGTTTTCCTAAATGAAATCCATATAACACTCCAGTCGGTGGCACATGGCGGTCTCCACCGAGACGTTGGCTATTCTAGATGTGGCCTTTAGGGTTTAAGATTAAATTTTTGAAGTGCTGAAGTGTGTGGGTACCATACCTTAACACTATAGCGTGACAGAGATAGGGCTCGCTAGCGCATTTTAGATATACAAGAAGCGACTATGCGAAATATTAAAATTATCAAAAAAATGAGTTTGAGTTACATATCTCAAGAAATACTACCTATATAATAAGACGTCTTGAGAATCCGGGGCCAAAAAAGAAGAAAAAAAACGTGTGGCACTCGGGGACTGCCGCGGTAAAGCTATTGCTATAGCATTTTTTATCAACTTATGCAATTATAATTATTTATTTATTTTGTACCATGTTGCCATGGTTACCATATACATACAGCTACATGGCAACCATGGCAACATGGTAGGCGGAGTGGGGGATGTTAGGTTATATTTTCGTTACGAAATTTTTTGATTCGATGGCCGCGCTCAAAGCCCGCATAAAAGCTACCTATCCAATAGCTTAAAAACAATTTTACACCAGAGATGTGTTACATGTCGTCGTCCTCGGCTCTTAAAAGACCGTTGCATCAATAATTAAAAAAAACGGGGCAAGTGCGACACTCGCGCACAAAGGGTTCCGTACCACTATCACAATTGGATACGGAACCCTAAAATGGTTTACAACAACCAATTTTTCAATTTTATAGGAAAATATGAAATATTTATCTTCGATTCTTACTCCCATCAAACGACCGAATCACTCAAAAAAAAAAAAAAAAACCTTGGCACAAAGAAAATCTGAAACATAAAAGAAACTCTTTGGTAAGTAAGGCAGACTGGTATATTTGACAGATAGGGCAGCCATTTTGAATTCCATGACCAACTCGATTTGTCCTGACCAATCAGAAGCGACCTCACATTGTAGTACTAAACTCCTAGTTATTTTTGAAACACGTTTGTTGTATGGGAGCCCCTTTTAAATAATTGTTTTATTTCGTTTTTAGTATTTGTTGTTGTAGCGGCAACCGAAATACATCTTCTGTGAAAATTTCAACCTTCTAGCTATTACGGTTCATGAGATACAGCCTGGTGACAGACGGACAGACGGACGGACGGACGGACGGACGGACGGACAGACAGACAGACAGACAGACAGACAGACAGACAGACAGACAGACAGACAGCGAAGTCTCAGTAATAGGGTCCCGTTTTTACCTTTAGGTACGGAACCCTAAAAACAACCATCTTCCCTGATGTCAGTTTTTACTTTGATAATATATCAAAACGGTCTAGCAGAAGATACATGCTAACCCATGTCCTTGTCCAACTAACCGACGACAACTAAAGTGCAAACAGGACAGAGGGTCATCGACTCTCTTTTCTCTAGTATCAAGCGGGACCAGTGCTACACATCTGAATTAAGTACCTCCAACCTTTTCTTATCGCAGGCTTTGAGCGCGGCGACCGAATCAAGAAATTGAGTAACGAAAATGAAGCCTAACACCCCCCACTCCGCCTACCATGTTGCCATGGTTACGGCCATGGCCGTTAACTCGGCCGAGCTACATGGTAACCATGGCAACATGGTACAAAACAAATAAATAATTATAATTTTATTGATAAGAAATCCTATGCATAGCTATACCGCGGCAGTCCCCGAGTGCCACACGTTTTATATATTTTCGATTCGAGTCGATTAAAAATGAGGTAAAGTTATATTCAATTTTAATAGGAAAATGCACTGTGCCAATAAATTGGAGTGGAGTGCCAACAATTGTTATCTTTAACCTAGTTCATTTGAAGCCACATCCAGTAAACTCTATATACAAGGACATTCATTAAAATCTGCGAAAGCTGGCGCGCCGTCCCGCGCACCTGCGTCTCTCAACTAGCTGGGGTTGCCGGCTCCGTTCGCACGCTGTACATTGCTGGGTTACAGTCGCGCTTTCTTCTCGGTTACACGCTGCCAGCGAGCAATGGTTTATAGACATACTTATTTGTGGAATCTAGCCTAACGCCCCGCGGATTCGCACAATTCAGTTTAAAAAATATTTATTTATTTTAATATTATGCAAATCACATCGTGTTATCTATATGCATACTATCTATACTAATATTATAAGGGCGCAAAGATTTGTATTTGTGTGTGTGTGCGTGTGTGTTTGTGTGTGTGTGTGTTTGTCTGTATGTTTGTAATGAATATACTCAAAAACTACTGCACGGATTTCTAAAATTATTTCACCATAAGAAAGCTACATTATCGAGGAGTAACTTTCGATCCCGATATTCCCACGAGATCGGGACTTACGCGGGTGAAACCGCGAGACGCAGCTAATACCAAATATAGTACAAATTCATAGATTTAGGGTCAAAATTTCAATCTTCAGATCTAAATCTTTTTATCTGTAATTTGAAAATTCAACCCTTGTATAAAAATGGTAAGTTTGGAAGGACCCCGTTACCAGCATCGTGTAAAACTTATCTAAACCACGACGGCCGTGCTGTGACCGCTCCCCCAGAGTTGAGAGGGAGGGGGGTGGGGGGAATGTGCGGGCTCAGCTGACATCGCACACACAGCGCACAATAAACAACAACGGGTTTTAAGGACTATTTAAAAACAATGCACAAATAATAAACACAACAATCTGCTACGGCATTTACGCAAATCCTACCTTGACTTAAGAGATGATCGAAGTTGTAACAAAAGACGATCGAAGCAGAAAAACAAAAGACATTCGAAGTAGACACAAAATACGATCGAAGTGGTAACAAAAGATGATCGAAGTGGCAACAAAAGACGATCGAAGTATAGAAAGAACAGACGATCGAGATGCAAACAAAAGACTATCGAAGTAGAAACAAACGACGATCGAAGTCAAACCACAAACGTGAACTTAAAAAACCATATACCTAGATGTTAAAGAAGTAATACTTTGCCTGTTTTCTATAAACTGGCTTTTACAAGGTCATGTGTCAAATTTCCTACATTTTCCTACAAGTTATGTGACCGCGAAATTGGTGATCTGCGTATTAGGTATACCGAACGTAAATGAACAGTCCCGGGAAACAAATTCGTATGAATGATGGGTAACAATAAGAGCGCCGTGAGGCACTAACTACTAGGTAAACTGTGACATAAGGCTGAAAGTATCAAGAACATTTTCGTAGCAAATGACTACGACATCGAATTAGTCAAAACTTCGTAGCCAATATTTGTATCCTTCGTAGCCTCGTAGCACGTCTTCGTAGCGCAATGTCAGATGTAGGTACTACGAGGTTCTACAACTGCATATCCTTCGAAAAGAGGATGTCATTTTGTGAGATTTTCCTTTTACCCGACTGCAACGAAACCAAAGTGGGGTAACGTGTTTTATTGATTAAAAATATGTTACGTCCATACCGTTCTTACATTCAGAGATTACTAAACTTAAACGATGACTATGTTTTATGTAGGTCTGTTATGTTTTCTATTCTCCAATTAGCCGGCGCAAAATCCTAAAACAAACATCATAAACGGGTCCGACCAGACGCACCTTCATTGTAACCCTAGACTAGTAATAAGTGAGAAAGTTTGTAATTATGTGCGTGGGTGGGTAAAGAAAAAGACATAGGCACATAGGTGCTCACTATAACATATTATACTAGCTGAGTCCCGTGGTTTCACCCGAATAAGCCCCGTTCCTGTGGGGATTTTGAAAAACCCTATCTTATCGGATGCCTACGTCATTAAAGATCACACTCTCCTTTCAACTGTCTGCTTTTAGCAGTTTAGGCTGTGTGTTGATCAATCAGTCAGTCAGTCAGGACAAAATAAAATAATTTTATAGATATAGATTAGCGGGCTACTATTTTTTTTTTTATTTAGAATATGTATGTATGTCAACTAATGTAGAACATAATATTGATAATCACTAGAACGATAGTCGCTACATTGAAAACGTCCCATCGAAAGGTTAGTAGGTAGATGTAGCGTACTTTCGATATCATGCACTGTCGGTGCAGTGTACAATCGTTATGGTGTCCGTTCGATGTAGCGTACCATAGTTATGGCGCACTTTCGCTATTGTAACCTTTCGTCGGGATGTTTTCGAAGTAGCGACCATACGTTGTTCAACAAGTATTATAAATTAAGCTCATTTTTCGATGTTCTCTGAACTCGTTTTCATGGGTATGGTAATCTACCCGCGAAAAGCCGTCTATAATCAACATATGCCGAGGTAGATCCTCGTTGGCAGCAGGCACACGATTTCTTGGACTTTTTTGTTTCTTTCTTTGTGTTTTGCGTATACTATTGTATTATGTAGTTATGCTAAAACGTATTTGTTGTTTTTTGTATGTTTTGTTGTCAATAAAATATTTTCTATTTCTATCTCAGTCTAGAAGAAATGCTTAGATTAAGTTACTATAATATTGTAGTCCGGGATGGACAAACTGTTGATACTAAAAACACATTTCCATGTCACCTTAATGTACACAGTTATTCAATTTTTTTTTTTATTCTTGATTGATTCTTGTCTCCTCGTGAATAGATCTTGAAAATGTAATAAAAAGGTTGCGATAAAAACCGTTTTTTTTAATTTCATATTAACATCGCGAAAACCGAAGAAAAACCTAGTATAACAAAATCCGGTATTATCCTGGCTGACACACACGAGTCACGGCGCGGCGTCCGGCCGTGCGGGTAGCAGCTGCGGCCTAATGTTTGGAAATGAATTTATAGTTGGTGTGTTTGTCTGTTTGTACACACGACGTGAATTATTGCACGTTTTACTCGGGTTACGCTGGTAAAAATGGCAGATTTTGAGTTTGGTTTGTTGGTTTTGCGTGCGTATATGTGTAGGTTGGTAATATGTATGGTATGGGGGTTATTCGCTAAAGGACAATCACGCTAAAAGTCAAACTCACTAAACGGAATTTACAAGGTCAACTGGGTCCCAAGTCTGCTTTTACAATCGTGTTGCCAAAATATAGAGTGTTGATAGAATTGTAAATGTCATATTTGATGTGTCTTTGACACATTTGGTATACAAATGTGTCAAAGTGCCATAGGCCAACTTAGTAGTTGGCGCCTCGGCGCTTACAGTTGCCCAGCTGTCATTATAGTGGCCGGCAAACTAGTTGAAATTTTGAGGTGGAAGGGGAAAGTTCGCGCAGTACATTTTACATGAGACTTTTATGAAAAATCGACTTCTGCGCATCCGCCATTTTTTTCAAGAAGTTTGCCGGGAATTATACTCTCTTTGTTTCCTGGAATATAATATGACTTGATGACCGGTCACATAAGTTGTACCGGACTTGTCAAAGTCCGTTTACAGAAAGCAGGTACATTTAAGCTTGGTAATAGATACAAAAAAAACTTTTGGGTTTTACAGTACTTACTCTAAAAAAAGTAAATCTTCCTTCGCCTACCTACGAGTTTCCTCAAAGAGATCGCTTTTAAACGATAAGACCGCCCTTGTGTCACCTATATAAAAGTTGTTTATATTTTTTGTATGTATTCAACTATTGTGGTGATTTATAAACAAAACTTAAGATCGCTTTTAAACGATAAGACCGCCTTTGTGCCACCTAGATTCAAATTGTTTATATTTTTTAATTTGCATAATTTTCGTGGTGTATATTCATAAACAGAAGCTTAAGAAAAAACATATAATAGATCTTCATCGGTAACCAAATTTAAACGTCCCTAGGATACAATATTCGAGCTACCCCCTTCCCCTCCCCCTTTCCCCCAAGGGGAGGGGGTAGAGAGACCAGCTGTCGCAGCATTAATATAGAAAAGATTTGCTCGCGACAGATGGTGTCCATGGACTCGGCGCGTTCTAATCTCTGCCCTTATAGATTTGTAACTGAATATTTCTTATTGAATCATTCATTAAAATATTCATATTTTTTATTACTAAATAACTAAAATAACAGTAACTCAAATAAAACCTATAAACAGCCTATAAAATATATTTTTTAATAATTGTTTTTGTTTAAAAAAACAAACAATTACTTATAGGTGACTAAAGAGATATTTTACTTAATATTAAAATGTATTTTATTTATTTTTTAGTGCTTAATTTAACAGCTTTCTTACAGCCTTATCAGACGATCGAATCTATCGATCGGATCGCACAGCGCCGCAAAATCAAAATCAAAGTACGTTTATTAATTCGGATATTAGCAAGATATCTCTTAGAAATGTCAGTTATTATTATCTAATCTACTGTGTCTTCGGAACGCGACCTCCAATGAGAAGAAGACACAAGAAACTCATGGAGTTTTTTTTGTATTTTTTTTTGCAGTAGGTAATCATGTGATTTACATTGTCGCATATTTATTATTGAACAATAGTGGAACTGGAGCAATAATCCATAATATAATAATCCTTACTTTACGCATTACAAGCGCGAAAGTAACTGTCTGTCTGTCTATCTGTTCAAATAAGTTTGTATACACATAAAACAAAAACACTATCACATCCACAAACTCACAACCCGCCCGGGACCCGCCACCACTTCGTTATTGGGTATTCAGCGGAAAAAATTGAAATGTTCAACATATTACCAGTGCAGCATCTTAATCTATTGGTATTTTAAAGTTCCTGAATAATTCCTACAATGTTTAAAAAATAATTAGGTACGAATAATTGTTTTTTTTTCTACAGGCATTTTAAAAGTGTCATTGTTTTTCTGTATTAAACGGACCGAGTAAAGAACTATAAAGAAGTCTAAGGCAATTATTTGTTTTTTGCTTAAGCTGACATCTTTATTTATATTTATTTTTCTTTAGGATACAATATTTAACCATGCTAAACCCAAAAGAATAAAGACTGTTAAGATTTTATTTTTCTTACGAAAATACAAAAACATATCGCATTCCTTAAAAGACCTACTGATCAGATCAACGTCCTTTAATTCATCCAGTCTTAATCTGTCTCTTTCCATCTCTATGATATAAGTAAAAATTAAAGAAAACTTCAAGAGAACCCGAAAGAAACAGTCTTCAGCACCGTGTGCGTCTGCTAGCTACAGCTACATATCTCCACATATCTCCATAGCTAGCTAGAGAGAGGAAGAGTGCGGTCTGATGTTAACAGTAGGTATGTTTAATTAATCCAGTCTTAATCTGGCTCTTTCTATCTCTTTGACAAAGTAGAAATTAAACGAAACTTCAAAAAAAGAAACAGTCTTCAGCACCGTACGTGTCTGCTAGCTACAACCCATAGATACAGCTACATATCTCCACATATCTCCCTAGCTAGCTACAGGCGCGAGAGAGGAAGCGTGCGGTGTAATGTTTACAGTCGCAGCTGGCATATGGCGCGCACGTGGTGCTTGCGTCACGCCGGGCTCAGGTGGGCCGCGGCTGGCATCTACAGCTTTATTTCACAATCTACCTACGTTAGAATTTTTCGGGTGTTGTTAACTATGAACATTTCTTCCTCTCTAGATATTTCTTCTGTGTTCTCGATGTTGAATTGAAATTAAACGATTTTTTTCGGTTTTAATCGCGTCCAAGCTGTAGCGTATCTAAATAGCTTAAGTTTGCCTATTTAGTTGTGTAATAGTACATTATGATATAAGTGCGGTAAGTTGAAAATTACAGCCGAGGCGATATTGCTAGCCCGAGCCGTAGGCGAGGGATACAAGAAAGCAGAGGCTGTAATTATCAAAGCGCACGTATGTCATACGACGTTTTATAACACATTTGCGAGGAAATAAATAAAACTCGGACTTTCTTAAACGAATAAATCTTTAATCACTTGTTAAAGCAGTTAGAAAAATTTGAACAATTTGTGAAATTGATTATTACGTTGCCAGTTGACAAATTAGCGATGCGCGGGCATCAGTGCTTTTTTTTTTAAGGCAACGGTACAAAAACAGCCAGTATTACTAATAAAGTAAATTAATATTTTTTTGTTTCTGTTACAGATGTAATTTACTATCAAAATGAATTAAATTAAAGAATTAAATGTTTATTTTTTATATTTTATCTCCCAAAGTTAATTTTATTCATAAAATATTGACCACTTTTCTGACATAAAAACTTTTTGATTTGCTTTCTTTGCTTTTTTTTTCTTAAGATTTAAAAAAGTACCGTTGGTTTTAGACGGAGCATGATAAACCGTACGTGTTACCTTATTAGAAAGAAACTCGTGCGTTTTACTTTACGATTACGCACAAGTACGTAATGACATACATTACGATATTGAAATTGGTGAAATAAGAGGCCCTTTACGAGCAAATGTGTTATAAAATGTATTATTGTACCAGTATTTTCTTAGCCATACGATATATTTTATATATCTACACTTATATTATAATGAGGAAAGATTTGTATTTGTGTGTGTGTGTATGTTTGTAGGTACTAAATAATCTCAAAAATGACTGGACCAATTTCAAACATTCAGACAGCGGAGTCTCAGTAATAGGGTCCCGTTTTTACCCTTTGAGTCCGTATCCCTAAAAAAGAATCAACATGATCGGACCTCAGGCGTCAGAGAAATCCGGCAAAATATTTATTACACACTAGCTGCGTTCCGCGGTTACACCCGCGTAATTCCCGATCCCGTCGGAATATCGGAATCAAAAGTAGCCTATGTTACTCCTCGATTATAACTAACTTTCTTTTTTCACACACACACACACACACACACAAAATACAAATCTTTCCTCTTTATAATATTATAGTGTAGACAAAAAAAACCATCCGAATAGACAACTTCCTCCTATTTTGTAAGTCGGTTACCAACATTTCCGGATACGGTCGTGTCGCGCGAGCCCGTAGAGGGCGCACCTGTATAAACATGACCTTCCCGTACCATTTGTCTCTTGGTTGGTACTAACGAGTGACGAGTAGAGATGGGCCGACTAGTCGGTTCCAAAATTGTCGACTAATCGACGAATCGATTTATTTAATCTACACCTGACAGAATCACCTAGACTTTCCACCATATGCCTGCAAAGTGTTTTGCAATTACTTCGGCCATACTGCAATAATCTGCGGCTCGATTCTCGTAAATAATTACATACCAGTTCGATGACAGAGACAGTGCAGACCGATGACAGACGCAGTGCAGACGCAACGCAGACACAACACAATTGCAAAGAAAACTCAAAATATACAAAATATGAGTTTAATTTTTACATTTTTATGGTAACGTATCTCAAAAGGAACCTATATAAAAACCCCTTGCTGTCTGTTTGTTTTACCTGTCTAAATATAAAACTAAGATCTCCAACCAACGGGTTTAAATTTAAAATACTGCTAGATAAAACAGAAATAAAAATTTAACAAAAAAAATTTTAATCAGTTCCATGGTTATTAATAAAAGCACACTAAGACCGTACTACCTGTACCATCTTTTGTCTTTCATCGTAAAAGAATGAATGAATGAATAAATTCTTTATTGTACACACCAAATAAATAACATCACAAAGAAAACATACACAACTTAAAACTAGGTGGCACAATGGGCGGCCTTATCGCTTATAGCGATCTCTACCAGGCAACCTTTGGATGGACAAGAAGTTAAGAAAGGTAGGATGTTTACACAGGAAAGAGGTAAGTAAAATATAAATACATACAAACATAGTAACAAAGATTTAACGATGAAAGACAAAACAAACAAATTCCAGCTAGAGCGACCTTAATCCGAATTTATTAATAGCTCCCTTCGAGTTTAGTGTTAAAATTCTCGGCCAATCAAGTTCCTATAGTACCTACCCTCGGGGTGCGAGGGGGGTAAGTGGGGTGCGGTCGTTAGCACAGGTGTTCCGAACACCCCCCAACCGGATGAGGAGTCGGCTCCAATTTTTACTTTCACACGTAATTGCGCTTCAAACTTCACGCATATAGAAATTATTAGTTTTACTCCCGATGTATTAAACGTTATGAATTTGTAACTATTTGAAGTTTGGAAGGGGTTGGAAGTTTGTTAATGAATGGTGACTAGCTGTGTGCTATGGTTGCACCCGCGGTATTGTTTTTGTCGGGATATTAGTTTTCTTTTTTCTCTATTAGGGCGAAATGGTTATCATTTTGACCGCGATATATCTACCTATCGTATTTTTAAACACTTGTTTTTAATGAACACATAAAGAAAAAAAACCACTCGAACTAGTTTTGTAGCAAGAAAAACAATTCTTCATATACTTACTTGATTGGAATAAGCCTGGGCCCACTTTTAATACGTTTTCGTCCGAATTTCTTTCGTGCGCTAACGTACGTCGACAATTACTATCCTTCCAATTACTATGAAAGCGCGCAGACTGCATACGAATACTGATTCGAATGCAGTCTCCGTATGTATTACTCCGTTTGTTCATCCGGCGAACGAGGTTAGGAAAATGGAGCCTATTCTATTGGGTCTAGCTATAACTAATAAAAATCTCTCTTTGCGAGAGCGAAGATGCGCATCTTAGCAAAGCGCGAAATAAGTGAAAAAGTTATTTTTCTTTGGCGGTTGGAATGTGGCTTCATACAAATGTTATATTCGTGAAAACTCGCAGTAAGGGTGAGCGTGCTACACCTTAGACTTGTGTAATGAGCACACAGCTCCACTAGAGCAGGGCATGCGGCTCTCCATTGCGCTGGTTATGGAACGTGACGCCATGCCACCTGCGGTCTGCTACTTCATATACAGGCGGATCTCCTTTCTCTATCTATATCTAAGTATACTAATATTATAAAGAGGAAAGATTTGTATTTATGTGTGTGTGTGTGAGTGTTTGTTATGAATAAACTCAAAAACTACTGGACCGATTTTAAAAATTCTTTCACCATTAGAAAGCTACATTTACCCTGAGTAACAAGGCTACTTTTAATCTCGATATTCCTACGGGATCGGGACTTACGCCGGTGAAACCGCGGGACGCAGCTAGTTATATATATTCTAATATTCTACTTCACTTACCGTTGGGTTTAGCTCGATAATTAATCGTCCAATACTCAATTAATTACTTTATTCAATAAGAAAATGTTTGTTTCTCGTTCATGCGAAAACTACTTAACTGTTTTCTATGAAACTTAATTTGTTCGATATTGTAACGGTCGCGGGGAGGCGATGGATGTAGGCGGCTCGGAGTCGCTATTTGTCGAGTCAAAGTCAAGGGCATTTTTTTTAATTCATTGAATGAAAGCATTTTGAAATGTCGACTTAAGAGAATGATTTCATTGTGGTTTCGGACTGCGCCCTTCGATGAGAAGAAACCACAAGAAACTCGTGGGGTTTTTCTTTTTTGTGTTCTGTGTTAAATAACAATCGTCGTAACTTTTACAGATATCTATAATTTGAACAGGTAACAATCATGTCATAGATTCTTTTCATTAGAATATGACGACATATTATAGTAGGTCTTATTAAGTCTTATTAATTATTTATTTATTATGGGGGAGGCCTAATTTTCAACAGTGGACGGTGCCCAATAGGTACTACTTTTGCAAATAAATTTTTGAATCCATACTAATATTATAAAGCTGAAAAGTTTGTTTGTTTGTTTGAACGCGCAGGAACGCGCTGGTCCGATTTGAAAAAATATTTTAGTGTTGGATAGTTCATTCGCGGGCACTGCTAGTCTTTGATAAAGCAATTCATAGTCGTTTTCTTAAAATTCAAACGATCTTTTTTCCAAACTTAATTTTTTGAACATCCGTGACAAAACCAAGAACACCCTATAGAAGCGAGTGCGTCTGGTCATCTGGCGGTCTGCTCAATTTCACGGCACATCTGCTCCGTGCTAATGTAGACTTTATTGCCCTATGATAGAGTCCATTAGGTCTCCACCAGCTGGGGTAGGAAAAATTAACAGATACCAACTCTTTCTATTTCAAGTGGCGTTGTTTGGGAATAGTGGGCCGATTGGTGAGCGTCTGTCGACGGATGGGAGGAGGTTATTTCATATTTACGGGGGTTTTTAATACATTTTCAGAGAAATATTACAAGGAAATCCCGCTCTATGTATAATATGTATGTATTCAACTTGTAGATTAACTTGGCAATCCCACTAAACTAATATAATACGTATTACTTGTGAGATAAATTAGTGTATCATGCGTTGCCAAGTTGATCTATTTATTTAAAACTTAACTTTTTTAAATATTGATTAGTGATGAGCCGGCTAGTCGGCAAATTGTGCCGACTAAAAAATATGCAATAAAACCAACAATTATTAAATTAGTAGTACATTTAGAAGGTGGGTAGTCAGTAAAACTAGGGCCCCTAATTTTTTTTAGAAGTTTGGGAAGATTTCGCCCCAGCTTTCGAAGTGCGAATTCTTGCAAAATTACCAACAATTGCCGAGTGGTCAGGAAATAATTATCTCCGAATTATGACGATTTCTATTGCCGACTAGTCGGCTAGTCTGCTAGTCGGCAAAAGTCATAGTCGGCCCATCTCTAATATTAATTTTATGGTTACTATAAGATGTTGTTAGATTAGCTAATTACGTAATAATAACTTAATACAGAAGGCCCTTATGTAGGGTCTGAATAAAATAACCTACTTGTTTTTCGTGGATCTCACAACTTTTTACGGTAGAAGAACTGAATTGCGAGACTTAGCCGGGGCCCTGCCGCATAATATGTCGTAGGATAATTAGATAAACAGGTTTTTTGCAAAAAACCGAATAATTAGACATTGGGTATGATATTTCTCAATCTTACTGAAATAAGTTAGGTTTTTTGCACAAAAAACCCAGACTGTGTCCATAATCTCCATATTATAAATACTTGTCTCGCTCATGTATGTGAAATAAACATGGTATCCTTATTTTGCCCTACAGATGGAGGCGAAGGTGAAGGAAGAAGCACCAGACAAAGACTATCAGCCCACCACGACGGAGAGACGGAAATGTGAGTCTTACAGCTTCTTGATAACTTTCTTTCTGAAATTAAAGTGATTTTTCGGTTTTTCTGTAACTTTTTAAAATATTAGTATGACAAATCACATCTCACTCAATCCTGAAGATGGGACCTGTAAGTCTCGAAACGTTGAGCGTTGAAACAATGCTAAAAGTAATAAACACTACGCGATTAAAACCGAAAATGTCTTAAATTTACAGACAATATCGCGAAAACAGAAGAAAAATCTAACTTTGTTTCTGTAACAACGTATCACGGAGGAACTCAAGAAAATGTTTATTTTTGCCACACACATTACTAATTGTAATTGTTTACGGGCTCGTTTTCCGCAAATAGACCTCCTCGAAGTGGGTCATTTTTGCGTGATGTAGCCACACATAAAAACCGGCCAAGTGCAAGTCGGACTCGCGCACGAAGGGTTTGTACCACACAATTGGGTATGGAACCCTAAAATGAACACTAAACCAACCAAACCGTGAACACAGCGCGAACGTCAAGTCTATCACTCCATCAGCTGGCGCTAGTAGTAAAAATACATCGCGGTATCGTTGCGTTTTAATGTCAAAAATCACGTTTGTTGTATGGGAGCCCCCCTTAAATATTTCTTTTATTTTGTTATTAGTGTTATAGCTTCAACGGAAATACATAATCTGTGAAAATTTGAACCGTCTAGCTATTACGGTTCATGAGATACAGCCTAGTGACAGACGGACGGACGGACACACGCTAAACAAGACCGTTCTATAGTTAGTCCATAGACTAAATACCCAGCCTATAAGATGTGCTATACCTACTATATACAATATTACATCAAAAAAATACAATTCTAAGTGTAAAAATATCCTTAGATCACATTAACATATATACTAAATCATTTAATTTTTATTACAAATAGACATAGGTACATAACAAACTGACAAACTAAATTAAAAAAAAATAACTTTACATACATAACCTATATAATATCTATCTATAATAGAACGGTAGGTAACAATTTGTTGTGGGAAAGGTTGCAAATGTCGATGATGATAATCTGAGTGTCGAGGAGCGAAGCACGGAGGTCTTGAGTATAGCACGACTGGATGTGGCCTACCATTTGAGTAATAATGGTGTACTAGTTGGATCATGTTTTGGCTACTTAAGTACCCAAAGGGCAAAAACGGGACTCTTTTACGAAGAATCTGCTGTCTGTCTGTCTGTATGTCACCAGGCTGTATCTCATGAACATGTGATAGCTAGACAGTTAAAATTTTCGTAGATGATATATTTCTGGAGACAAATAGTACCAAAAACAAAATAAAACAGATATATAAAATAAAAATTCCAAATGTACATTTGTACAACAAACGTGATTATGTTACGTGACATTTAAAACAACGATTTCTCGATTTATTTTTACCACTGCCGCCAATCGTCAAAATATATGCTAACTTTGTCAGAGATTTTGTGTAACCCTTCGGAAGTTGTACTCGCACCTGGTTGGTTTTTTTTTAATATTTTATTTACACTTTCAAGGGCATATGAGTTGACAAGCAGGGCTAATGCGCGCCAGGCGATGGCTATCGTGCCGTATGACCGTAGCATGCTCTGTAAGATCACTGTAAGATCTTCTAGCCTCAAAGACATAGGCACCGATACGGGTGTTAGAGGGTTCACTAAATATGACGAATGGAAAGATTTACACCCGTATCTACAGACGAATCTAAGTGATTACTTTGGCTAAGTTGTGCTCTGTCTTGCTCTTATTAGTGATTTTTACCGCCAACGAGAATGTGACAGACACTTTACTTAGACAAGTAATTATTTAGAATTTACTTTACTTCATTATACGATTGGTAATGTTTGAGTTTTTGTGAGAGACCAGTATGATTGGGTGTCTTTAATGTTATTATAATCAATGGTTTGTAACCTTTATAATTAAAGTAAATAAATAAATCTAAACATATAACCTTTATTGTTACCAATAGGCTCCAAAACTACTAGACCGATTTCCAAAATTCTTTCACCAATAGAAAGCTACATTATCGAGAAGTAACATAGGCCTGATATTCATCGGGATTTACGCTGGTGAAACCGTGGGACGAAGCTAGAAATAAATATTTCCATAATACTGCTTCTATCTCCCGCACGGAGCCACATCCAGTGAACTAATTCTACGAATTCGACTAGTTCCCTGTATATTTGGTCTCGCCGGCACGAGCCCTGGCTTAAAGCTTTCACAGGCTTTTAAACTGTTTACTTTATATCTGCCGGAGCGAAACGTCCAGGGTCCACTCGCAAACCATTCATTATTCCTACTAAACTAATATTATAAATGCGAGTATAAGTATATAAGTCTATGTTCCTTCTTCTCCAAGATCCTATCCATTTCGATACCGAAATACCTCAAATAACAATAGTACATTGGCACACTAGGTACTTATACTTACATTGACAATTAAAAAAAAAAACAAAATTCATAAATATCTTTATTCGGTTCGTCTAGTGGTAGATACCGCGACTTTAATTCTGATGAACGTGGTTTTGAATACTGGCCGACCGCGCACTAATGTTTTTTTCTTTAAGAAAAAATTAAGTGCGCTATTAACATCGCTCTTACGGTAAAGGAAAATATCGTGAAGAAACCTACGACTTAAAGTCACGCAAAAAGGTCCAGTTATAGGGCTAGTTGCGGAAACACACAGTAAAAGTAAAATCTTTATTCAAAAGCTGATGATGATCATCACATGATCGTTTCGAATCGTCAGTAATCTAGTGTCTTTGGAATGCGACCTCCAATGAGAAGAAGACACAAGAAACTCATAGTCTAAAAGTCCTTGTTTAACCCGCATTTATAGCCCTGAAAATGAGCTATTGTTAAATAAAGAGTTCCTAGTAATTCCCAATCAATAATGCACTAAATACACTAAGGCTTCTTGTAGACGGGTACGGTGAGGCACACCGTGTGTCGAGCCCATTAAATCAAGCCGACATATGGCGGTTCCCACGGGCGGCTCTATGGGCGGACTGTTTGCTTTGAGCTCGCGCCTACTCCGACCATGTAGGCAGACTAATGTGGATATGTCTGTTAGCTATTTAAGACAATGCTGTATGTAAACTTTTTAAACGAACACGATTGGAAGGTCCCCTCGCGGGCGAGACCATTGTAACATGGAAACGTCAGGGTTAGAGAATTAAATTATAAAATTAAAAGCTGTATGTGTGAAAATATTTTTCGCTGATCCTCTGATATAAGAAGAAAAGTAATCAGCTGTCAAATGATTTAAAACAGACAGACATGACGAATCTATAAGGGTTCCTTTTTTTTGCCATTTGGCTACGGAACCCTAAAAAGGCTAAAGGTTAAATAAGTAAAGTTTCAAATTCATTTGTAAAACGACCTCTGTGGCGCGTCGTGTCAAAGCCCGTCTGCAATGCAGAAGGTTGTGGGTCCGATTCCCACCGGACGCAAGTATTAATGATTAAAAATAAATATTTGTTTCTGGTCAGCAGGGTGTTATCATCTGTATGGAATTACAAATAATGGAATAATATTTGCATAATATATCCGTTGTCTAGTACCCATAGTACAAGCCTAGTGCTTAGTTTGGGGAAAGATTGTGTGTAACATCGTGCAATATTTATTTATTAATAGTCACAGTTAATATGTCAGCTTATCCATATTATTCAAACGTTTGATATGTATAAATAATAGAAGCGGTCCGTCCTTCCAGCACCGACGTATTATTATCGCTACCAATCGCTACACAATTGTCAACGATTTCTGCTTTAAATATTAACAGGCACTACCGCTAGTCCGCTACCCTTGCAACGGTAAGTAGGTTCGATTAGCATTTGTAAAGGGTTTCAAATTATTGTAATTCATAGACGTGATTTAGGTTTTTTTTTCGTTCATGTTTTTTTTTTAATTATGGAAAATTTAGGAAAATTTATTCTCTTGACTATATTCTACAACATTCTTTAAAAATACTAATAAAATTAAATACCTACCTAATTCGTTCTAAAAGAAAGTCGTGTTAGTTACACCATTTATAACTCAATAACGACTGAACCGATTCGGATGGAAATTGGTGGAGAGGTAGCTTATAACCGGGAGAAGGACATAAGATACTTTTGATTACGTAAATCCCCCGTAAAAAACGGGACTTACGCGGGTGAACCCCGGGGCACAGCTTGTAAAAATTAAAAAAGAAGTAGTCAGGAACGCCTACCCGAAGCATGGTGTCGAAGGTGCAATGCAGAAGGTTGCGGGTTCGATTCCCACCGAATGCAAGTAGTTTGTTTGTTCCCTCTTATGGTCAAACAGATCGACCGATTCGTATAAAAATTTGGAGTAGTAACATAGGATATTTTGTATTCCAAAAATCCCGTGGGTAAAACTCACAGCTAGTGATACAATAAAACAGATCTGCCATTCCGGTGTCACCAGACGACGTCATCCTCAAATATTTCGAGTTGTACCAATGATTTGTACCATTGATGGTACAAGTTATACAGCCTTGTATCCTTAGTACTATTAATGGTACCAGGATCTGCCATTCCGGTGACACCAGATGACGTCATCTGTTGACACCGGAAAGATCTGTGTCCTTAGATAATGCCTACGATATCCCACGTCATCATACATCATCCCATACACCGCGTCGAGCACACACCGAGTGGCCACTACACTCTGCGAACTCTCGCCCCTCTATTGACCACTGAGTTATTAACTTCCTACCACTACAGCTACACTATATAAATTCACTAAATTACTGTATTTGAAAGTCACTAATATTGTGTATTTGTGCAATTCTTCTTTTGGTATAGTGGTGTTGGCCCACCTAGTGTTAGAGTGTTCAGCGGCTCGATTCTCGTAAATAATTACGTCCCAGTTCGATGACAGAAACAGTGCAGACCGATGACAGACGCTGTGCAGACGCAGTGCTACCATACGAATACAATGAGAGTGTATTTTGAGTTTTTCCATTAGTAGTAGTAGGTCAAGTAAAAAGCCTAATGGAGCGACCAGCTCGATTCTCGTAAATAATTACATACCAGTTCGATGATAGAGACAGTGCAGACCATTGACAGACGCAGTGCAGACGCAACGCAGACACAACACAATTGCAAAGAAAACTCAAAATACATAATAAGCGCTAAAAGTGTGTCTGTTAAAATAAATTTAGTTACGGAACCCTAAAGGAATAATTTACCCGTCTTTGGACTTTGAGTAATCGGTAAATAATAAATATGTACCTACGTAAAAAAATAAAATAAAATAAGAATAGCGCCGAGAAACCTTCTCTTTCGGTTTTTGGAAAGATAGATTGATTAAATCATTATTGTTACACTTACACACCAAAATACAATTTAAGATTCAGAGAACAAACCTAAAGACCTTAAATCTAGGAGGCACAATGGGCGACCTTATCGCTTAAAGCAATCTCTTCCATCCAACCTTAAAGATGAAAGGTAGGGTGGAAGTTGGTTTTATAAAAAAAATTAACTTCACCAATTCCTTCATTATTTTTCTTAAAGTAGGTAAGTAAGTACTAATAATGACAATTTTATAACCACCTAAATACTTTTAGATATTTTTATAATATATCTCTAGTATGAAATACAAAAAGTGCGGGGCGCGTGTGTGTTGGTGACAGCATAAATAAAAGTTGGTTGTCGAAAAGCTAGTGGTGTGCCAGGCGCGCCGCGTGTACCAGACAGCTAGATGATAGGGATGGGAAATTTTTGAGGGTTAATCGATATCGATATTTTAATATTTTGCTTTGAATAAACTTTGAATGTGAAGACACATTCCCAACATGTACCTAAACATTATTTCTTAGTGTTAAACCATACTTAGGAAATACTGCTTTTTTGAAATAATGCTTAAAAAACTCTAATACCCTTTAAATAAAAATAAATAAATAAAATAATACCCGGCGGGATTCGCTACATGGTTGTTATTTCATACAATTAGAGTGTTGCCGTACTTCGCTGGATCCTCCAACATACGAATATTATTATTTATGCAAAGTCATCTAGCCATTACCAAGCTTCTTAGCTTGTACTATGGGTACTAGACAACGAATATATTCTAGAACTTGTATGCCAAGTTACATTAGAATCGGTTAAAAAATACGACAAGTAAAAGAGAAGCATATACATACCTACATACTGACATACAAAAGCAAATATTGCTTTTGTAGAGTGACATGAGCCAGAGACGCAAAATACACAAAATATTCACGTACTACTCATAATATTCTGAATGTAATAAATACTAACACACAAAAATTAGAAGTCGTGCTGCATTGAATTTTATAACAAAAGCATTTTTTTTATCCAAAAAATGTGGGAATAGGTACACAAAATAACCAATTATACGCCATCACACTACAGATAAAATGCAATAATTAATGTCACCTCAGTCTGCCATGTCTTTTATTTTTAAGTCAAGTTAAATAAAGCAAATGGGTTTATAATGAGAAAAAATATGTGAGCCGTCACGTGACGTCTGACATTTGTGAAACATCGACTCGCTATGTATAGTACATATTATAGCATGGCGTACTCGCCACGGCCTGTATCGCCATGACAAATTTTAGTTTTACCATCGCCTATAGATGTTTCACATCAAAATGATTTTAATTTCCTATGTAAAGTTTGTTAAAAAATATTTCAATAAAAAGGTAGGTACTACAATATCGATACTATACCACCCCATCTCTACGCTTGTAGAAATAGCGTGTCTTTGTCAGGCGACACCTAGCCCGCGGCTCTGCTTTCATCCCGCACAATTACACACAACACTAGCACGCCGCCCCTGTATCGCCGCACCGCCCCGCATCGCACATCTAAACAGCGTAATACTTTTATAAAGGATTTTTAAGTGAACTTGAAATTAAAACAAATGAATAAACAAAGTTCAATGGGTAGAAACCACTGACCTGAATTATATGGACCGGAGGTCTCGCTCTGAATTTTGTGCCTATTTGATATTATAATAGTTCCGGAGACGGGCACCATCACTTTCAATAGAAAACGCGCGACAACAGCGCAACATGGCGCAAATCAAATCGGCACAAAGATCTATGTATCATATGTATGTATTTACAAAAAAAAAGTATAATGTGTAGTATAGGTATCCGTTGTCTAGTCCCATAGTACAAGCCTATTGCTTAATTTGAGGCTAGATTGCGCTGTGTATAACGTCGTGCAATATTTATTATTTTATCTAATGTCATTTTGTATGGTATAGCAAATCCAGCGTACTTGTATAGTTTAATTTCAGTAGTAGTAACTCATCGGTGAGGCCGGCCGCACTCTGGGTACGTTTTCGTCAAAAATTCATTCGTGAGCTAAGCTACTATACGGAGACGTACGAACAATCACATCCTTCCAAATACCATGGAGGAGCGCAGACTGCAAACGAATTAGTCGTACGTAAACTGGCACAGTAGTAAGTGTAGGTTTTTTTTTATTTAACGGGCAGAACGTCTGTCGGGTTAGCTAGTAGTAGATATAGATAAATACCAAGTTTAGGTATACGAAAACTAGCAATACCCCGCGGTTTCTGCCGCAGAAGTCTCGACCCCATAGTAGTGAAGTAGTACCTTAAGAGGACAGTCTCCATTCTCTTTCTCCATACAAACGTAGTCGACGTTTTCCTCCCTGGATAAAGACATTAGAGCAAATATGTTTATGCCATACATTCTATGCATCTACCTTTTGATTTTTTTTATTTTCAAATTAGAATAGTAATAAAAAACCCGGCCAAGTGCGAAACTCGCGCATGTAGCTCGGCCGAGCTATATGGTAACCATGGCAACGTGGTACAAAATTTAAAAAAATATATAATTGCATAAGTTGATAAAGAATGCTATGCAATAGCTTTATTTTTTTTAAATAATTACATAAGACACATAGAAAACACCCAGACCAGAAACAAATATTTATTCTAAGCTTGCACCCGGGGGGAACCGAACCCGCAACCTTCTGCATTGCACCACAGAGGTCGTCAAATGTAATGCCTATAATTAAAACTATAAACACATTGGTATTAAAAACCTCCCACTCTCCCCCAACACGGAAGGGAAGGGGTCCGATCTATGGAGGGGTCCGATCTATGCGTCCGCACGTATTTCATCGCTCAGTTTACTCAGGCTCGATGGCGGTCTATTGGAGGTCGGGCCAGGGCTACAGCGGATTGAATAGATATTACTGCAGACCAGTGGATTTTTCTTTTTAGGGTCCCGTAAACGTGACCCTATTACTGAGACTCCGCTGTCTGTCTGTCACCGTCTTTTGTTAATTTTCGATCGCATTTTGCTTTGATTTCGATCGTCTATCATTTCTGGTTTGATCGTCTTTTGTTCCTATCTCGATCGTCTTTGATCGTACAGGTGGAAAAATGACCCTTCAAGATTTTTTTTTTGTTATTTATGAAATAAATCGTCCCGCGGTTTTACCCGCTTGGGTCCTTATCCCGTGGGAATAGATCAAAAGTAGGTCCGAAGACATGAGACATTCGCCAATCCGGAGTAAGCTCCTGTAGCGTCTTATTGCCTAACACCTCTAAGAGGAAGCCCGCGCCCTACAGTTGGACAAATTAACGGGCTAATTATTTTATTTTACACAGTTACAGCTGTACAAAGTTACTTTAATTACCAAAATAAGTCAACGTAAAGCAAGTATTTAGTCTCTAGAACTTAAACTGTGCGTTTAAGCCTTAAGGGCTTAAAGTAATTTAAATTTGGAAAGTTGAAAATTATGAAAGCTGTGGTACCGGCCATTTCGAACTGGCCACATAGACAAACAAAAATTGTTGTACTTTTTTCACAATGGGCAAAATAAATTTTATTTCCGGCAGAGGGCGATGTTCGACTGATCTGAGTTTAAAATAAGAACCGTCAAATAGTAGTATTTTCACAACTCTCGGCGGTTTTATTTATGTTTACGTTTATATTTAAATAAAATGCCTTAATGAAGTAGGAGCATTTGTCCTACGATGTTTTTCTTTGAGACTAAACAAGACACCGACATAAATGGATTATTTTAAGATAATTTTAACACTAAAACACAAAGACTCCAACTTGACTTTACAGTACAGGCGACACCACAAAATTGAAAAACAAAAGCTCAGTCGACTAGAGCGCCATCTGTCTACAGCTTTGCGTGTTCCACCTCATTCGTTCGGTTCGTCCTGGGGCGTATTCATGGAGTTCTGTGGTAAAGTAGCAGGATAAGTTATGGAAAGGAGTAAATAGATGGTTCTACCTACGAATTTTATAATAAAATTCTAGAGTGTAGGAAAGGAATGCAAGGCTGGCACCACAGAACTCTGGTGGTGGGTCACGGGGCGGTTTGGGCGGTGTTGGGCGGGTTGTGTGTTTGTGGATGAGATAGTGTTTTAAGTAAATTATTTTTTTTATATTTATTATTTTGTAAATTATAACTTATTTGAACAGATAGACAGACAGACAGAGTTACTTTCGCTCTTGTAATGCTAGTAAGGATTATTATAGTAAGTATGGATTATTGCTCCAGTTCCACTTTTCTTCAATAATATTATATATGCGACAATGTAAATCACATGATTACTGCAAAAAAAAAAAATATACAAAAAAAAACCCCATGAGTTTCTTGTGTCTTCTTCTCATGTCATGGAGGTCGCGATCCGAAGACATAGTAGAGTAGATTAAATAAAAAAAATGACATGTCAATCAAAGAGATATCTTGCTAATATCCGAATGAATAAACGTACTTGAATTTTTGATTTTTTTTTGTTTTTATTGACGTAAGGCTAAGGCAAAAAGTTTTAGTTAATATAAAGCCAGAATGATTTTTCATTTTATTGTTATATATAATTAAATGCTTATTTTTGTACGACCTTTTATGTTGTCCCGGGGTAGAACTCGGTCGACCATAAAGCCTGTCTCAGTCTTGGGCGGCTTGAATCCCACGCCTAACTCAGGACTCTTACTGCGCCGCGCCGCCCGCGCCGCTAGGCACATCATTTATTCCGCTCGCGTTCGCTCGTGTGTCGTGGCCCACCGATATCTCAGTTATATTTTAATACCGACAGGTCATGAGCAAACAGCATCCAACCGAACCGCGTTCGCCATTTTTTGTATTTTTGCATTTTATACTTTTTGTCTTTGTTCGTTATTGGAAAATTATCGTGAATTTACGTAGGTACCTATCTAATTATGTGTAGGTACTTATAATATAAATGTGACAGTTGTGTGTGTAGTACTTAATGAATTATGAAAGTGAGTCAGTTAATGAGTATGTTTGTTTGTTACTTCTTCACGCAAATAAAACTTGAAACAGAGATTTTTAAGGATCCGTATTTTCCAAAAGGCAAAAGCGGGACTTTTTACTAAGACTCCACTCTGTCCGTCCGTCCGTCTGTCTGTCTGACTATTAGGTGATAGCTAGACAGTTGCCATTTTCACAGATGACGTATATCTGTAGTCACTATAAAACAATAAATATTAACACTAAAACCAGAATAAAATATTTAACCACACAAAAAACGTGCTTATTATGACAATGGTATAGAACCCTTCGTGTTCGAATCTGACTCGCCCTTGTCCGGTTTTTAGTTACGAAGCAGTGACGAGATAACAGATGGCGCTAGAAGCAATATTACATCGCGATATCGTTGCGTTCTACTAGTGACTAGTGTGTGTCGGCACTGAATCTCAGGATCATAAAATGTCAATCATATGTAAATAGGTCAACCTAGATTTACTACTTAGTGCCTTACTTAGTTTAAGATAATGTGCTAGGATGTAGGTATGATCAGATTACAGCAGGTTAAATTTACAATTAACCTATTTTTTGTAAATTCGACGATTACGTCGAATTATAGAATTATGCACCGAGGTACCAAAGGCCTGGCCTATGTAGAGGGCGTCATATTGAATCCAGAGCGTATCGAAGGATTCTAGAATTTACTCCCGCTTATCAAAAAACTTATCTCTTGAGCGAAGCAATGGTGAATTTACGTACCTATCTAATTCTCTGTAGGTACCTACTAATATTACAAATGTGACAATTTGTGTGTGTACCTAATGAATTATGGAAGTAAGTCAGTAAATGACTAGTAAGTATGTTTTTTACCCTTCACGCAAATAAAACATAAATCATTGTTTTTTAAGGATCCGTATAATATACCTAAAAGCAAAAACGAGACTTTTTACTAAGACTCCACCCTGTCCGTCTGTCTGTCTGTCTGTCTATTTTTTACGTGATAGCTAGACAGCTGTTGACATTTTTCAGAACAAATGGTCAAACAAAATAAATATTTAACCATGCAACAAATTTGCTTTTTTTATGTTAATGGTATAGAACCCTTCGTGTTCGAATCCGACTCGTCCTTGTCCGGTTGTTAGTTACCAAGCAGTGACGAGGAAAACAGATGGCGCTAGAAGCAATATTACATAGTGTCTGTTGGCTAATGTGGTGGGATACAATTTACACGTTCATAAGGGATTGTTGTAGGTATGATAAGATTGCAGGTTTAATTTACAATTAACCTATTTTTTGTAAATTCGACGATTACGTCGAATTATAGAATTATGAATTTGAATCGTTAATTATATAATTTAATCTACTGTGTCTTCGGAAGGCGACCTCCAACGAGAAGAAGACACAAGAAACTCATGGGGTTTTTTGTTTATTTTTTTTGCAGTAATTATGTGATTAACATTGTCGCATATATATTATTGAACAATAGTGGAACTGGAGCAATAATCTATACTATAATAATCCTTACTAGCATTACAAGAGCGAAAGTAACGCTGTATGTCTGTCTATCGGTTCAGATAAGTTAGTAAACATATAACAATTTAAATTGTTAATAAATAAAAAAAAGGATTCTAGAGTTTTCCGTGCGTAGCGAGTGTGTCTCTTGAGCTTATATCTTGAGCGAAGCAAGGGAGTTATGTACCCGAGAGCTGAGTGAAGCCATGCAGCCCCGGCGGCATAGAATAGGGTTACCCTATCTCTTTCCGTAAAGGCGACTAAGGGATCTGTCTCAGGTAGACTAGCAAACCTGAAGTTCCTCCCGCGCGGTAGCGGATAAACTGCTTAGTCCCTAGGAGGGTTGATGTCAGGCAAGCGCGGGCGGCAGGCAGTAAAAGTATTGTCAAATGTAATTGCGACAAAAGGTTTAGCGGATTCCGAGAGTGAAGCAACCGGGAGCATCGCTCAGATGAGAAATCCTGAGTGAAGCGTGGGATTTAAGCCGCTTAAGATTAACCGCCGCACTCAGACATTTAATGGTTACTTAAACTATACTTAGTAACGATTTCACAAAGAAAATATTTAGGTACTTAGTATAGTTTATGTAACAATTAAATGCCTCTGAGTGCAGCGGTAAGACAGGCTTTATTACCAATGTGAATAATTTACACGTCTACTGCGAAACAGTAAAAGAGGCTGCAAACATACATAAGCATTTAATTACCAAAAAAAAAACAATAATATAAACAATAGATTCTCACGGAACCTAAAGCGTGCTGATGCTACGTGTATGAAATAAATTACAACTCTGACTTTTTTTTAATTTTTAAGCAAAAAATCATTTATTCATGTCACATAAACAACAATACAATAACACACATATAACCGAATACAGAAGCGCTACTCAAAACTTTAGTTGAACTTAAACAATTAAGCAGCTCTCAAACGATCATTTATTTATATCAAAACACAATTACATAAAGGATTTAATATAGCTAGATAGAATAGAGCTAGAATAAACAAACACAAATAAAAAAAATACTTACAAATGGAACTTAAAAATTACAACAATAAACAAACACAAATAATTAGTCAAAAAGCCCCCCCCCCCATAGTATTTAATTCTATGTAAATAGAAAAATGCAAACCGGTAAACTACAATGGTCACCGGTAGATGTCGCTACGTGTCGGATACAAAATTTTGCAGAGCATTTCTTAAAAAAATCGTAACTTATTTAATTACATTTATAAATATCGTACAAATGGACGAAACCATACATCGGCCATAGCCGTGAAAAAAAAACGTTGTGGCTTTATATTAACTAAAAGTTTTTGCCTCACCCTTGGTAAATAGAAGAAATGACGCATTTTTTTATTATTTTGTGTTGTCACAGAATACATAAATAGTACAACGTTATGTCTAGAGAGGTGGCCAGTTCGAATTGACCGTATCTATTTATTAGACCTTTCCTGCCGGGTGGAACTATCTATGCTTCTAAATAAATATTTGTTTCTGGTTTGGGTGTCTCTCTATGTATAATAATAGTACATTATGATATAAGTGCGGTAAGTTGAAAATTACAGCCGAGGCGATATTGCTAGCCCGAGCCGTAGGCGAGGGCTACAAGAAAGCAGAGGCTGTAATTATCAAAGCGCACGTATGTCATACGACGTTTTATAACACATTTGCGAGGAAATAAATAAAACTCGGACTTTCTTAAACGAATAAATTATGCGCGGGCATCAGTGCTTTTTTTTTTTAAGGCAACGGTACAAAAACAGCCAGTATTACTAATAAAGTAAATTAATATTTTTTTGTTTCTGTTACAGATGTAATTTACTGTCAAAATGAATTAAATTAAAGAATTAAATGTTTATTTTTTATATTTTATCTCCCAAAGTTAATTTTATTCATAAAATATTGACCACTTTTCTGACATAAAAACTTTTTGATTTGCTTTCTTTGCTTTTTTTTTCTTAAGATTTAAAAAAGTACCGTTGGTTTTAGACGGAGCATGATAAACCGTACGTGTTACCTTATTAGAAAGAAACTCGTGCGTTTTACTTTACGATTACGCACAAGTACGTAATGACATACATTACGATATTGAAATTGGTGAAATAAGAGGCCCTTTACGAGCAAATGTGTTATAATAGTACATTATGATATAAGTGCGGTAAGTTGAAAATTACAGCCGAGGCGATATTGCTAGCCCGAGCCGTAGGCGAGGGCTACAAGAAAGCAGAGGCTGTAATTATCAAAGCGCACGTATGTCATACGACGTTTTATAACACATTTGCGAGGAAATAAATAAAACTCGGACTTTCTTAAACGAATAAATCTTTAATCACTTGTTAAAGCAGTTAGAAAAATTTGAACAATTTGTGAAATTGATTATTACGTTGCCAGTTGGCATTTTTAATGTTGTCAAGTTATTATTATTTGTTACAATTTCACCAGTCTCTCTCTCACTCTCTTGCCAAAGTTAATTTTATTCATAAAATATTGACCACTTTTCTGACATAAAAACTTTTTGATTTGCTTTCTTTGCTTTTTTTTTCTTAAGATTTAAAAAAGTACCGTTGGTTTTAGACGGAGCATGATAAACCGTACGTGTTACCTTATTAGAAAGAAACTCGTGCGTTTTACTTTACGATTACGCACAAGTACGTAATGACATACATTACGATATTGAAATTGGTGAAATAAGAGGCCCTTTACGAGCAAATGTGTTATAAAATACATTACGTACCTACCTACTCGCTTTTGGACAACAAACGTGTTTTTTAGGATACTGGTATGTAACCCGTCGAGCGCGACCCCGACTCGCACTTGCCCGGTTGTTGGTTACCAAGCAGTGGCAAAGATAACAGATGGCGCTAGGAGCAATATTACATCGCGATATCGTTGCGTTCGTCCGGACTAGCCTGTCGGCACAGAATATTGGTATTTTTTAATTGTAATAAAATTGTAAATACATAGTGTGCCTTCTATACTTTATAAGCTAAGCTAAGATTGTTGTACAGAATCCATACATTCCTTGTGATTTACCCAATTTTTGTAAATTCGACGACGTCGAATATATGTATTTGTACGTCCCTACTTGCTTTTGTTTGGGTAACAATCGTGATTAGGATAATGGTATAGAACTTTTCGTGCGTGGGCCCGACTCGCCCTTATTTTTTTAAGCTATTGCATAGCTCTTATCTCAGGCTTTGAGCTTTGAATGAAGAAATTTTGTAACGAAAAAAACATAACACCCTCCACTCCACCTACCATGGGAACGTGGTACAATCTATTACATATAATAAAATCGTAACTCAGCGGTGTCTGTTTTTGGAAGATATAAAAAAAATATAAATTGTACGGGTATCTAGTTTTTCTGGTTGTCTGTTTGTCTGTGTGTCTGTTTGTTGTCTTCTGCCAGAATGCCGTTCCGCAACATCACCCGTAACACGATAACGTGACCACAACCTAAAGATCACATTTTGGTGGGTCCGCAGAGTGTCAGCAACTACGCGTTGAATAGCGCCAGCTTCCAACATGCCTACAGCTCTAATCTGTTCTTCTCTTGTTAAATGTCTACGTGACATAACAATAAACAATACACACACTCTATTTGAATAAAAAAAATGTGCAAAAGCTTATTTATTTACAAATCAGCTGGGTTAAATGGTAACCAAAACTAACTGTGAAAAAGCCAAATTCGAATTACCGCGTATTCTTTTGTTTTTAAAATGATTTTTATTTTTATTTTTTTGAATTTCGAAAGAAGAGACGGCGGAGTTTATTTTTCATGTAGAAACTTTTTCGATACTGTGAATAGTTTATAAGCTAGGAAGTCTAAAATACCATATCCCTAGACATTGTTGATGTGTGTATTTGGTAAGTTGTACTAAATACCTTTGATAGCGCCCGTGAGGTGACCGCGGGGCCAGTCTAGAGACTGATATTGGCCGACTGAGGAAATAATATTATGTTCTTCACAGGCATCAATTTCGAATATTTTCATTGGTCGTATCGAGCCGTCTGGAATGCATTCCCTTAGCGATCGCAGGTATTAACTGCACAGGTGGCCCGCGCCCCCCTTGAAATATCTCTGCGCCCCCCCTGGGGGGCGCGCCCCCCAGTTAGGGAACCCATGGTTTAAATGGTATTATTATATTACCGGTTTATGCAAGTTTTATAAATATCTACCGCCTCAGCGGTAATACAATGAATAATATAGTGGCGGGTCCCGGGGGCGGGTTGTGTGTTTGCAGATGTGAAACTTATTTGAACAGATAGACAGACAAACAGAGTTTTTTCGCCCTTGTAATGCTAGTAAGGATTATTATAGTATAGATAAGCCAAGCTTATAACTCTACACGGCCCAACTCCACAAGCATACTTCACAAACTCAACATCTTAGCCAAATATATGGCTGGCCGTTTCGCTACCATGCATGGGTTTTCTGTTAAACATTTGTTCTTGCGGTAATGAAACGGCCAAGCCCATATATTTTGGCTAAGATGTTGAGTTTGTGAAGTAAGGTGCTTGTGGAGTTGGGCCGTGTAGAGTTATAAGCTTGGCTTTAGGTACATGACATCTGATAACTTTTTGACAGTGCCCATCATATGATCTCGCTCTCGTCTTGGCTACATTTTACATGAAAATGTTTTTGAGGGGATTTCATCTCTTTTTGTAGTTTGCCTAATTATTACAATTTTTTTCCCATCAAAGAAACTTTCAGCTTCATAATATTAGTAGGTAAAGTAGGATGTATTCACATCAGTATTTTTTTTCTTTTTTTTTTCATTTACAATAGGTCGTTTATTAACGACTTACACGTCACGCCGTAGGTACGGCGTTTAGGCCCATCTTTCCAATGTTCACCACTTGTTTGGCCACCACTGGCGGATAGCGAAACAACTTTTAAATATATTCTTGTTGTCTATCACTGTACGACAGCGGTAAACCTTTCTAATTATCAATCAATTTTCATACCTCAAGCACCTCTTATACACATTAGGTGTTGTGGGGGCGCTTAATTCCATCCCCTAATTTAAAGGGTAGAGGGTGAGTTACTAAAAATCCTGATTTTCTGTATTTTATTATTTATAATAAGAAGTTGTACTACCCCTAGCATCAAAATTTTCGAAAGTCTCATACAAATAGCCATCCCTTAATTTTAGCGGTTGGGGGGTGAAAGTTTCAACTTTTAGAATTTTTTAGTTGTTTGTGTACTAATGGTTGGTATTAGTACACAAACAACTAAAAAATTCTTACCAAAATTACATACCAAATTTTAGCTTTCTAGGACTTCGGGAAGTACCATTTGAATTTTGATGATCATCAGTGAGTGAGTGAGTGAGTGAATGAGTCAGTGACGAAATCGGGGGTTTTTAGATATCAATAAAATCTAAACTATAGGAGCTATGTAACTGAAACTGTGTATTTTTATTAAGTTCCCTATTGACATTATACCCCGTGAATTACATTCATCTGGTATTTCCAAACCCAAGTTATGAGGGTTCAAAATACCGACGAAACCTTTCGAGAAAAGGTAGGTAGTGCCCGTACGCTTCGCTGGCTCGTCTTGGCGGGGGTACTACCGTGCCCCCAGATTGGTAATCTGAGTGTACAATTAAATAAGGAATTGAAATGTAAATTATGTGTTAATGTGAATGTTTGTTGCAGCAACTACAGTGGGCAACAAGGATCGTAGGTCTCCGGAGCAGGAGGAGGTCACATCGCCCACGCCTGGGCCGCCAGGACCCCCCAGCCCACAGAACAACGGCACTGCAGGTATTAAGTTCAAAGCATTATAAAAGCAAATATTATTAAACAACGGGGTATTTATCATGTTTAAATTTGTTTTTTACGGAGCTAGTCGACTGTTTCTCCCTGGATAAAGACATTGGAGCAAATATGTTTATGCCATAATAACTACCATGACCATGACCATGATTATTCATTTTCTAATTAGAATAGAAATAAAATTTAGAAAAATTAGAATTAAAAAAAATCAAAACGGGGCATGGTCAATGGACTGTCAACGGTAGGGCTTATGACATAAACAATAATAAACAAATTTTCTTTATCCAGGGAGGAAACAGTCGATTACGTTTGTAAAGTCTGTATGGAGAAAAGAGTAGGTACTCGAGGTTTTTCGTTTTTACGAAAATAAAAATCGAGGAATGCTTCCCTGCTTAACCTTTAAACCTACCAAATGAAACAAAAAAAATAGCCTTTTTCGTCTAAGTTTTAGATTTACACAGCGCAAGCAACTTTTAATTCATGATATTTATGGCGCTGCAGTGGCCGGGACATTGTTAGGTGAGTCAATGTCCCGGGCACTATAAATGAAATATAGCTACATACTAACAAAATAATCTAAAAAGCAACACCCCCCAGCCCTCTCGTCGACGGAGTCTCTCTCCCCCCCGCTGGCGGAGTCGCGCGCGGCGCCCGCGCTGCAGCGTCTGCGCAAGTTCCTCTCCGCGCTCCTGCAGTTCGCGCAGGGCGAGAGCGGGGACACCGGCGAGCGAGTCAAACAACTCATATTTAACCTTGTTGTGAGTTATTGTAGCTACTGAATTGGAGAAATGTATTTCGTGTAGCCCCGGTACCTATATACCTAATAGGGCTATCTCATCTCTTCCCGTGGGTGTCATAAAAGGCGACTAAAGGATCTGAGGTAGACTAACAAACCTTTTAAGTTCTCTCTCAGTGCTTAGTCCCTAGGAGGGTTGGTGTCAGGCAGGCGGCCGGCCGTAAAATTTTTGTCAAATCTATTTGCAGAAGGTATATATCGTCAATGACGACTTACCTACTGCGTTTACCGGACCCCGGGCTCCCTAAAGGGATGCAACCGGGAACATCGCTCGGATGAGAAGAATTGAAGAAATGTATTGCCGAAGTGTTTATTTTTTTAAAAGGGACCAAACAGGACTTGTCGCTTCTAAATCTCGTGGAGCGGTTAAACTTAATGAGAAAAATTGCCATGAGCATTAACGTTTACTTTTCCTTATACATAAATATGTAGGTACCTATTACTCTATTTCAGAATTTTATATTTGATCAAAAATGTAAACATAGAACTGTAAATTTTAAAGGAAAAAGTACAAATAAAGAGTAGTCACTTTCAAATAAATATATAAGATTTTAGTTTACATTTTTGATCCCAGTTTCTGAAATAGGGAAAAGTTCCTTATTTTTTTCCTCTGGCTAGATAATGATTTCTCAACTCTAGCTAATGAATGATTGTAGCCAATTGTAAGCCCACATTAAACCGCCAGGCCAGCAACATGACAATCGAAGAGTTCCAAGCGGGAGTACAGGAGTGTACGAACTACCCGCTCCGAGCGTCCGTGCCGGGGTTCCTGCGGGCTTTACTGCCGTTGGCGCAGCGAGACTTGACCATGAGAGCTAGGAGAGCTAAACAGGTAAGAGTTGCAAGTTAGGTGAGCTAAACGGGTAGTCTAGGTTTAAAGTTATAGCTCGTTGAAGCCATTCGAAGCCTGACCAGCACAGCCTCGTTATTCGGCGTCTATTGTACTCGTCGTCGTCAGGTTGTGCAAGAGTACCGCGGAAGACTCGCAAGTGCCCGAAGTCCCAGACATCAAGGCGAGTGAGGAACCGGTGGAGTTTTTAGTGGGTAAACCTATGACCACCTACCACCTTTAGGCCATGGGAGCTCCACACATCACGCCGCTCTCCCCCGAGAGTGGTGTGTGGTGCATAAGGCTGCATTTTCTCTACCTTAAAAAAAAAAGGTTGTTCAAGAGTGGACAACGTGCGCTCAACGATTGGACATCGCGTGGTCCAGTAATATTCTAGTAGTGACAATGATAACTTTCCACACACCTTAGGCCTGTGAATAAACGCAACGATCCATTTAAATTTTAAAGAATAGATAAGAAACGAATCTCCATATAATATCTCCATCTATATAAAGAATAGATATGTAAAGAATAATAGTCGAGGGCCGATAGTGGATCCGTTAAGCTATATGATCCCAATACGACACAGCCCGTCCTTGATTTTGAGATTTAATTTTGATTTTATTTAGGTTTACTTGGATTTCACCAAATTATTATGTGTTTTAGACATTGGCCCAGTACGTGAGGTCACACGATCACGTCGTGTTGGAGGCGGGGGGAGATGGCGCAGAGATCTTCCAACCCGAGGCGGTCAAGCGGCGCGCCAGCGATCCGTGAGTCCTCTTCTTCTACCCTTTACCACAGTTTACCTAGCTGTCAACGCTTCAGCACTTCTTACAGCGCTTTCTGTTAGCAGAAAGCAGTTTCAACTCACAGATCTACGTACTATCATACGTATATAAAAGCGAAAATAGATTATAAGAGCAAAGCAGCTTAATACAATACAGTTCACATACAAAAAATATTTAAAAAAAAACGATGTAAAAAAATGCATAAAATAACCTCGCCTACATACAGTGGCCACCGACTTATCTGTGTTTTGTAATCTGAAGTGGGGCAGCTAAACTACAATCCCACCACTTCCACCCATCCAGTAAAACTGTTTTGAAAAACAATTTTGATGATTTTAGTGGTACTTGAAAGTAGGTAGGTACACTAAAAAGGTACATACAGTGCCACCGACTTATCTGTTATGTAATCTGAAGTCGGGCAGCTAAACTACAATCCCACCACTCCCGCCCATCCAGTAAAACTGCCCGACTTCAGATTACATAACAGATAAGTCGGTAGCACTGTATGTACCTTTTTAGTGTACCTACCTACTTTCAAGTACCACTAAAATCATCAAAATTGTTACCACAACTTTAATCATTGAGGAGTTTTCTGATGAGAAGGTGATTTCAGATGCTCAATTCATGGGTATCGATTCCTTATGGCCTTATACTACTGGTGGAAATCGAAAACTGAGCAATTTACTCCACTCTCCAGTTGCAATTCTGTTCATCACTCCGAAGATCCTCATCCGATCTTCGCCAATTTTTTATGGGACCACCTGTGAGATATCTCCAAGTCAAGCTACCTATTTATGACCAAAGCAAATTGAAAATTCAATTTTCTCGACGTCCAATCAATTAGAAATATCATAAATTGATAATGAAAAGCGAAACAATATGGAACTATCAATAATCGTGGTCGCGGTACCTGAGTGCGGTGGACAGGTAATTTGTAGCGCGCCCCGCGCCCCTGTGGCGCCCCCTACCGCCCCTGTGGCACCCCCTACCGCCCCTGTAGCCCCCTCTACCGCCCCCGGTGCTATGGGTTGCTCTCTGTATCAGAGAGTTCCGAGACCAACATACGGTGTAGGGATGTGTTTCCATATGACAGAAAATATCGATTAAATTTCAGTGTGATTATGTCGATAATTATTTAAAGCGCGAAAGTCTGTCAGATGTAGATGGTTGTTACTTCTTCACGCAAAACATATATTTATACCTAAATAAATATTGCACGACGTTAGACACAGCGCAATCTAGCCCCAACCAAACTGAGTACTAGGCTTGTACTATGGGTACTAGACGACGTATATAGGTTCTACATATCATCCTTTTTTTAAATTAAACTATTTTCGTTGTGTGAGATGTGGTTTCACGTCTCAATCAATCCTGAAGAAGAGACCTGTAAATAAAAACACCGGCCAGGTTTTTTGCATTGCCGCATCGCCATTTCGTGTTCCCCTGTTACTGACGAGACAAACAATATTATTATTTAAGACTAACGCGGTTTCACCCGCGTAAGTCCCGATCCCGTGGGAATATCGGGATCAAAAGTAGCCTAGTACTCAGGGTGAATGTAGCTTTCTAATGGTGAAAGAATGTTTGAAATCGGTCCAGTAGTTTCGGAGATTACCCCCAATATACATACATACATGTTACCAACGTTACCTCTTTATAATATTAGTATAGATATAAGTATAGATAAGTATATTTCATCTGGTAGTCTTATCGAACTAGGCTTTGTGTCGTCGGCTCCTCTACTAAAAGCTCTTGAAACATTGAGCATTGAAACAATGCTAAAAGTAATAAACACCACGGGATTAAAATAGAAAACCGGCCAAGTGCGAGTCGGACTCGCGCACGAAGGGTTCCGTACTATTATCTATACAACAGGTTTTAGTTTGAAAGGTAAATTGCGGTTTACGTTTTCTGACGTATTAAAAAAAACTACTGACTCGTTCAAACTAATTTTCGGTGGAAGTTTACATGGTAATGTACATCATATATTATTTTTAGTTTTATCATTCACTTAGTTTAGAAGTTACAGGGAGGGGGGGGGGCACACATTTTACCACTTTGGAAGGGTCTCTCGCGCAAACTATTCAGTTAAAAAAATTATATTAGAAACATCAATATCATTTTTGACCTAACCTATCCATAGATAGAATAGATACCCCACATGTATAGGTTTAATAAAAAAAAAATAAACTAGTGCGTCAGCTAGACGCAGTTTTATCGTCTCATTTTCCGAGACTAGGTAACGTATCTGCTGTTTTTTGTTTGTGACAGGGATAGTCGCCGGCTTGGTGTGTCCTGTCCAGTTCATAGTTTGCGAGTAAAATTGTTATTGAAAAGGGCCTCTAAGTATTGGTTTCGGCTCCACGCACGCCGCACAAAAGTCGGGGACTCCATAGCCCCGTGATACTGGTCGTATAACAGACAATGAAATGTTTGTAACAATAAAATGTATTTTGAAGTTATCGATAATACCGTATACCGCACATCACTAGCCCTCTTCAGCTGTCACCCGCACGCCTCGTAGAGACGAACTTTTTTTGCGGTCAGCCTTTGATAACACTCAATGCAGTTGTATACCTAATTAGTAATTAATTTTAAACTAATACCTAAGTCTACACTAATATTACAAAGAGGAAAAAATTGTATTTTTGTGCGTGTGTGTGTTTGTATTAATTAAACTCAAAAACTACCTACCTTAGCGACTTTCAAAATTCTTTCACCAAAAGAAAGCTACATTTTGATCCCGATATTCCTACGGGATCGGTACTTACGCGGGTGTAACCGGGACGCAGCTTACTAAATAAGGAGAGATCAGTGAGTAGACTTAATTTTTTTTTTAAGTTAGGTTAGTACCTAGATACGTACTTACTTAGGTATTATTATTACACATATTATTTAAGTAAAACCGGGGTTGGTATTTAGTATTTATCGTTACTGTCTAAAATTTTTCTTCTGTCTTCGCGATGTTGGATAGATATAAAAGTCATTTTTCGATTTTAATAGCATGGTGTTTATTAGTTTTAGCATCGTTTCAACGCTCACTGCCTAATTATAAATTATAGCTGCGTCCCGCGGTTTCACCCGCGTAAGTCGCCATCCCATGGGAATATCGGGAGTAAACGTAGCCCATAGCCAATAAATGGACTATCCAACACTGAAAGAATTGTTCAAATCGGACCAGTGCGGCAGCGGTTCGTGAGATGAACAAACCATCAAACAAACTCTTCCTCTTTATAATAATAATAGAAGAAAAAGATGAAAAAACTTACGCCGGTGAAACCGCGGGACGCAGCTATTATTTATAAACGGCTTTTATTACAATTTTATTTTTAACGTCATAAGTAAAATAATCATAGCATATTGAAAATAACACGTCGATTAGTAAAACGTTTTACATCTAACTTAAACTTATAATAATTAACATTGCAAACATTTACAAACTGAGTTATTATTTTAAAATCTCAACCCACAAAAACATTTTCATGTAAAATGTAGCCAAGGAGCGAGATCATTATGATGTGCAGTATCAAAAAGTTATCAGATGTCATATAGAGCCAAGCGTATAACTCCACACGCCCCGAGTCCACAAGCACCTTACTTCACTATCACAAGCTCAACATCTTAGCCAAAATATGTTGCTTGGCCGTTTCGCAACCTTGCATAGGTTTTCTATTACACAATACCTAGTTCTTGCGGTAATGAAACGGCTAAACCATATATGTCCGTGCCCCCAGATACATAAAAAATAATGTGTGTGGCAAAACATCATTTCAGTGAGCTCCTCCGTGCTCCGGTAGGCACGTTTAGCAGTTGGTCCCGGTTGTTATCTCTGATAGCAGTCGTTAGGTCAAGTTAGAGGCCTTATAGCGACCTGAACAACTCTAACACTGCCAGCCACATCACTACACGAAAAGAAGAAGAAGAAGATGTTAAAAATAACAAGGAAATAGTGAGCTTAGTCCCCTACTATTGTCACAAAGCTCAGCACGCGAATCAGGAAGGAGGTAGTTCGATATGGACGCCCCTAACTGGCATACTGGCATCACCTACCTGCAATCTTCAGTCTCGTGAACAAGACAGTTGAAATTACTGGCGAAATATCGAGCTTCGTCAAAAACAAATTAAAATTATGAATTGAATTATTATTTTAATGATATTTGTAGTGAAAACAAACATGTAAATTTAAATTCGTACCTATATTGTAAAAATAACAGTTTTAAAAGTCAGTTAAAAATCCATCCCGTTTATGAAATACCCGCGCCCCGCGGTTTCCCCCGCGTAAGACCCGATCCCGCGGAAATATCAGGATAAAAAGTAGCCTATGTGTTATTCAAGGTCTCCAGCTATCTATATTCCAAGTTTCGTCGCAATCAGTTCAGTAGTTTTTGCGTGAAGGAGTAACAAAGTAACATACAGACATACATACAAACTTTCGCGTTACAATATTAGTAGGATAGGATATAAGTAGGATATGATTACGAATTCTATCGATACTCAACTCGATATCGACAAGCGAGAATGCAGCCATCAACACATCACTAGAAACCGCGCGGGCTGTCACTAGCAAAGGTTCGAGAGAGGAACTTTTTTGCGGGCAGCTTTTGATAGGCTCTCCACAAACAATGGATCTAGTAATTGGTAATTTGGACCGTCAGCGGCAGCCCTAATGTGGAATGGTTAACTTTGAGTTATTTTAGACTAGCTGCGTCCCGCGGTTCCCGATCCCGAGAGAATATCGGGATCAAAAGTAAATTGTAAATCCTATGTTACTCCTCGAAAATGTAGCTTTCTTTTGGTGAAAGATTTTTTGAAATTGGTCTTGTAGTTTTTGAGTTTATCTATTACAAACATACAGACACACACACAGACAGACACGAAAACACAAATCTTTCCTCTTTATATATAGGTAAGTGTAGAAGTACGTAGGTTTATTGAAATACTGGTTATTTTAGCAATTTTCTAAACTATATAGATGAAGAGTTTTAGTATCTATACTTCGTTTTTAGGGTTCCGTACCCAAATGGCAAAAAACGGAACCCTTTTAGATTTGTCATGTCTGTCTGTCTGCTCTCCGTGTAGCCCCAGCATAGAATAGGGTTACCCCATCTCATCCCGTGGGTGTCGTAAAAGGCGACTAAGAGATCTGAGGGAGATTAGCAAAACTTAAGTTCTCCCTGCGCGGTGGCGGATAAACTGCTTGATCCCTAAGAGCGTTGGTGTCAGGCAGGCGGCCGGCCGTAAAAACATTTCCAAATCTTATTGCAGAAGGTATGGTCAATTATGACTTACCGACTGCTTCGACCCCAAATAAAAAAAAAAACCCGGCAAGTGCGAAACTCGCGCACGAAGGGTTCCGTACCACTATCACAATTGGGTACCGAACCCTAAAATCGTTTACCAATTTTAAAATTTGATAGGAAAATGTGACATATTTAGCTTCGATTCTTACTTCCATCCTTCACTCCTTCATCCTTCATACGACCACCCCACTAAAAAAAAAATAAAAAAAAAACTTTGGCACAAAGACAATCTGAAACTTATAATTAAGAAACTCTTTTTTAAGTGAAGGCAGACTGGTATATTTGACAGATAGGGTAGCCATTTTGAATTGTCTGTCTGTCTGTCTGTCCGTCCGTCCGTCCGTCCGTCCGTCCGTCCGTCTGTCACCAGGCTGTATCTCATGAACCGTAATAGCTAGACGGTTGAAATTTTCACAGAAGATGTATTTCGGTTGCCGCTACAACAACAAATACTAAAAACAAAATAAAACAAATATTTAAGAGGGGCTCCCATACAACAAACGTGTTTCAAAAACTACAAGGGAATCGAGTAGGTCGTGGAATTCAAAATGGCCGCCCTGTCTGTCAAATATACTAGTCTGCCTTCACTTACCTCACTTAGAGTTTTTTAGAAGTTTCAGATTTTCTTTGTGCCAAAGTTTTTTTTTTATTATTTTTTTGAGCGGTGTGGTCGTATGTAAGGATCGAAGCTAAATATTTCACATTTTCCTATCAAATTTATAAATTGGATGTAAATCATTTTAGTGTTCCGTACATCCGTATGTCATAGTGATACGGAACCCTTCGTGCGCGAGTGTCGCACTTGCCCGGTTTTTTTAATAGTTTACGCGAAAGACACTTCCAAAGTGGTAAAATGTGTGCCCCCCCCCCCCTGTAACTTCTGAAATAAGAGAATAATGAAACTAAAAAAAATATATACCTAATGTACATTACCATGCCAACTTCCAACGAAAATTGGTTTGTACGAGATCTAGCCAGTAGTTTTTTTTATACGTAATAAACTGTAAACCGCAATTTACCTTTTATTCAATTCAAAAATGTACGGAACCCTTCGTGCGCGAGTCCCACTCGCACTTGGCTGGTTTTTTTTTTGTAGATAACGATTTGACACAACTTGCTATAGAAAAAATGTCAAATACAAGAAGTCAAAACGTTAGATTATAGTCTGAAATTAAAAAACGTACCTTACTACTTACTATATACGTATTATAAACGACTTTTTCCTGACTGACCTATTGACTGACAACGCACAGCCTAAACCGCTGATAGTAGAGAGCTGAAATTTGGAGAGTGTGTTCTTTATAATGCTGGGGGCCTCCGAAAAGAAAGGGTTTTTCGATATTTTCACAGGATCGGGACTTACGCGGGTGAAAACCTAGGACACAGCTGGGTATTAATAAAATCTGCAATGCCTGAACAAGGCGCAAATCAAATAGGGACTTCTTGTACAACGTCTGTAGACTTAGATCTAAGTGACATGTATGCTATAAATGAGAAATAATATAATAAGTAAATAACCTTGTAAAACGCCCCTGTTTTGTCACTAGCGGCATTTTAAATGTTAGTAATTTAGTAGTATTACCCCCTCCCTGACCGCAAGTTGGCACGTTATCGCGCGGTGCGGTGGCGACCGCGAGCGTTATTTACCGCGAGCCCCGCGCTCTGTGTGTGCTGCCACAGAATAAATAATAGTAGTAAGCTGCCTCTAACGGGGAGCTAGTAGCTAGACACCTCTGCCAAATGACCGTCCGGACATATATCACAGCTAAACACCCGGTTTTAATATTGACTGCTCATTTCGAGAGGCGGTTTTCAAATTTATATTATGAACTAGCTGTGTACGTACTGCTTTTCACGCGTGTAGGTTTGTTCCGATCCTGTAGGCATTTCGAAACATGCTTCTGCCTGTGTAACAAACATCTAGGTAGGCAATTTTCAGAACCTTTTTTAACTGACTTTAAACAATGAGGAGGTTCTGGTCGACGCGTATGTGTTTGTGTGTATGTGGATATGTTCACACCCACAGACCACCCCCACTAGACTCATAATGACCTGAGACCTGATCAGAACCCTTCGGAATAATGAGCGGAATAGCATTCGACAATGTAGCAAATTAAATTACTAATTTTCGGACTTTTATCTACACTAATATTATAAAGAGGAAAGATTTGTATTTTTGTGTGTATGTGAGTGTGTGTTTATGGGTCTATGTTTGTAATGAATAAACTCTAAACTACTGGACCGATTTCAAAAATTGTTCTACATTAGAAAGCTACATTCACCCTGAGTAACATAGGCTACTTTTGATCCCCATATTCCCACGGGATCGGGACTTACGCGGGTGAAACCGGGGGACGCAGCTAGTCATTAAATAAAGACCCTTCGCAGACACTATGACAAAAATAAAAAACAAAAAAAAACGGGGCAAGTGCGACACTCGCGCACAAAGGGTTCCGTACCACTATGACAATTGGATACGGAACCCTAAAATGGTTTACAACAACCAATTTTTCAATTTTATAGGAAAATATAAAATATTTATCTTCGATTCTTACTCCCATCAAACGACCGAATCACTCAAAAAAAAAAAAAAAACCTTGGCACAAAGAAAATCTGAAACATAAAAGAAACTCTTTGGTAAGTAAGGCAGACTGGTATATTTGACAGATAGGGCAGCCATTTTGAATTCCATGACCAACTCGATTTGTCCTGACCAATCAGAAGCGACCTCACATTGTAGTACTAAACTCCTTGTTATTTTTGAAACACGTTTGTTGTATGGGAGCCCCTTTTAAAGAATTGTTTTATTTCGTTTTTAGTATTTGTTGTTGTAGCGGCAACCGAAATACATCTTCTGTGAAAATTTCAACCTTCTAGCTATTACGGTTCATGAGATACAGCCTGGTGACAGACGGACGGACGGACGGACGGACGGACAGACAGACAGACAGACAGACAGACAGACAGACAGACAGACAGACAGACAGACAGACAGCGAAGTCTCAGTAATAGGGTCCCGTTTTTACCTTTAGGTACGGAACCCTAAAAAACAAGTGATGACCTTGTCATAGTTCCGTTTGAGGTACCTACTAAAAAAATACCCCATACTTATGAAAAAATATGTGATATTGAAATTAAAGACATTTTTCGGTTTGAATCACGTGGTTTTTATTACTTTTAGCATTGTTACAACGCTCAACGTTTTGAGACCTTTCCAGGTATCTTCTTCAGGATAGAAAAATGCCTTTAATTTCAATACAACATCGCGAAAACAGAAGAAGAATCTAAATATGTGATAGTTTACACGAGTCGATTGTGTTTGATCTAATGAATGGTGGAAATAATGCAAACAATAGGCTGGAGTGCGCTGGAGAGCGCTGGTGTGACCCGCCCGGCGCTGGCGGCTGGCTCCTGTGTTCAGGGTTATTTATGGTGCCGGCTGGTCTAGTTTGAATCGTGGCTGGTCGACGGTACAGGCGGAGAGCGGGGAATAATAGTAGTGACGCATTCTCTTGACATCGCTTCACACCAATTTTACATAAACCGGGCAAGTGCGACACTCGCGCACAAAGGGTTCCGTACCACTATCACAATTGGATACGGAACCCTAAAATGGTTTACAACAACCAATTTTTAAATTTTATAGGAAAATATGAAATATTTATCTTCGATTCTTACTCCCATCAAACGACCGAATCACTCAAAAAAAAAAACCTTGGCACAAAGAAAATCTGAAACTTATAAGAAACTCTTTGGTAAGTAAGGCAGACTGGTATATTTGACAGATAGGGCAGCCATTTTGAATTCCATGACCAACTCGATTTGTCCTTTTTTTTTTTTTTTTTTTTTTTTTTTTTACGTGGGAAAATCTGATTAAGACCATCAGGCCGCTCTCGGGGGAGAGCGGCCCGGTGAGTGGGGGTCCCCCCGGCCGGGGTGGGGGTGGCCGGGGTATACCCACTAAAAACCCACGGTGTCCTGCGCTCCGCGAAGTGTGGGGCGGACGGTAACTGCTCTCGCAAAAATTCCGTACCGCCCCACGCGGTTGGCCTCGTCGGCCTCCTCTCTGGCCCTTAAAAGGGCCAACCCTCTCGAGAGGCGGCGTTGACACGCCGCCGCCATCTCGGGCTCATTGGTTGGCGACTGACCCCCCCGAGTCAGCCGCCAAGAGCCGGGTTTGGGCGGCAACCAGCGTTGCCCGCCCGGTGTGTGGAACTGGGCCCTTGAGTGCCGGGGAGCAACTCGCGGGCCCGTTCCCCCTCTCTGGTTTGGTAAGGCAGTGTCCTCTGCCGCTTTGTTCAGGCAGTGTGCTCTGCCGCTTTGGTGAGGCAGTGTGCTCTGCCGGGCCCGGCCGGCAAAGGCAAGGCCCCCAACACCCACCGCGGGTCGCGCGGGAGCCCCACAACCAGGTGCCCGGCCAATGAAGGCAAGGCACCCACCTCCAAACAGCCGCGAGCGGCTCCTCCTCGGGTGGGCCCGGCCGGTTAAGGCAAGGCCCCACCACTCCACGCGGGTTACGCGAGGAGTCTCTTCCCACGTGCCCAGCCAATAAAGGCAAGGCACCCACCTCCAATTAGGGCGGGTATACTCCGCACACACCAAAAGAGTGTGTGCGAAGTATACCCGCCCGGTGCGCCTCTTCGCTTCACCGCCCAACATAGCTGGCTTGCTATGGTGGGCGGTTACTGAGCCCTCTCACCACGGCAAGGTGGACGCACGACGAGAGGGAACTCGATTTGTCCTGACCAATCAGAAGCGACCTCACATTGTACTAAACTCCTTGTTATTTTTGAAACACGTTTGTTGTATGGGAGCCCCTCTTAAATATTTGTTTTATTTTGTTTTTGTTGTTGTAGCGGCTACCGAAACACATCTTCTGTGAAAATTTCAACTGTCTAGCTATTACGGTTCATGAGATACAGCCTGGTGACAGACAGACGGACAGACGGACAGACAGACAGCGAAGTCTCAGTAATAGGGTCCCGTTTTTACCCTTTGGGTACGGAACCCTAAAAAGTGGCTGTGACATACGGGCGGACAGACGGACGGACAGACAGACATGACGAATCTATAAGGGTTCCGTTTTTTGCCATCTGGCTACGGAACCCTAAAAAAGGAACTATTTTTAACGGTATCTCCAGTATCACGGAGCTACGAAGCCTAAGCCAACAACCTCTCCGTGTTGGCTTCGGCTCCACGCAAGCCTTCCCTTTTCAATAACAATTTAACTAGCGAACTATGAAGTGGACACCAAGCCGGCGATTATCCGTGTCTGCATTATAAAATGCAGCCAAGGACAGCCACCGGATCATCCGATCCGGTGGTATAATATCTAATCGATTAATCGGTTCTAATCAGAACTATTGAAAAATATGTTCTAATAATAATGACGGACGGAAATCGTGTAAGTTTAAAAAGTGTTTTTTAACCAACGTAAAAGAGGATCTATTCGGCTGTATCAACGAACTCAGGATTTGTTACTCGTAGACTCGTAGAGCTATTTCTTTTGTGTGTATGTTACCAACTATCTCTTTCGCTGGTTTGAGGCCCGATCGCGCGTGAATCTTTTTACATATAAACGGTAATCGTTTTCAGTTGGTTTCATAAAAGGTTGGTTTAAGCTTTTACCAATAAAATATGCGTCCATGTATATCCTAAATCCTAATCTTCAATATAGACTAGTTGTGTCCCGCGGTTTCACCCCCGTAAGTCCCGATTTGGCGGGAATATCGAAATAAAAAGTATAATTCAAGATTTCCAGCATCTACATACCAAGTTTCATCACAATCCGTTCAATCGTTTTTGCTTAATTGAAACACAAACATTAACCATTTACCCCCTTACTTACATACCAATCATAACTCTTGACGCATTTAATAGCAGTTAATTAAGGCAAAATATTACTTACAAAAGCTACATAATACAGTATATTATTATATCACTTCGACCTATAATGTGTACCTACTCTTTGTTGTATATTTTGTTGTTTTTGTTGCGAAATAAAGTAAATAAATAAACTTATCGTAAAGTAGCTGTCAAATTAAAATTAAGGGGAGATTTGTATAAAACCATCGTAACTTAAGTTACAAAATGGCAAGTTTTTTTCTAAGTAAGACCGTTAAACTCTTGCATTCAAAGTGGAAACAGCAGGATATGAGAATGACATCGATAACACACTTTTTAAATCCGATACAATGTTATCCGATCCGATTCGATCCGATCCGATGACATAGATAAATCCGCTTCCTCTCACACCTTACAACTCAATATTTATTAGAACCTGTCGATGTCGGTACAAATTGTTCTGAGTTTAGTTCTATTGTCTTTTAATTATTATATTTACAGCATTGTCCCCTGACGCTCCATTGTAGACCTCCAGCCTCCAGCGACTCGGTCCTATTGACGACGACGACTTTCGACTTATAATTTACTTATTTAGGATGAAGTTCGACCATTGTTTTATTTTGTTTTGTCCCCTTTTGTATTTAGTTAATTAGATTGGAAACTTATTCTTTGATTTCGATTATGAAGATGTTTTGGTTATCTTTTCCAAACTTGAAAGTTTGGGAATCTATGGATGAAAGAATTGAGTAATTGTTTTGGACAAAGATTTACAAATTTATAATAAGGGCTTAGGAAGCAGTGTATGATATTAAAGTTTTTAAAAGAAATGTGTAGGTACTTAGACAAACAGGCGCTTAGTTTCGTAGTTGAACAGGGATGAAGCATAATCGTTAATTCAAAGTGCCTCGTGGGTTCCCGTGTAGCGCAGTGGTTAGCGCACTGGCCTGGCAAGCGAGGGGCACTTTGATGATGCATTTCTTCTTGTAAAATATTTCTAGTAAAATGCTTTGAACAATAAAACATATGAAATACAAGGTATTCTTCTCTAATACAAATATGATGTTGTACAGATTCTACGAGAACGCATCAACAAACGGCGGCCACGAGGACTACCCGGGAGGAAAGCGTCCCTCCATGTTCCTACAGCCGATGCCCTTCCTCTACGGGGGGAGTGCGGGGTTGTTCGACTACCCCCACCCCTACCACAACTATCATGGAGGGGAGCCGCCCATAGAGAGGAGAGATGGTAAGTTTAGCTTAGGATTGCATTTGACCTCACCCCATCTGATGGGAGTAGGTGAAGATGAGATCGATGTACCGTGCTTTAGATAAAAGAAACCTATTCAATCTGGAATAGAAAACACCAAAGGTGTAGGTTTTGGAGAACGGCGTCGTGGACAGTAAGTTCCTGAACTTCCACTTCATACCAGTTTGCGCGAGAATGTCGATAATTTTATGACAGAGCGCCAACCATGCGGCCAACCATCAGTGGCTAAATCTCTCTAACTCTCGGCTAAGTCTCAAAATAGAACCACCCCAGGATTTATTTTGTAATGATGGATTCCTCATTCCAGGAGGTATATCAGTCCGCGACGTGTCATCGATGAACGCTTCATTCTCGGAGCCGCGACCAGCTCCAGGGTCGAAGTGCGACGACGAATGGAAGAACATCAACACGATGCTCAACTGTATACTCTCCATGGTCGAGAAAACCAAGCGAGCGCTCGCTATACTGCAGCAGAGAGGTGAGTTCTGGGGACCACGGCAGATTGGGAAGACCCAGGAAGTGCTGGCTTGACGTCTAAAAAGCTGACATCCATGCAAATGGCCTCACTACACGGAATGCTGAAGATCGTGTGAAATGGAGACGTAAAAGTAGGAAAACGGACTCCGGGCTCTCGAGGGGGATGCGACCGGGAACATCGCTCGGATGATGATGAAATGAGATAAGTTCTAGAAAAATCACGTGACTGGGTTTTCTTTCTGGAGACATCCGAGTATCAAAATGGTGTCTTAGATATCAGACTATTTTTCGATGATGTAGCGCTAATCAGAAGTGTAAATGTTGCAGGTATGGAACCGACAGAGAACACGGACATAAAGCGGGCAGCGAGTGAGATCATGGCGGCTGCAGTGCGGCAGACGGAGGAGCGGGTGGCGGAGGTGCGGAGACGAGCTGAAGATGCTGTCAACCAGGTGAATTAACCTAACCCGTGTCGTAAAAGACCTGGAGTTCTCCCCGCGCGGTGGCTGGTAAACTGGTAGTCCCAAGAGGGTTGGCCAAGGCAGGCGGCCGACCGTAAAGATATAGCCAAATCTATTAGCAGTAGTTGAGGGTAATGATGACTTACATACTGCGCCGACCCCAAATAATGGTTTTAGCGGGCAAGTGGCTCTCGAGAGGAATGCAACAGGGAATATCACTCAGATGAGAAAACAAATAGATAGTTTTAAGATATTGGGTTCCCTTCATCACAGATTAAAATAAGTATAAGTCTGTAGTCTTTTCCGAACAGATTCTTTCCGTTTGTGCTCACAACAATGCTCCGGGTCTCTTCTTTTCATTTATTTTCTTAGTCTGAATGAATGTATGCATTGTCCAGGTGAAGCGCCAAGCGCTGGTAGAGCTGCAGCGCGCGGTGTCCGCGGCGGAGGGTCGCGCGCTGGAGCTACAGCCGCCGCCGCCGCGGGACCTCAGTCCGGGAGCCGCCTCACAGCAGAACGTGAGTGTCTATTACGCTAGGCTTATTTTTAGAGTGACTACCACCCGGCAGACCCGGTTGAAGGTGGCGAGACGATATGGACATTATCCATTGTTGGTGGTTATCCGGAGGAGCTCATAGGCCTAGCTGCACCTGCCGATCTTAAATGTCGTGCGGGTTAAGCAACGCTTGGCGCGGTCATTACTTGGATGGGTGACCGATAATTTGTCTGGCAAAAATCATTTTCTCGAGCTCCTCCGTGCTTCGGAACTTTCGGAAGGCACGTTAAGCAGTGGATCCCGGTTGTTATTTCTGATAGCAGTCGTTAGGTCAAGTTGGGGCGACCTGGAGGGTTACTGCGGTTCTTTCGACACAACAACGATACGATAATTTCAGCCGATACGATGATTCTACTGTCACCCTACTATCACAGTGTGACAGTATAATCATCGTATCGGCTGGAATTATCGTATGGTTGTCATGTCGAAAGAACCGCAGTAACCCTCCTGAAAACTCTAACTTACAATAATAGAATTCCTCTCCAACTACTGAAGGTGTTGGTAGTTGGGTCAGAATATTAGACCCGATGTGACACCGTTTAGTGGCACGGTCCATTCTGTGTTTTTTTATAGTCACTTCTGCTTTCTTAGCGCCAAGGTTGCACTGCACGGAATTTTGGGTACTTTCTGATACATGGAAGTGTGCGTATGCCTCACGCACATATCGACGACCCCTGTCCACTAAATTGGTAATCTGACTTTACAAGGAAGCTGATTGCTGCTGTATTTTTGAAAATTTTCCTTATAAATGTTGATTGTCCAGTGTTGTTGGAACTGCGGTCGCAAGGCGCAGGAGACTTGTTCGGGATGCAACGCGGCGCGGTACTGCGGCGCCTTCTGCCAGCACAGGGACTGGGAGAACCATCATCAGGTAACAATATAGGTACCCTTAGATTACCTAGATGTTGGGTATTATAACAACGACGTTCGAATTCTAAGCTATTGCATAGCTTTTATCGCGGGCTTTGAGCGCGGCGACCGAATCAAGAAATTCCGTAACGAAAATAAAACCTAACACCCCCCACTCCGCCTACAATTATTTTGTAAAAATAAATAAATAAATAATTATAATTGCGCTTCGGCCACTTCCGAAACCAAAGTTCGTGCATAAGTTGATAAAAAATGCTATGCAATAGCTTTACCGCGGCAGTCCCCGAGTGCCATTTTAATTATTTATCCATGTTTTTAGGGTTCCGTACTCAAAGAGTATAAAAACGGGACCCTATCACTGAAACTCTACTGTCTGTCCATCTGTCTGTCTATCTGTCCTTCTGTCACCAGGCTGTATTTCATGAACCGTGATAGCTAGAAAGTAAAAATTTTTACAGATGGTGTATTTCGCTAGCGTAGCCGCTTTAACAACAAATACTAAAAATAAAATAAAACAAATACAACAAGGGGGCTTCCATACAACAAACGTGATTTTTGACATGAAACGCAACGATACCGCGATGTATTTTTACTACTAGCGCTATCTAGTGATGGATTAGCCTCTGTAGTAAAATAAATTTTAACATTCTCGTTGCGTTTACGGATTGGTTGGTCCTGTGTTCATTTTAGGGTTCCGCCGTACCCAAATGTAATAGTGGTACGGATACGGAACCCTTTGCGCGCGAGTGTCGCACTTGGCCGGGTTTTTTTATTGTTACACTAAAGTCACTTGTTAAAAATTATTTGTTTAATCCAGTCCTGCGTCTATCGTGCGTTGTGTTTTTACAGAAGTATTGTTTCTTTAAAATATTTCTATGAAAACTGCACTGGGCTTAAGCACTTGAAATAGAATATTAAGTTATTTGTTTGTCCAGGTCTGCAGCGGGCGGGACCAAAAACCCAGCACATTACTCCGCACCTCCCCCCCCTCAACCCTCCCCAAGCCCCCCCTCCCCCGCGCCGCCACCCCCATCACCACACAAGCCACCACCCCGCTGCTTCCCCTCGCCACCATCACGCAAGACCGACACAACATGCCGACACATCAGGAACGACTCGCGATGTCTTCGGAGAGAATGAGTCAAGAGAGGCCGTCAGATCGTCTGATGCCGTCGGAACGGTTGGCTTCTGATCGTCTGATGCCGTCGGAACGGTTGGCTTCTGATCGCTTGATGGCACAGGATAGGAATTTACAGGTATTTTTTTTAGTTTTTGTCATGAGGTCTATTATTATTATATCCTTATTATATCAGAAAGAATGAGTCAGGAGAGGAGTATGTCGTCTGATCGTCTGATGCCGTCGGAACGGTTGGCTTCTGATCGCTTGATGGCCCAGGAGGGTTACTGTGGTTCGTTTCGATACGACATCGATACTGTCATACGATGATTCTACTGTCACATTCTGATAGTAGGGTGACAGTAGAACCATCGTTATTACAGTATTGTTGTCGTATCGAAACGAACCGAAGTAACCCTCCAGGATAGGAATTTACAGGTAGGTATTTTAAGCTATTGCATAGCTTTTATCGCGGGCTTCGAGCGCGGCGACCGAATCTAGATATTTCGTAACGAAAATAAAACCTAACACCCCCCACTCCTATTCCCTCGCGATTGATTCAATACCTCCCGCGGTAAAGCTATTGTTATGCAATAGCTTTACCGCGGCATTCCCCGAGTGTTTTTTTAGTTTTTATCATGAGGTCTATACTATTACAAAGTGGATTACTTGATAGGTATCTTCGCATTCGGATTAGAGATCCGTTTTCAAATATTCTTATTTTTATTTAAAAGGTAGCAACTTCTAATTAGTGTCATAAAAATTTGGTGAAGATATAATTTATTGGCTGATTATAATGTCTAGTGTACTAAAAACTAAATTAACTAGGTAGGTACGTTTTTACTTCTCACTTCTGCGGCGCTACAGCCCCATGTGGGTCTTGGCTCCTCTACAGTTTTGGTTCACTCGCTCCGATCCCTGGATTTTCTCATCTAGTTTGTCCAATGGCCCAGGGTCTTCCTTGACACAGCCCTCTTCTTCGACCTCTCGCGTGGTCGTTTTTGCTGCAGCTTCTACTATGTCATCGCTTTAGGTGCATGATGATTATCTACTCATTATTTCCATATCCAGCCCACCTGAGACATCTTCACAAAAACTGGCGTCTCCGGGTTAATGAGAGGATTAAGCTCGTTCTTCCGAGGCTGCCATTCGTGGTCGTCTTTGACGGGACCAAACACTTTCCTTAGCCAATTCCTTTAAAAATCTCCGAGTTTCTGCTGCTCCGTGGTCATCAGTAATACTAATAATTAAAAAAAACATTATCTACTTACAGGAACGAAACGTACCATCAGACCGTCTAATAACCCAAGAGAGAGGGCTACAACCCGACCGTCTGATGCCTTCGGAACGCAACATCCCGTCAGACCGTCTGATGCCCTCGGAACGCAACATCCCGTCAGACCGCCTGATGCCTTCAGAACGGAGTCTGAACACCGAGCGGCTAACGCTAGCGTCCCTGTCGACCGCGCAAGGGATGATAGGGATCGGGAAGAAATGACGACTTAGTAATATTAACCTCAAGTATTCGAGGAAAGTTAGACGATGAATCTATCGACCGATTTACTTGTCGCACGACTAATGGATAGTTTATATGGTTGGTAATTAAATGTAGTGTCTCGAATTATCTGCCCGCCCAATTGCAAGTATTGCATGCAATTTGCACGATAACATTATCATCGTCATACGTTAAAATTTCAACGTTATTAGGTACTTCAACATTATGACGTTACAATTAGGCGCAAGTTTCTTGGAAGACTTGCAAAATTTGCGGCTAAACTTTCACTTGTGCGATTCAGGTCTTTATAGATTGATTTATGCAAATACTATTAAGAACCTACATTATAATCGCAGAATACACAAATAACCACAGAATACATTATAATAATAGTACTGACGGTAACCGCGTAACTAGATGGGAAGAGCAGAAGATCGCGAATTCAAACCTCGCGGGGAAGCAAATTTTGAAAATGCATACAACATGTTTCTGGGAGAGTAATTTGATCTGAAACTGGATTATTTTAAGTACCTACTTATAGTTTACTTTACGAAAAAACTCCGCATAATTTCAAAAGTCGTAGAACTAAAGCTACCTTTCAACGACATCGGTGATCTTATTCTGCAAAAAAAACCGTGTAGACGTGTTAATTTTGTATTATAGACTCGCTAAGAAGTCACGTGACGTGCCGTGTAGCAACCTGCAGACTTTTTGTTTTGTGTCCCGTCATTGGCTTCTAGAATACCGAGTTAACTTCACAGGTTTCAACGGAGTTTAAGAAAAGTCTATAGCGGCTCCATGTAGTTGTCAAATGTCAAATAAAACGGAGAAACATTTTTCAATTAAAAAAAAGTTTCTCCGTTTTATTTCATTTCGAATGAATATTTTGGAAAACCTTGCGGTGGGGACCCTTTAAAAGTAAAATCTTAATCCGAATAATATCGATATTAAGGTAGAAAACTAAATTTTTCATAATTTATTTTGGTATTAAGTTTGTATGGAAATGGTAACAGTCGCCACGTTCATAAGTGAATATGTTATACGATGAAAGAAGAAACAAATAATTATACGATAAAAAATATACGATTTTGAAAACTTGTTGTTACATTTTTTTTAAATTCCCAAATATCAAAATAAGGAGTGTTATGTTATGTTATAATAGGTGAACAATTTGAACATTAATAATGTCTTTGTCGTAGATATACCTACCATATATTGGCTAATTGTATCATACATATTATTATTACAAACTTAATTAATTACTTTTGATTAGTTATGATTAATGAAAATCGGTACAGCCGTGCTACTGCATCGACTACATATAAACCCCCCCCCCCACTGCCCCCCAGCGGCGAACAGTAGCACGGTTTTATTTAATTGGTTCTCTAGCCCCCAGTGGGGGTCAAGCAGATGGGGGCCAGCGGGAACAATCGCTATTATTCTAATAGTTCGTTTTATTATTTATTTGATAATTTTTAATATAAATAAGTAGATGTTATTCCTTGTAAATATGTTTATACTTATAAATGTATATAGCTAAGTTTCGTGCCATCGTTGTAAGATAATTTACCTATTTCATAGCTATTTTTCAAATAAGTAAAATAAATTAAATGTAATTTCTATCTATCACTTAAACCGTATAAATATTATATAATATAAATATTATATATATAAATAATAAGTTTAGACGGTTTTGTGTACCACAAAAACGTCTAAACTTATTATTAATTATTTTCCTCCCTTACTTATAAAAGATGACTAATTATATGTAACGTTTGTCTCTGTCTGTTAACTTTGAAACTTCATGTCACAGTAAGAGACAAACGTTACATAGTTTAGTTTAGTTATGTAGTATATCCGTTGTCTAGTACCCATAGTACAAGCCTAGTGCTTAGTTTGGGGCTAGATTGCGCTGTGTGTAATGTCATGCAATATTTATTTATTTATTTATGCAACTGTTTCTAAGTAAGGGGGTTATTGAATATGTACAGCTACAGTAGCTTCACGCCACAAAAACATACATTTACACTAATATCATAAAGAAGAAAGATTAGTATTTTTGTGTGTGTGTATGTGTGTCTGTATGTTTGCAATGAAACTCAAAAACTACTGGACCGTTTTCAAAAATTCTTTCACCAACTAAAATCTACATTATCGAGAAGTAACAACAGCAACTTTTGATCCCGATATTGACACGGGATCGGGACTTACGCTGGTGAAACCGTGGGACGCAGCTAGTTTATTATACACGTAATATTTGATTGATAAACCAAATTAAGTATCTAACTAACCTATAGCCAGTAATCAATGTTTTCCTCCCTAGTGACGTAATGTAAGTACCTACCTACTAGAAAATTAAGTATTTAAAAATTATTGTTATTGTGTATATTTGTAAAATGTATTTAAACTAACTTAACTACCTATTCGAAGTGCAATATTAATGTAATTTTTAATGTATATTTCGATTTTAATGTAAGAATATCACACATTGTAATAAATTCTAGTTGTGAGTGATTCAAATATCGATTAAATATCAACATTTTTATGTTCTCTCCAAATAAAATAAATTATTCGACAGTCTTGAAGTTTCATTCCCTATAGATACTTCGTTTTTAGGGTTCCGTAGCCAAATGGCAAAAAACGGAACCCTTATAGATTCGTCATGTCTGTCTGTCCGTCTGTCCGTCCGTCCGTATGTCACAGCCACTTTTTTCCGAAACTATAAGAGCTATACTGTTGAAACTTGATAAGTAGATGAATTCGGTGAACCTCATCAGGATTTTCACACAAGAATAAAAAAAACAACAAATTTTCATCAAACCTATACTAATATTATATTATTTTTGAAGACCTAATCATTGATATTCCATATATCTATGATTAGGTCTTCAAAATTCATATATATTTATTCATTTAGATTTTAGTGTGGTTTCTGAACGCGCCCTCCGATGAGAAGAAACCACAAGAAACTCATGGGGTTTTTATTTTTTTAAATTATCATGTATTTATTACAATCGTCATAATACGTAAAAATAATACGTATCTGTAATTTGAACAGGAGCAGTTAACAATCATGTCCATGGATTATTTTCATCAAAATATGATGACGTGCTATAGTACGCCTTATTACACAATTTGAGTTCAATATATTTTTTGAATCTTGTAATGGACATGTCACATACGTCTTCAGGTAGTTTATTATAATAAAGTACACTAGTACTACAGAACGACTAACTTATTTTCTGGAGCCTACTATAGGGCACAGTCAGATCATTCTTGTGTCTCAAATTAACCTGATGGACAGTAGTGTCCAAACGGAGAAACATTTTTTTCATTTTTACAGTTTAAATTACTTTTTTAAGGGAATAATATAAAACAAATGAGATGTAAATGAGATCTAAACTAGTAATTTACGTTGGAAAAATGAAAAAAATGTTTCTCCGTTTTATTTCATTTCGAATGAATATTTTGGAAAACCTTGTGGTCCCCACCACAAGGTTTTCCAAAATATTCATTATAAAAGTACCTTAACCCTATAAAAGTAAAATCTTAATCCGAATAATATCGATATTAAAGTAGAAAACTACATTTTTCATCATTTATTTTGGTATTAAGTTTGTATGGAAATGGCCACGCCACGCCGCGCCGCCACGTTCCACGTTCCACGTTCCACGTTAGGAACATCAGCTGCAAAGAGATGTTTACAGGAATTAGAATAGCTCTTTTCGAATAGATGGAATGAAAAAATATTAAACTTACCATTATTAATATAGAAAATATTTTTACAAGGAGAAATACATCATCAAAAAACCCTCCCATGACAGGATTCGAACCTGTGCCCCTCGCTTGCCGGGCGAGTGCGCTACCGCTGCGCTACACGGGAACCCACGTGTCATGGTGAATTTTTGATTATGATCTCTCACTGTTTACCGACTAAGGCTCGGTTTGAACGCCATCTACCAGTCCAGTTTTGCAACTATTGACTAGCTCATATGGTTAACTTTACAGTTAACGCTTCCGACGTGAGATGTCGTTCTTTCTCCTATTTAATATTTCTTATGTTTTTATTGCTCAAGGCATTTTTACTAGAAAATATTTTTACAAGGAGAAATACATCATCAAAAAACCCTCCCATGACCTGTGCCCCTCGCTTGCCGGGCGAGTGCGCTACCGCTGCGCTACACGGGAACCCACGTGTCATGGTGAATTTTTGATTATGATCTCTCACTGTTTACCGACTAAGGCTCGGTTTGAGCGCCATCTACCAGTCCAGTTTTGCAACTATTGACTAGCTCAAATTCACCATGACACGTGGGTTCCCGTGTAGCGCAGCGGTAGCGCACTCGCCCGGCAAGCGAGGGGCACAGGTCATGGGAGGGTTTTTTGATGATGTATTTCTCCTTGTAAAAATATTTTCTAGTAAAAATGCCTTGAGCAATAAAAACATAAGAAATATTATTAATATAGTTTTGAAAATAACTTGTGCACGGAGTTTTAAAAGTTGGTGCACTATCCACCAGTGGTGACCAAGCGGGTGGCGGAAATCAGGAATAATCGCCTATAGAAATCTTGGGTAAGTAAGTAAAGTACCTATATCTCTTTCGTCTTTTGGGATCGAATCGAAATATATTAGGTACCTACCTACCTACAGCGGCTTTGAAAAAGTCCCTCAAATACAAGGAAATAATAACTATAGCGATTTATTCCACGAAACACAATATTATGTGTTTTCGACATCCCCATTATGATTGATTCATGTTAGGTACTTATTTATAGTAGGTACCTACCTATGTAGTTAACACATTGAAGAACATCGTAGGTCAATGTAAGTAATTTAAAAGGGAAATTCTATAATATTTATAAAGCTAAGGAGTTTGTCTGTTTGAACGCGCTAATCTTAGGAACTGCTGCTGGTTCAATTTGAAAAATTCTTTCAGTGTTGGATAGTCCAATTATTGAGGAAGGCTATAGCACAGATCACACTATAGACTATAGACTATACATTAGGCGGACGAAGTCGCAGGCACGTTGCTAGTAGGTATTTATTTACTAAATAGGGTTCTGTTCTGTCATTAATTAGTCATTCATTCATTTTATTACAGAACCCTATTTAGTAGATATTAGTTGTGTCCCGCGGTTTAACCGCATTGGTCCAGATCCCGTGGACGTTTTCATTTATTTGTCTTATCGGAAGCCTCCACCATAGTATAAAAGAACACACTCTCTAAATTTCCACCCTCTACTATCAGATGTTTAGGCTGTGCGTTGATCAGTCAGTGAGTCAGGACAAAGCCTTTTATAAATATAGATTTTCCTCTTAAATATAAAAATCTCGAATCAAAGTTAGAAGTAAGTAAGTTTAGAGCAGTGTTGGTGTAGTGGTAGATACCGCGACTTTCATTCCGAAGGTCATGGTTTCGAATCCTGGCCGACCAATGTCTTTTTCTTTAAGAAAAATTAAGTGCGCTATAAACATCGCTCTTACGGTGAAGGAAAACATCGTGAGGAAACTCACGGCTTAAAAAGTGACGCAAAAAGGCCCAGTTATAGGGCTAGTTGTGAAAACAGACAGTAAAAAAAGTTCTAGACATTCGGTAAAACAAAAAAAAACATAGAGCCGAATTGTAAGCCTCCTCCTTTTTGCAAATCGGTTAAAAATGCATCCAATATAATAAAGAATGTAATGGCCGCGTCGTAGTCGCGCTGTAATCGCTGTCTCTCCTAAGCCCCACTTCTGTGCGCGTGTCCACGACACTCCCGGTATAGAGTGGACTGTACAGTGAACATGATAGTACCTACCTACTGGACAACGGGCACGCATTCATTATCTTTTGGTTATCAATAAAATTGTGTACGTCAGCAAAGGACTTAGGGTACCAGGTGAAAATTATAAGGTTAAGGATCTCATTGGCCTTGCTGCACCTGCCGACCTTGAACGGCCGTGCGGGTTAAGCAACGCTTGCCGCGGTCGTTACTTGGATGGGTGACCGATAATTTGTGTGGCAAATAAACATTTTCTCGAGGTTCTCCGTGCTTCGGAAGGCACGTTAAGCAGTTGTTCCCGGTTGTTAATCTCGGATAGCAGTCGTTAGGTCAAGTTAGAGGCCTTAGCGCGACGCCGCCACCGCCGCAGTACCCGCCTCCCTGGAGGTGGAACTTACGTGTAAAGCTGCCAGCGTACCTATAGGTATTGCTCAAAATATTACCCTACCTATTTTCATTTTCACCTTCATATCACAAAATAACAACAACAAGGAACCGAAGTGGAACCGCATACAGCATCCACCACACATACGTACTCCAATAAATCCAATACCCAGTGAGTGTCCTCAGTTATAATTGCGTGTCCGCTGGGAGCGTGTCACACGGACACCACACTCGTCGTCGAGTGGACATGTCCGCGGCGGACTAGACGTGTGATTCGGTGTGATCCTATTGGCATAGCGGTACGTTATTGGCTATTAAAATGAGAATGACTTTTAGATGATTTTAACAATCCACTATAGTCAATTTTGCTCCGATTTGCGAATAACTCGGTAGTCGGTACACACTAGGGTTGCCAACCGTACTATAATATATAGTATTGTACTATATTTCAGCTCAGCGTACTATATATTTTTGAAAGTACATATAGTACGCAAAAATACTATATTTCTGGCATAATTTGTAAAAAGTTGTTTCTTTTATAAATTCCTCCTCTCTGCATTTACAGAGGACTGTTTTCTACGAGTATGTAGAGGGAAAAAAGGAAAAGCCATAAAAAAGGTGCTCATAATTTAAAGATTGAATGTCGGGAACATTTTTTTTTATATTCAAGAAAGAAAGAGTATTTGAAAGTGTGAAAAAAAGGTAAAGTCCAAAAAATACGTATTTTTTTCGAAATATTCTACAAAACACCGCTCTAATTTTTGTACTATATTTTTTGGGTCGTACTATATTTTTTAGCCACAAATACTATATTTTTCCAAAAAACTGTTGGCAACCCTAGTACACACTGATGCTATTTATGGCGCTGTAGTGCCCGGGACATTGTTAAGTGGAGTAGGCTACCCATAATTCCATAATTACTGTTAAAAACTAGAGGGTTCTAAAGATATATTCAGTAAAACATCGCAAACCCTATTTTCATATTTTTTTAATCGTGAATTTTCTTAACAATCATGTTTTCACTTTTAGGAGATGAAACCATAATATTAAGTATACCTAATATAAGTCTAGCTGTGTCCCGCGGTTTTACCCACGATCCCGAATTATTAAAAACTCGAGAAATGAAATAGGTGACTGCCTACTTATCAACATCTATAAAAGGCTTTGTCCTGACAGACTGACTAACTGATCAACGCACAGCGTAAACCGCTGCTGATAGTAGAGAACTCAAATTTGGAGAGCGTGTTCTTTATGTGATGTAGTGTAGCTATCCGATAAGAAGAAGGATTTTCGTTCGAAAATTCCAACGGGATCGGAACTAATCCGGGTAAACCGCGGGACACAGCTAGACTTATATTATACTTAATATTATGGTTTCATTTACTAAAAGTGAAAACATGATTGTTAAGAAAATTCATGATTAAAAAAAAATGAAAATATGGTTTGCGATGTTTTACTGAATATCTTTAGAACCCTCTAGTTTTAAACAGTAATTATGGGTGAGCCTACTCCACCTAACAATGTCCCGGGCACTACAGGCAACGCCATAAATAGCATGGATTAAAAGTTGCTTGCGCTATGTAAATCTTATAAAATTAGATGAAAAGTCATTTTAACCTTTCTGTAACACGTTGTTTATTATTCGGATAACTAAATACATACCTAAGTACATAACAAAAGAGGATGTCCATTCATCGACCCAGTCTTGGCGCCGTGTCAGGTCGTAATGTAGTTGTAGACATATATTTTAATTTTTGAGGTTAATTTATGCAATTTTAGCATTTTTTTCACCCTAGAATCCTAAATGGTACTAATTAAACGATTAACTGAACTACCACCTCCGCCATTGCGTCTTCCATATTGCACCAAAACGTCAAAATAATCTATAAAGGAGTTTCTGTTACGATAAACTTGAAAGTTTGCATGCTTTCCCGGCCTCTTTGGTTCGAGAATTTAGTCCGAACTCTTTGGTTTTGGAACGAAACTTGATATTTGTAACGTGTGTCATTGGCATCCCGAGAGTCCGGGGCAAGTCCGGGGGCCAAAAATGAATTAACCAGGGTGAATAAAAACTAAAAGTTTTCACAGGATTATACCTACAATTATGTGCCTATTGAATAATGCTAAAACCACTCAGACACGTCGATGTTTATGTCTGTCTGGGTCTGAAACGCCTAGGAGACTTGGCAATCTCCTTTACAGCTACCCTCCTAAACGTAACGCCCGCGGGCTACTGTTCCAAATTCAAAATTCCTTGCTCTCTTTACCCACAATCCATCAGTTTGCTGTCAGACACCGCAAAGAGCGGTCGCCTCTCCGAGCTATCTCTACAAAGGACTGCCACTACAAACGATATGTCGCAGTTTTGTTAGAATTTCTTGAAAATTTAAATGTAACAGATGAAGGGTGAGGTCTTTTGTAAAATTATAAGTCTTGACGTGGCCAAAGGGTTTGAAGTTGACTTGTTGATCGGCCTTTGTGTGTGTCTGTCTGTCGTACGGCTATCTGTTTCTGATGGAACTAGCCTTCGGGGTATGGAATATTTGTTACAAATATTAGGGAGAGATATTTCTGTCGTTTCAACCCTGTTGCTTGAGCTCGCTTGGCGTAGGTGGTTACTGTGACCCGCTAGAAAAGGGGTTGTAGTAGGTTCAAGTCCCGTCGGGGGCATTGAATTTTGGAACAAAAACCATTTTGTGGTTCCGCCGTACCCAAACTTATTTAGATCCGTCTCTTGACTCATGTCTGTCTGTCCGCCTCTTAAATATTTGTTTTATTGTGTTTTTAGTATTTGTTGTTATAGCGGCTACAGAAATACTTAATCTGTAAAAAAAAATAAACTGTCTAGCTATCACGGTTCATGAGATACAGCCTGGTACAGACAGACATGCGGAGAGACAGACAAACACCGGGGTCTCAGTAATAGGATCCCGTTTTACCCCTTGGTTAAGGAACCTTAAAACGAAACCCTTTTAAGATCACTTTGTTGTCCGTCCGTCTGTTTAACTATAGGTACGTGTCACAGGAATTACTTTTCATTACCAATACATTCTCGGAACACGTCAAATCAATTGAGGTAAACAATGCATGCATTGACCGCTCCCACGTCGCCTCCCCATCGATGCGTAAGCGCACGTTTATCTTACAAACTCGTCCCATTCGCGGATTAGTCACCGACGAGTGCGGACGTATTGTGCGCGTTATTAAAATGAAGCTTATTGTAAGTTATTAATAGCTTTTATTTATATTTTAATAGCTGATCGGATAGCTTCAGTTATATGTATTGAAACCTCTATCGATGAGTATGTATTTTCGCTGTGCAAGTGGTTTTACATAAACACTTTATTTTATACATTACATTCGGTATGTGACCTGTTAAAAATATAAAGGGAAAACATTTCTTTTGCGTATTCTTTGAAGTTTGTTTAGGAAACAGACAACTGTCCCGAATTTGATGAAACTTAATTTGACAGTATAAGTGAAATGAAATGAAAAATAATTTATTGTCAGTCTACCTACTAATAGTACACCCATAGAAACAATATTACTTAAAGTTATATTATACGAGCTTATATTTTTACCTATTAAGTATGAATATGAGGAACTTTATAATGTAAGAAATCGTACAAGAAGTGGTTATTATAAGAAAACAAAAAACTGTTTGGAATCTGTTTATGTAAACTTAATATAAAAATATGAGGAAAACGTGTTTCCTTGTTTACCTACTTATTTAAAGTTTTATAAGTAGAAATGACGATGTTATAAGAGTAGATATTATTATGACTAGCTCTCTTCGGTTTCATCTGCGTAAGTATCTACCGATCCAGTGAGCGAGATACTAAGTAAACTAAGGAAAGCTCCAGTCTCCAACTATCTATACCTACTTACCTACATACATACTTACCGAGTTTCATCACATCACAGTCGGTTGAGCAGTTTTTGCATTAAGAAGCTATATTCTCATTAATTTGGTAGGTACCTAAATTAAAAATTTACAGACTTTGGATAATTTATTATTAGTATTGATGTGTTTAAAATCGGAGGTCAAAAGCTCAACGAACCGTTTGTTAAGTCAATGTTTTGATACTTTTTCATGTAAGGCCTTACCGCTGTTAACGGTATCTTCCAGGCGTAGGTAATTTTAAGAAGTAGTTAAAGTCAACGTAGATAATATTTTAGTTAAAAACACTAACCATGCAACTTGGTGCCTAAAAAGTTATACCTAAACGATTGTTCTAAAAAAAGCGATGGATCGAAGTGTGTAGGTAAATCTAAGTTTTTACCCAAAAAATCACTAAACAATGCAAATAATTTTACTAATTTCTTTGAAAATATACGTACAACTTTAAAATCCCCTATAATAAATCCTACTTACCAACTTACCGTTCTAATTCCAGACAGTATTACTAGCGCTAGTGGTGCTCGCATGTAGCACGCAGGGCACGCCCATCCGGCGGGACCACGCGCGCATCCTCATCAATCGGCCCATTCGAGAGGAGATCTTCGGGGGATCATCCACGAGGGTCCGGAGATCAGACCAGCCCGGAGTCAAGGGTCGGCCGGTTCATAGTGAGTTACTTTGGCCCTGTAGCCATGCAGACACTAACTGCCGCACTCAGTAACGTTTAATGGTTACTTAAACTATCACTAAGTAATGATTTTCTTTTTGAAAACTTTACTTAGCGACAGCTTAAGTTACCATTAAACGTCTCTGAGTGCGGCGCGGGCGGCGCGGGCGGCGGCAAGGCTTTACGCAAACGGACCACCGGTGGCCAGCTACAGCGACTTACATACTCTCGCTGGCCACCAGAGGCTGCCTGGTCGGTGGCCTGTCTGTTTTCAGGTCGCAAGCCTTTAACATCGCTCGGATAAGAAGTACTAGGGACTTTTGTTCTATTTGTAGTTATTTTTTTCCTATTTACATTCCAGATCCACACCCGGTCCATCAACCTCTGCAGATGAAGGTTCGTAAAGGCGAGTACGTCTGTGGAAACAAGATCTGCAAATTGCAGCCCGGAGAGGTGCCTAAAGCATGCGTCGGATGCCAGTATCCCGTCTAAATACTAAATACATTATTAGGTTACTTAGGTAACCTACGTTACGTTCTTAAGAACGTGGCGACTGTTACATTCAAATCAAACGGAGAAACATTTTTCAATGAAAACAATGTTTCTCCATTTTATTTCATTTCAAATGAATATTTTGGAAAACCTTGCGGTGGGGACCCTTTGAAAGTAAAATCTTAATCCGAATAATATCGATATTAAGGTAGAAAAATAAATTTTTCATAATTTATTTTGGTATTAAGTTTGCATGGAAATGGTAACAGTCGCCACGTTCTTAAACTAACGGCCTGATTATTAGTTATCGTATTGTAAAACGTGCCAATGCAACTTAATACTATACTTTATTTGTAAAAGTGTTTGCCTCGAACTACAGAATTTTGAAACTTTGCCTTCAAATATTCCGGTATCGTCAGGTTTCAAACTCTTGACTTCAAGTTTCAGCCTAGTGTGAAGAACTGATGAGCATTTAATATCACATCGTGCTGGGTCCCTTAATATGATTTCAATTTTAAAAGTGACAAAATTAATTATATTATATAATAAAACAATTAATGAGAATTGTTTTTATTAAAACCATGAGAGCTTCTAGGTTGAATTACACGAATTAAAATAAGTAGCTAGGCTCCTATATTCTAGAAGTGACAATGTGATCTTAGGTGTAGCACCCTCACCTTCTACTGTGCTTATCGAAACACGTCGATAAAATAGTCAGTTTAGCGCGTGTCGTCCGAAACCATTACTTGAAAAAAAAAAGGCTAATTGCATGCTAAAAATACGAATTCGAATGTAACACCGAGTAACACGGAACATTTACGTCAAAATAAAAGCAATGTGAGTTTGACGTTTAGCTAACCTCAAATCTCAATCTTCTCAAAAGTAAACATTGTGCGTTGCGTTGCTAACCTGTGATAATTTTATAAAAATGGGCGAAGAACCGCAAAACCATGACCCAAGAAAGCGCAAATGGAAAAGGAAAGCCAAGAATTTTCTGGTAAATGCAAAGAAATACGGCAAGAAGGGCCAACATGGTCGCGGAGCGCGCATACCTGAGGAGTTGTACCAATACTTCGTCGGAATACTTGATGCCCTGAAGAAAGGCGTTGAAGACGAAGATGAACGAAGTAAGTGCTTGATTATAGTCACAATTAGATTCAACTATACAACTTTTTTCAACGGCATGTCCATATTTGATAAAGTGTCAACCTGTGGTGTAACTATGGAATGGCATACTGGACTTCTATACTCATAAGCTGCCGGGATTCTTTACCATCGCTTGTTAGTATGAAATTCAAGGCAGCTTTGTCAGAATTCCACGCGGGTTTACCCCTAGGCATTTTGGCTGTAAGTTGATAGTCATTAAACTGTTTACTTATGGCTTTCTAAATATGATACTCGAAATTCGTGTTTTTGTTACATAAAAATGACAGAAAACGATTACTAACTTTTAATTGTTCTGCTAAACTTACAGAAGCACTAGTAAACAATGTCCTAGAACGGACAAAAGGTGATGAAATGAACATCCTGAGCAACCAGCTAGGTAGCCGTGTGATCGAAATATTACTGCCTTATTCCACACCTGAAGATCTCGAACGCTTCATCGAGATAGTCACTCCACACCTGAGGAGACTGTCCTTCGATAACTTCACAAGCCATGTCGTTGAAACCTTGTTACGAGTAACTTGCAGTCGAGCCACAGCACATTTACAAACTACGGAAGCTGACGAGGAAATCCCTGCAAAAAAGGCTAAAATATCTGTTGAAACCTATTCTCAAGAACATTTAGATAACTGTTACGAGTTCACTTTAAAAGTGTGTAAATATGTATTGAATAATATGGAGGATTACGTGTGGGATCCATATGCAAATCATATATTGAGAAGTGCTTTAAGGTGCTTGAGTGGGATCACATTGTTGCCAGGAGAGAAAGTCAATAAAATGCTGGCGTTTTGTAATTCTAATGAAACAGGTAAGGTTTCATTTTTTTAAACTAGATATTGAACTAGCTGCGTCCCGCGGTGTCACCTGTGTAAGTGCCGATCCTGTGGGAATATCAGGATCTAAAGTAGCTTATGTTACTCCTTGATAATGTAGCTTTCTATTAGTGAAAGCATTTTTTTGTTTTTTTACAGAGACTATTTGGTTCAAACAAAGAAATAAATGATTCTTCTTTATAATATTAGTATAGACAAGCTGCTTACTGGCGTTTTACTCATGCAAGTCCCAAATAACGGGGAATATTGGTCAAAAAATGGGTTAAAAGCTAGACATCTTGAGTTTTTTCACAATCCATTCAGAAAATTGTTAATCTTGGAACTTTTTTTTTCTCGGGGCATATCTGCAATCAGTTCTCGAACTTTTTAACTTATTTAATAATATTACAAGTTCTACTTATATTATGGTCCTAAATGTTGCCATTTAAGTCCAAACAAGCATTGAAATAATGCTAAAAGTAATAAACACTTGCCTTGCTATTATAAAATAAGTTTTAAGTGCCAGTCATGGTTTAAACCATGATTTACTATGGCTAATTCATTGTTTAAACCAGGTCAGCCTTTAAAACTCATTTTATAATAGCACGACATGTGATTAAAAGCAAAAAATTTGTTTAATTTCAATCCAACATCGCAAAAATAGAAGAAAAATCTATATAAGTCCATTAAAAAATCTCCAATTTAAAACAATTACAGGTATACCACCTCACACAACAAAAATAACATACAAAGTTGTTCCTGACGAGTTCAAAGACTTGGTCAAGGACGTTGCTCACCGCCTCTTCACCTGGCCGCAGTTCTCCGACTTTCCCTATAAGAACCTCACATCCGCTTTACTTCAAGTACTGCTCTATGCCGTCAAGGCAGTTGACAAACATATCACCAAGAATTTGATAGTGAAGCTGTTAGATGAATCATTTGCTCCTGAAAACTGGCTGTCAAATGTTGATGCCGAGGAGAAAGAGGATAAAAAGGAAACAATTGATGTGAAAGAAGAGGAAATAGATAAAAAAGAAGAGAATAAAGATAAAAATCGGAATGAAACTGGTGAAGAAGATATGGAAGTTGGTGGAGTTGGTGAGAATGGTGATGATAAACCGGTTGGAACGGAGAAAAAGAATTTGACAAAAGGATTACCACCTGTTTTCCAATCGCAATCTGCTATTAGGTAAAGTTTTTATAAAGTAGAATGTCCATTTTTTTAGGCTTGTAGCAACCTTTTATTTTTTGTTTTATTAAATTATCATTTAATTTCGATCATGGAAGACGGGTCAGATCTTGTTCCATTGCCTATCTTCTAAATGAGCGTGCTACACCTTAGACCATATCATCACTTCCCATTAGGTGAGATAGTGGCTCATCGATTGTTGGTAAAATAAAAGATCATCTTTCGACTATTAGAAACTAGACTATAAATAACAATGTGGTATAAGAAGATGTACCATGCTCAGCTAAAAGATAGAAAGGCATTAGTGGTACAGTCAGATTACCAATTAAGTATCCAGCACGCAAAATTATTATGCGTGCTGGATACTTAATTGGTAATCTGACTGTAGTACATGTTGCTGCACTGGCCTGTGTCTATAAAGCTATTTTTTTTTTTAATTTTGACCCTAATTATTATTTGTTGTGATACTCGGGGCTATGGAGCCCCAGACCTTTGGAAAGCGTGCGTGGCCCCACGTTTTAGTTACATTATTATAATTTAAAAAAATGTAATGGACACCAAACCTTCGGTTATCCTTATTTGCACATAAAATGCAGGTAAGGACAACCCCCGGGTCGTATAGAACTATTATGTAAATTACAGATAGGCTATGGAAATGGAAAGGTACCTAGTGAATTGGATACTGGGGGGAAATATGGAAACTATGACGCGGAAACTATAGACACGTAAAAATTAATATTATACATGTTATAATTTTTTTTTTTTTTTTTTTCTCTCCGAGTTGAGCTGCCATCAGTCGTTTTCGTAGACTATTATCAGCTGAGTTCAGTTATAATAATTTATTTATTATTTTGTACAGGTTATTAGAAGCAGCGTTATTCGTAGCCAAGAAGAAGACATACACATTAATCTACGCGCGTTGCTTCATTAATAGACTGGCCCGGCTGGCTGTACTGCCGTCTTTGAACTTCACCGTGCAGCGGCTGGTTGATAATGTTCAAGTTAAGGAGGAGGTAATGTACATCACTTATCCCTTATCTTAGTCATCTGAATCTGATCAACTTTAATAAGCATTGTTTTCAAAACTGATGTTTCAAATAAATTTTATAGTTAACCGTCTGAGAAAAATCAGTTCTGACCTACTATCGACCCCTTTAGTACCAGTATGTAATCAATAAATGTATTCCCCTACAGTTCGAGCCGATGTTCGACGAGCTAAGTGGGCAGGTGTCCGCTATACTGTCCGCTGGCAACTCGGGTGTGCTGGTCGCGTTAGCCAAGGCTTGTCTCCGGCACCGGACCAGGCAGGGGAATCTTATTACTGTAAGTTTATTGCTGACTAGTTTCTTCTTCTCATCTGAGCGATGTTTTTAGTTGCATCCCTCTCGGGAGCCGCTTAAACACAGTAGGGTAAGTCTTATTGACCATACCAAGTAAAACTATTAAATTAAGGGTTCTTTTTTTTGCAATCACTTATTTAGGAATATGGCTCCAGTGTTGCCTGTTGCCTGGAAGAAATCGTGTTTGTGTCGACACAAAAAGAAATCGTGCCTGGAAGAAAAATTTGTGCAACTTAATTTTAACCTTTTTTAGTATTTACTTTTTGTATATGTTTCCTTTGTGAAATAAAGGAAACATATACAAATATTTTAAATTTAACTATAAAAATGAATTTAATATAATTTGCATGTAATTTAATGATAATTTTAATGGTAGTAGAATAAATGGCTATTTTATTTTATTTATATGTTGTACAAATAAAGATTTTTCTTGTGGTTGCCATGTACAAGGAATTCTTTACGTGTTCCCCTTTTTTCAGGCGCTAGAATCAGCCCTCGGCTGCGAAGACAAGGACAATGGCCGATACCTCGCCGTGTGCGTGCTACGACTGAGTCCACTCTCCAAGGTCGCCACTAGCGCCTTGCACCAACCGTACTTCATACACGTACACGGCTCTGTTATTGTTCAGACCATCTTGCAGTATCAGGTACAAAAATATTTCTTTGTTTTTATGCCATTTTTACTAGATATTTGATAAGTAGAAATGCAACATTAAAAAATCTCCCATGACAGGATTCGAACCTGTGCCCATCGCTTGCCGGGCAGTGCGCTAACCACTACGCCAAACCTACGTAACGTGGTGAATTAAAAATTATACCACGGAAGAATTTTTGATGATGCATTTCTCCTTGTAAAATATTTGTAGGTACGAAAATCTTAATTATAGTAGAATGACTAGCTGCGTAAGTCCCGATCCCGTGGGAATATCTGAAATAAAAAGTATTAACAGATACTTTTTATTATCCATATCTCCAGCTACCTGCATACCGAGTTTCATCGCAATTGGTTCAGTAGTTTCAGCGTGAAGAAATAACAAACATACTCGTTTACTTACTCACACACAAACTTTAACATTTATTATATTAAGTAGCATAACACACAAACTAATCGGTGACACAACGTAATGGGCGATTCCCGTATTAACAGTAACCAAAATTTCATTTCAATATCATAGCAGTCAATCTTCAAATTCAAATTTGACGTTTGTCAAATAATATTTTAAAATTTTCTTTGGAGAATACCATTTTCCATACATTTTTAGGACAATAAAGTTTCGCTCGCAGTTTACTCAGTTATAGTTTCATTTTTAGTGTAGTTAATAATTAAGTATGTTGAAATCAGGCCCTGAATAGATAGTCAGCCATTCAATTAAACGGCTAGCTAGCTATTCTAATTATTAAACTTTATAAACCCATAACCTTTCATAGCCAAGCCTTTTCCGTTAATTTGATATTCCGAGAATCATTAAGATAGACAGAAAGCTAGACGCAACGTTAGCGCGATTCAGTAACATAACAGTGGCGCCATCTAGTCACGTAAACTACAAACTAAACACATCCTCTGTGATTGACGACCTCTGTGGCGTGCGTGCGAAAGCGCGACTGCAATGCAGAAGGTTGCGGGTTCCATTCCCGCCGAGTGCAAGTATTTATGCTTAAAAAAAAATGTGTCTGGTCTGGGTGTCCCTCTATGTATAATATGTATGTATTTACAAAAGAAAAATAAATATATGTATTATATCCGTTATCTAGACACCGTAACACAAGCTTAGTCGTTTACCACGGGGCTAGATGGCGCTGTGTGTTGTTCACAGAATTTATTTATTATTTATCCTCCCAGCGTCCCGGGAAGCTGGTACAGAGTATACTGGAGCTGTCCACAGAAGAGCTACTCGTTGTACTGTGCGACGCTAAGGGCTGTCACCTCGCCGATGTGCTGGCCGGGGCAGCCACCGTCGGGGTGAAGACAAGGGACAAGCTGCTGTGGAGGGTCAAGGTAAGTTAATCCCAACCTTAGCAGTAGATATGGTTAATCATCATTCATCGAGTCCATCGGAATGTAACATTATTGTCAGCGCTGCAGCGGCTTTTATATTATACTTCCTGTAAAAATTTGCGTCAAGATGGCGAGACCAGGGTTTTTCTTAAATATCTTTTAAACTAAAGAGGTAAGTACTAATTTTGTTAACTGAGGTACAAAATAGTACCAATTTGGTACTAAATCTGACAATATAAAGTTTTAATATTTGAGAGTTGATCCTGCCATCTTGACGCTAATGAGTAAAAGGAACATGGAATATGTTTAAGACATCACCTAGTACATTAAAATAACTTATATTATAACTCAATGGTCTTTATAACTCCTCATTAATCTGTCCTCAGGGCAACTGGCAAAAGCTAGCACTATCCCAATACGGATCGCGCGCTTTCGAACAACTTTTCAACGCGGCGTCACTCGAGCAGAAAGTGAAGATAATGACGGAAGTATCGGACAAGTCCAACTTGATGAACAGTACAATGTACGGGAGGAAAGTGGCGGAAAACATCGACGTGGCAGGTTTCATCGCCGCGAGGAAACAGTGGGAGGGGAAGTGGGCGAGGAAAACTGGGGAGGGGAATAATAAAGAATGATCAGTTTATATTTTTGTTGTTTTATTTTTGATAGGCATATCTAGTAAAAAATATTCGTTATACTATTCCCACTCTAAAAAGCTTATTTTATTCACTGTCAAACAGTGAATAAAAAGGTCTTTCAATCACTATTTTGGAGTTTGAATTTAGAACACACCAATGTATTTCATTTCCGTCGCAATGCTTATATAGGTACAACCTTCTTGCGCAAAAATACTCGATACAAACTCTTTTCATTTACTTGTAGTCATGGTATAAGTATAGTATGCAACACTTGAATAAAGTACCTACGGATTTTCATTGAGGGCCATGGCTCAGGAATCTAACCCTTGAATCACTCGCTACGCTCGCTCACTTGCTCGTGATTCATCTATGGCCCTCGCTTTTAAATCCGTCCTTCATTCAAGTCAAAAGTCGTTTATTTCATTGAAAGCCATGTATATAGAAATAGGTACATGATCATTTTGACGTCCGCGTCGTCTCAAGACTATGATTTTAGTGAGGTTTCGAAACGTGCCCTTCGATGAGACGGAGGCTTACAAATGAAGGTAGGTAGTAGGTAGGTTAGGCATTATCACAGGGTATTATAATTATTGATAAATAAAACTATTGTTTCGTATAAAAATATAATACTTAACCAAATTAAAAATGCAAGAAAGAAACATTAAATCCTATTATTTGAATGACACGCTACAAATCTTAAATTTTTAGTGGCACTTCTAATCATAAATTAAACTTAAGTAGGTACTTACAAGAGATGCTAAATTAAGGCACTTTAATCATTTGAATTCTGTGTATAGTTATGTATGTGTGTATTTACAGATGAAATAATATAATATCCGTTGTCTAGTCACCGTAACACAATTGTAATAGCTTACCATAGAGCTAGATGGCGCTGTGAGCAGTTTACAGATTTTATTATTAAGTTCCGATCCCGTGGCTGGTAATATCATAAATCTTTTCTGTGGATACCAACACACACTCTATATTTCATGTCTCTAGGACCAGCGGTTTGGGCTCTGCGTTGATATATAGATCAATCATTCAGTCAGTCAGGACTTTGAATTATGAATCACTAAAATTATAATTTCGAAAGTTTGTTTCTCTGTCCCCTCTTCACAGTCAAACGGTGCTACCGTCTTTTATGAAAATTTGCATAAGGATAGGTTAAGTGATGGAGAGTAACATATGAAACCGCGGGGCGAAGCTAGGGTACGGATAATTCTTACAAATTCCCTAACCTATAGTAAAGAAGGAGTAAGTATCTGTGTGTCAGGCGGGTGCAGGGTCGAGGGTAGCGGGTTCGTCTCTCAGCTGACGTAGCGTGCGGCGACACGACAGGCGCCGCGAGCCGAGCCGCGGGAAACCCACTATGCGGTCCACTTTCACTGGGGCCTCACGTCTGGAACACGACATATTTGTGAAGATTGTATTGATGGTAGGTAGTAGTAGTTAGTAGCTTGTAAAGTTAAGGACGAGGCGACTATGTTACTATTTCCATACAAACTTAATACCAAAATAAATTATAAAAATTTAGTTTTCTACCTTAATATCGATATTATTCGGATTAAGATTTTACTTTTAAAGAGTCCCCACCGCAAGGTTTTCCATAATATTCATTCGAAATGAAATAAAATGGAGAAACTTTTTTTTTTGAAAAATGTTTCTCCGTTTTATTTATTTTGGTATTAAGTTTGTATGGAAATGGTAACAGTGAACAGTCGCCACGTTCTTAAGCAGTAAGACGCCGGCAGGGGGATCCTACTCCGGATTGGCGAAAATCCCATGCCTTTGGACCGTGATGGGACATGTCGGTTTCCTCACGACGTTTTCCTTCACCGTAAGAGCGATGTTATTAGCACACATTTTTTCGTGCGCGCTCGACCTGGATTCAAACCCACGACTCTTGGAATGAAAGTCGAAGGTATCTACCACTAGACCAACACCGCTCCTTAGCTAATAAAGTTAGTAGTAGAAAGAAAGTTGGTAGCCAGTGGTGAATACCCCGACTTTCATTTCGAACGTCATTGGTTTTAATTCCGACCGACCGCGCTGAAAAATTGATGTGCGCTATGATCATCGCTCTTAATGTAAAGGCTTGTACTATTTATGTACACTGTGGTAAAGGTAAACTTCGTGAGGAAACCGACATGTCCACTTACCACGTCCGGAGGCATTGGACATTCGCTAAGCCGGAGTAGGCTCCGGTGGCGTCTTAATGCCTAACATCTCTAATGAAGGCCCGCGCCCTACAGTGGGACTCCTCAGTGGATAGTAAAGTTAATATGCATAAGGGGTATTGGGCATAAATGTATGTTACTGTGTGTTCTTATAGGGACGTTCACCAATTCTCTTAAATCAGGCAAAGGAGTGCGTTCACACTATACTTAGTTACCTGAAGAACATGTGATGCTCGACAGCACAACGCCACAGTTTCTTGGTCGCGCGACTGGAGGGCAGCAGGAAGGCGACGTGGGTCTCGAACTCCGCGAAGTGTGTCGGTCGCAGCTGCAGCGTGAACGCGCGCTTGGCGTAGCAGATGCGGGTCATCATCGCCCAGGGGAACCGGTTCAATTCCATACTGCACACGAACACACACAAATGTAAAGCATTGATCTTAGCCAGTCAGCCAGTAGATATGGCAAACTCAAGCATGCTTTTGACGTTCTATCAAATCGTCATTCATCGACTGTATCTTCTTGTATCCCACAAGAAATCCAAAAGGTTTGTCAAAGGGCTATGGAGCGTAGCATGCCAAGTGACGCGGATCGATCGCGTAAGGAACACTGCACTGCGGTCAAAGACCAGGATAGCTGATGTAGATAGGATAGTCCAGGAAAACTGTGAGATTGGACGGGTCTCTTCAGTCGGATGCATCCCGACCGATGGGCCGGGATCGTCATGCAATGAGTGCCAGAAGATGAACGTCGGAATTGAGGCAGACCCCGAAAACGGTGGCGTGACGATCTTGATGCATTTGACCGATCGCTGCCATGTCTAAGAGGTGGAAGGACTGTATTGGAAAGGAAAACGGGAGTAATCGAGGACGAATCGACGAGAAGATTGGACTGCAGAAGAGTATACTGTTTTGACCCTACATCGTGTGAATAGATGAAGCGACATGGCAGGTCTCACCCGTCCCTGTAGACCGCCAGCCCCGGCGCGGCGACCGCCAGCGCGAGCTCGACGCCGGCCTGGTCCCGCGCCGTGTGCACCTCGCAGCCGTACAGCGCGAGCCGCTTGGCGTTCTCCAGGTATGCGGCCTCCGCCTCCGCGGGGCTCTGCCCTCTGGGGAACATAGCGGTGTGATATTTACAGGGGTACCTATTGTTCACACATTAACCCTTGAATAATAGCGTTTGGGGACACTGTCTGTTTATAACTGATCCTGGGATCCTTGCGGTGGCCAACCGTTACAGCGGCCCACGTCTGGAACGCTATAACATATATTGTTAGTTCAATTACATCAGGGGTTGCTCACACGTTATCTTTAAAATCGTGCTTTGTAAGGCACGTAAGCAGTTGGTCCCGGTTGTTATCTTCGATAGCAGTTGTTAGATCAAGTAAGAGGCGTTGGTGCGACCTGAAAACTCTAACAGTAGGTGAGACACACCATCACACCACTAATACGAAAAGAAGAAGAAACTTTAAAACCTTTCTTCTTCCTGTTTCACTCTTATCGGAGGTTGGTTCTTCGCGCCGGATCTAACATTTACAAACTCTTCCTACTAATATTATAAGGCTGAAAGTTTATAAGTATGTATGTGTGTGTGTGTGTGTGTTTGTTACTCAACCGCTGAACTGATTACCATGAAGCTAGGTAGGTATGTAGATAGTTGGAGATCTGGAATAACACATAGGCTACCTTTTATCCAGATATTTCCGCATATCATAAAGAGTATATATATCATAAACACACATTTACCCTCATTAATTAGTACTAAGTACTCACTTGTGCTTCCGATAGAGGTCGTCTATCTTATCGAGCAAGTCGTCAGACAGCGCGGCGGACGGAGCGAGCCGCGCGCAGTCGTCGCGTGTCACTCGCCGCGAGCGGTCGCCGCACTCCGCCTGCACGGCGTACGACGCGAGCAGAGCCATTGTTATCGTCGAGCAGTTTAGTCGACCTAACGTTAAACAATAGAGATTACTATGTACTAGTACTAGAGGTGATGTATCAAACATGTACTTTTTACCCGAAATAAATATAATAGTGTCACTTATCAAAATCGGTTCAGCCGTTTAGCTCCTACGTGGTCACAGTTATGGTCACATTCGTAACCATATACATGCACCAAAAACAATCCTCAGGCATAGTTGGGACATTTTAGTTAGTTAAAGAAATAGGTGCTTTGATATTCCAATATCCGTCTCGAAGGACCAAAATATTTTAAGGCTAAGAAGGCCACCTACTTTCACCCAATGAAAGTAGGTACTCAATTCAACAAAATAAAGACAAAGTTGTCCTGTCTGCATAGCCACAAAAATACTGCTGTCGCAGCCTTTTAAACGATGATTAACAGTTGCATAAACAGTGTAACGTTTGTCTTTTGTTGTCACACACATGAAGATTTAAATGCAAACGAGAAGTATTATTAATTAGCATGGTACAGCCCGGGATAGAATAGGGATACCGTAGATGTCGTGAAAGGCGACTAAAGCTAGGCGTCCACCTTTCGGCATCGGACGGATCGTAATATTTTAATATAGAAAGTAGTAGATTCGAGCGATGTATATGCCGAAAGATGGACGCTTAGCTTCAGGGATCTGAAGGAGACAAGCGAACCAAATTCTCCCTGCGCGGTGGCGGATAAACTAGAAAACAATTTGGGGTTTAGCGAATCCTGGGCTCTAGATATGGATGCAACCGGGAACATCGCTCGGATGAGAAGACGGTATCGATCGTACATACAAACCTTCAATAAGGTCTCTCCGGACCACCAGAGCGAGCTGGTAGCGCGCGTTCTCGTCTCTCATCTCGGAGGGTTCCGGGGGGTAGAACTTCACCGTAAATTGTGCGTCCCACGGTTCGTCTAGAAACAGAATATTTAGAATCTTTGTTAGGTACTTTAAACTTTAAAGTCTCTTTTTACTTAACTATACTCGACTTGACTTAAAACCACCACGGCTTGATTGCTTTCTATTAGCGTAACTTGCGTAATATGACACTGAAATACTTGACCCTGGCTAATTCCCAATAGTCATCATCGGTTAACCAACATCGGGAAGGAAAAAATAACAACTATGATACAATAAAATACTATCCATGGAGACGTGGAATCGTAACAGTAGGAAAGAGGATCCCAGGCTCCCGAGAGGGTTGCAACAAGGAACATGGCTCTGATGATGATGTTGACGTGATATGCTATTCCGGTGTCAACATATTGACACCGACCTCTAAGGTTCACACAGACCGGCTCGGAGAGGAGAGCAGATTTTTATCATGTTTAAAACAGAGTTTTGAGTTATTTTATTTCATGATGGATGACGTCATCTGTTAAGACCGGAATGACAGATCTGTATTCCTAGATCATAAAATACTCATGAACTAACTTCTGAAAGTCTTAGAGAGCCTCCTATTGAGGTCGATCCATACGCGCGCGTCTCCTCGCTGCGTGTGCAGCAGACCGAAGTAGTCACGTTCCACCACGTCCAGCTCGCAGCACACGAGGTCCAGCAGCTCCGACCCACGGGACTTGCGCTGGAATTGCAAGGTGATACAACTTAGTTTTTTATTTATTTAGAATTTAAAGATAAATTTAAAAAACTTAATGCAAGCCAAAAATCACCAAGATTTGTCTGGCGTGCTGAATTTTTAATTGAGTCAGCAAACTACAGACTGTATAATTATTGACTAGGTCTACAATAAATCTTACATTAAAATTACATCAAAATTTAAAACATTATTAAATAGCAATTACTTAGTTTTAAGGGTTCCGTGTTCCGTATCTACCCAAAGCGTTTTAATTCTAATTTGCAAACAAGCAAAGTTGGGGTAAGTTTGTTCCCTAATCAACACTTCTACACTAATAAGAGGAAAGAGGAAAGATTTGTATGTTTGGGTGTCTGTATGTTTGTAATGAATAAACTCAAAAACTACTTGACCGATTTCAAAAATCACCATTAGAAAGCTACGTTCACCCTGAGTAACATAGGCTACTTTTGATCCCGATATTCCAGCGGGATCGGGACTTACGCGGGTGAAACCGCTGGACGCAGCTAGTAACAAACATATCGTTTTGAAATATCATGTGCCTGTCTGTACTAGTAAACAGCTTCAAACTCCAAATTACAGAGGTAATAAATCACAGTTTAAACTACAGTTTACGAGTTACAGCTAGAATGTTTACGGCTCCGGGCATTAACATATTACAGCCACTTCAGCATGCGTCAGTGGAGTTAGAGTACTCTTAGAATATTTGTTCAAGCGCCCCGCGGTTTCACCCGCGTAAGTTCCGATCCCGCGGGAATATCGGGTTGAAAAGCCTATGTTACTCCTTGATAATGTAGCTTTCTATTGGTGAAAGAATTTTTGAAATCGATCATGTAGTTTCGGAGCCTATTTATTACAAACAAATCTTTCCTCTATGTAATATTATAGTTTATAGTGCAGATATGAACTAATAGCAGCTCCCCGCGGTTTCACCCGCGTAAGTCCCGATCCCGTGGGAGTATCGGGATCAAAAGTAGCCTTCCTCAATAAATGGACTATCCAACACTGAAAGAATTTTTCAAATCGGACCAGCGGTTCCTGAGATTAGCGCGTTCAAACAAACAAACAAACTCTTCCGCTTTCTAGTATTGGTATAGATAGTAGGTACAGATTTGAACTATTTACGTTCCAATATGAGTATTAACGGATTATAACTGGAATTTCTCGCGCCATCGAGCAACGGCAGTAAACTGAACAATCGTTGAATACAGTTTTCACGCCTGCGCTGTTTTTATAGCCAGACTAACAATGCAAAATGGCTGCTTATCTAACAGGCCAGTAATGTTCACGTTGGCAATCTTAGCTTGGTTGGTTAGTAGGTGCACTTGGCGAAGCGGAAGGCCCTGGTTCAGATTACCGATGTTCGAGGGTTCAAATCCCGTGGAGTTTATGCATTTTTGTTAGCATTTTTTCAAAATATGCTAATTTTAGCAATGAATTTGAAAGGTATTTATAAAGGATCGTGAGTACACGCAAAGTTTTTTAGATTTCCGTATCCAAAGGGGTAAAAACTTTTTACTCCACTGTACGCGTCTGTCTGTCTGTCTGTCACCAAGCTGTATCTCATGAACCGTGATAGCTAGATACTTGAAATTTCCACAGAAGAGTATAAATATCAGACTAAAATAAATATTTAAACGGGGTTTCCATATAATAGGTAAACGTGATTTTTTGTGACATTAGTACGTCCCTACGTGTGAATAAATACTCCATTAAGAAATTAGAAAGAATCAATCCACTAACGGCCGAATACAGAAACCCTACTCAAAATTAGAGTTCTACTTAAACAGTTAGGTAATCCATACTTATTTTAATTTTAGAAGCTGCTTAATTATTTGGGTACTCCTCAAATTTTAAGTGACGCTTCTGTGTTCTGTATAACTATACTTTATTGAAATTATCCATCATTACCGGTAGTTCTATAGTGAGATGTTCTCCATCGGGCAGCTCGACGCGGACTCGTCGCTTGCCGCCGCGCGACTTGTCGCGGGACTCCATCGCCTCGTCGTCGTCGCACGCCAGTCGTCGCAGACTCTCGCGCATCGCGCTGAAATCGGGACAACAATACATGATACAGTATAATATGTAGGCAGGTAAGGTACCTACGTTTAAGACACTAGCTCCGTCCCGCGGTTTTACCCTCGTCCCTAAGTCCCGATCCCGTGGGAATATCGGGAGCAAAATGTTACTCCTCGATAATGTAGCTTTATTTTGATAAAAGAATTTTTGAAATCGGTCCAGTAGTTTTTGAGTTACAAACATGTACACGAAATCTTTCCTCTATAAAATATTAGTGTAGATAAGTGTAGCGACGACGACGCACGCGGCGGCTACGGCGGCTGTTAGATTTTTAGCATCTGGAGAGTCCGAGGCCAAATTTTTTTTTTTTTATTCAGTCTAGTGCTGGCAGTACCTACCTGGGGCTGTCCAGTGCGATTATTCATAGAAATGAGGCGCACTGACATTAAATTTGCGATATAGAAACATGAAATAGAAAGGTACGAATTTTGAAAATTCTTTCCACCCTAGCGGGCAAAATGCACTTTTGCACGCAGCAGCTCGATTCTCGTAAATAATTACATACCAGTTTGTTGACAGAGACAGTGCTGACCAATGACAGACGCAGTGCAGACACAACACAATTGCATAGAAAACACAAAATACACTCTCATTGTATTCGTATGGTAGTTGACAGTATATTTTTAATTTTCGTTGTAAATGTGCTGTGTCTGCACTGCGTCTGCCATCGGCCTGCACTGTCTCTGCCATCGAACTGGTATGTAATTAATTACGAGAATCGAGCCGCAGATTTCTAATGACAAACATAATCTTTCCGAGGTTGGGTGGTTAAAAAGAATTTAGTTAGATAGATTAGATAAAAACGCGAATTTATCAACAGAGACAAAGCGCAAGCGTCCGCCTCCCGGTCCAAAGCGCAATCAAGATTCAACATCAGCCAACAAAAACTATATGATTTTCTATTCTCAAGAATTTCCTCTGGCAACTTTTACTTTTCCACGACTGAACGTTGCGAATTGCTTTTACTTTGATGATGCTTAGACCCCCAATAGCCAAAGTGTTGCATTTTCATCGGATATCTTATAACAGTTCAATTTAAAACAAGTTGGTATCTAGGTATTGCGAAACGGAAAATTCGATAAAAAAAACTTTATAGGTAACTAATAACTTTATAACTTTATTTGATAGATAGATAGATTTACGCTTTATTTGCACAACAAACAATATACAAAACAACATACATATGTAACACAAATACACAGAAAGCTTAGAACTAAAACGTTGCACAAATGGGCGGCCTCATGGCCCTATAATATTTATTGTATTAATTAGATGTAAATATTGTATGGATTTTAACGCAACAAATTTGTGACATCACAAATAATCACAATCTTTGAATGAATGCGTAAACCCTTTTTTAGGGTTCCGTTCCCAAAGGATAAAAATACGGGACCCTGCTGTTACTGAGATCCACTGTCTGTCCGTCTGTCACCAGGCTGTATTTCATGAACCATGATAGCTAGACAGTTTAAACTTTTACAGATGGTGTATTTCTGTAGACTAGTGTAGACGCTATAACAACAATTGCTAAAAACAAAATGAACAAACATTTATTGGAGATACAACAAACGTGATTTATGATAACATATAAATAAACGCAACGATACCACGATGTATGTTTACCACTGGCGCACTTTAGTGATAGAGTGGTAGACTGGCGCCAGTCGTTCAATAAATTTTAACGTTTCCGTTGCGTCCAGCCAGTGTTAATTTTAGGGTTCCGTACTCAATTGTGATATTGGTACGGAACCTTTCGTGCGCGAGTCTGATACGCACTTCGCCGGTTTCATTTACTTTCCTACACTCATCTATTTATATAGGTAGGTTAGGTAGGTAAGGTACCTAGTAATCTACATCTACACTAATATTATAAAGAGGAAAGATAGTATTTTTGTTTGCGTGTGTGTGTGTCTGTATGTTTGTAAACTCAAAAACTACTAGACCGATTTCAAAAATTCTTTTACCATTAGAAAGCTACATTCACCCTGAGTAACATAGGCTACTTTTAATCCCGATATTCCCACGGGATCGGGACTTACGCGGGTGAAACCGCGAGTCGCAGCTAGGATGGTAATAATCCCGTTTCCCCTAGTTTCTACGGATGCGGTCCACGCTTGGTTGCGCGACTGCATTACACTATCATATTTCGAATACTTCGATGGGCTTCATTTCATAATTATGTATCGATTTGGAACGCATATTTATTTCTTCGGACTCTGCTACACACTCGCGCGTGTAGCGTGGCGAGAGGGCAGCTATGTAGGTATGGTACAGATCCAAAGACGCAAATTTCAAGCCTCGCCGCGAGTGAAGTTTTAAAGCGTATTTTTCCTTAAAATATATTTCTAGGTAAACTCCCTTGAACAATAAATACTAATTACGAAATACCTAGTTATAATGATGTAAGTACGAGTAGGATTTAAATCCGTATAGAACAATGTCTACTTTGTGTAGACATTGACTTATTCATAGCAAGAGCTGCGTGATAGTTTGGCTGCAGCATATAATTCACGTCGCATTTGACGAGAGTTTAACAAGACATGCCTGTTGTAGTCTTGACATAAAAATTTAATGCAACTGCATTTCATTTACCTATTTTGCAACAGTGTCGGTAAATCGCACTTTGCTTTATTGCTAGGGACTGTTATTATTACTTACAAAGTGTATTATTGATAGGCAGGTAGGTACGACATATTTCAATCTCTATGTCTCTCTCGTTTAATTATTATTTTTGTTCTAAAATTTTATTATTTTTGTGATAACGCACCTCACCCTTAATCATTCGTGTGATCCTCTCCATACCGAGGTTGCCTGAAAGAGACCACTCTCAGTGGTAAGGCCGCCTATTGTGCCACTCTAGATTAAGATTTTTTCGTACCTTGTTTTAGTGTAATTTATTTTTGGTGAGAACAATAAAGCGTTCTATCTATCTAATGAAGATCGTATTTTATCTCATTTATTTATTTATTTCAGATTCTACAGTCAATATAATACAACCTACCCTACATTAGACCGCCTGCGCCAGCTAGCCACAGGATTACATTATCTTGTGCTTCATTACGATCCAATAAGGTCTTAATTGAATAGATAGATATAGTATCTATAATTCTTTGTTTTAAACATCAAAATAAAACTATGATAAAAAGAAAAAACATAAACAAGTTAAATCTAGATGGCATAAAGGGCGGCCTTATCGATTAAAGCGACAGGCAGTAGATGTTATGTATTAGTTCTGTGTTATAGTCATGGATGATATAAAACTATGGGATACGAATTCAAATCCTATCAAATCTTACCTACTAATTGACGAATAAGTAGGTATTATACTTACCAAGAAAAATTAGACTTTAGAGATTCACAAGCGAAACGATTTGTGCGATCGAAAGATGCTTTATGCGTAGAATTGTTATTCAATTCTTATGCCAGTTAATTTGGTCAAATCAAATCGTCTTAATAACTAATCCTTAAGATTACCTAGATGGTGGGTCTCCAACAACTTTCGAATTTTGATCCATATTTTTTCAAAAGGTGTGTGAGTAATTTCCCGAACAGTTTGAAATTTGGAACTGGTGAAGCTCGTCCGTCAGAGACGAGTTTGAAATGGATCACTATGAGGCGGCCTTTCTCTTTCTAGTCTCTCGTAGAGACAATCCAGTTCTATGAACTAATCACAATCAATCATGCCTTAGCCTTAGCCATGAAACGGTGACGTAACATCACTAACCAGTAGTGGTGGTAATACTTACCTAGCTAAGTTAACGCCCGTGGTTAACGCAATAAGCAACTATCAAATCAGCGTGAAAGCGTCATAAACCAGCGTAAAGTGAAGCATAACTGACGAGACTTAATAGTACCAATGCTAGTATAGCCTTATATGAAAACAAAAATCAGCAGATACGTTACCTAGTCTCGGAAAATGAGACGATAAAACTGCGTCTAGCTGACGCACTAGTCTCAGTCGTATGTCGAACCGTTACCGCGTGAGCACGTGCTGTCACACTGCGATTATCTTTTTGAAATCCATAAGAATGCCTTTTTACTTATTTACAAATGCCTGAATCATTTTTCGAATACCTACGCAATGTTAGAATATACCGTATCTACTATTTTTGTTTTCATCTAAGAGTATAGCTATCTATGAAAGTTGAAATATATTCCTACAAAGACTGGGAGTCAAGGTTATAGTGATTATCATGAAGAAACCACACCTAAAGAGTCACGAAATCGAAATTATTTGGAAACCCTGACTGAGATTGTAAGGTTTTTGAAGTATTAATCAAGCTAGAAACAATTATAACTCTATGTACTATGTAAAGTTATTAAAACCAAAAAGTTACGATTATCTTAATTAAAGAAATCAATCTAGTGGTTTGGAAGATGTGAGGGAATAAATAATGTAACAAACATACAAAGATAGGCGCGAAAAATATAACCCTTTCTTTGCAGTCGGGTAAAAAGATGCATTGGAGGTAAAGGTAGGTAATAATGGGCAAACAACTTTAGTCGAAACCCAATCAAGCAAGCTTCAAATTTTTAGGGTTTCTTTAATTTACCAGTTCATTGGCGATAATAGCGCTTCAAAGACTCAAATCCCAGTATGAATATACCAACATATTGTGTGCCCTTACATAGAGGTAACTTGTTAGTACTCTAGGTACTAACAAGTTACCTGTAAGTTACCAGTAAGTATATATTGACATCGAATCAACAAACGTTTACAAGGGGAAGTAAGGCTTAACCTTTGCGGTCTGACAAGTCTAACCGAAGCCGTGAAGCGCGTGTGAGTCACAAAAATTCCAATAAGTAAAAAGAAATTGGTCAAAAACCAGTTTGGGTGTCTCGAGTCCAGACGAGACTGATGTCTTAATGTCGCCCAGTGTTCCGTCCGATACGTAGGCAAGTGCAGCCACAGAACTTATTCTATAGTTTTCCTATCTACCTACGCTAATATTATAAAGAGGAAAGATTTGTATTTTTGTGTGGTGTGTGTGTGTGTCTGTATGTTTGTCTATACTAATATTATAAAGAGTTAACGTTGGTAACATGTATGTATGTATGTATATTGGGGGTAATCTCCGAAACTACTTAATAAATAAACTCAAAATCTACTGGACCGATTTCAAACAATCTTTCATCTTGTATAGGTAAGCATGCATTTCAAACCACATCGCCACTTGCCTGGATAAAAACCAATCGTTGGTTACCTACTTACCGTCAAAAAAATAGCCACATCCGAATTTGACTGACTTCAAAAAAGTAGAGAATACACCTCCTTTTTTGAAGTCAGTTTGACCTTAATCAAATCAAACAATGGTAAAATCAAATAAAGGACTTTAGTTATTTATTATTAAGTATTAATTATACAACTGCATTGTATCAGCAAAGCATTCGTGGTGTCTCACTCGACCGAACGCGGCTTGCATAATGAGTGTTTACACTCACCGGTCGATGCGCATTCCCAGCGACAAGCGGGCTGGATTTCCAAGAATTCTTAATAGATGGGACAATGCGAATGGAAAGGAATTTGAGGAATACTTAGTCGGCAATGTGTACCTAAAAATTTACCTTGCTTTCCAGCCCTATTTATAGATAGATAAACGCTTATGTCAAATATATACAAAGTATTTGCAAAAGTAATCCTAAACAGAATATCAAAAAAACTGGACGAGAACCAACCACGAGAGCAAGCTGGGTTCCAAAGCGGTTACTCCACACTTGATCATATCCTTGTGGTCAAACATATAATAGAAAAGAGCAAAGAATATAACATTCCTGTATACTGTTGCTTTTTTTATTACAACAAGGCATTCGATTCCCTAGAACACAACAACATATGGCAAGCTCTCAAGAATCAGGGAATTGAAAATAAGTATATCAGAATCATCAGAAACATATATAGAAACAACACAGCTAAAGTAAAACTGGAAAGACAAGGAAAAGAGATCAATATAGAAAGAGGGGTACGCCAAGGAGACCCTCTATCACCCAAATTATTCTCGGCAGTCCTAGAAGATATATTCCGGCTCCTAGATTGGGAAGACTATGGCTTGAGTATCAACGGAGAAAAACTCACACATCTGAGATTCGCCGACGACCCCATACTGCTTTCCAATACTCCAACTGAACTTAATAGGATGCTCCAGGGCCTTGATATCGAAAGCCGAAAAGCAGGACTGTCAATGAACACCACAAAAACAAAAGCTATACAAACAGTACAGAGGAACCAATCATACTAAACGACAAGCAAATAGAATATGTTCAAGAATACACATACCTGGGTCAAGTCATCTCAACATCGGACTTAACATCAAAAGAAATTCGAACAAGAATAGGAAAGGAAGAGATATTGGACATTCAAAGAGATCATGAAGAACAAGGAGATAAATATTAAAATTAAAAGAAAACTTTATAACTCATGCATTCTCCCAGTAATAACATACGGATGTCAAACATGGGCTCTAACCAAAGCACACTATCAAAAATTAGAAGTCTGTCAGAAAGCTATGGAAAGTAGCATGCTTAATATTAAAAAATCGGACAGAGTGAGAAACACACACATACACAAAATAACGAAAATTAACAATGTTACATATAAAATCCGAAAACTTAAATGGAGATGGACGGGACACACTTTACGAGGAATAGACAAGTGGAGTAAAACAGTGATGAGCTGGTATCCCATAGCCAGGAAACGGAATAGAGGAAGACAATTCAAAAGATGGGAAGATGATATTAGAGGAGTCGCAGGAAAGAAATGGTCTAGGATAGCTAGAGATAGAACAAACTGGAAGAAGTTGGAAGAGGCCTATGCCAAAATGGAGCAAACGGATACGGTTATCGATTAGTAATAAAATGTCAAATAAATTACCAAATTAATGTATTAATATCCGAAATAAAGGCTTTATTATTTTTTTTTTATTTAAACGCTTTAATGTACCTACTTACCTACCTAAATATAAAATATACAAGCATTACAAAGAAAAACGTAAGGCGAGGTTCGACTTCGAGTCTCTTGCTTGCTAGAGTGTTCGTTCGTGCCACTAGGCTCTCATTTTATATTTCTTCAGGAGTTGTAACCTACCCACTAAATAATGGAAATATTAGGTAGGAACTACAATTTGTTCTCCGGTTGACGTTTTGTCTCGGGCTCGTTGTTGTACGCTCTAGTTATTCCTGTCTATAAAGTAGGTGTACCTGTTTAGGTTTCCTTGCAAAGATGCATTCTGCAGTTACCACCTTACCACCTATTAATAACCGCGGAATTACTAACAAAACTCGAAACAAAAGAAAGACGATTATAGGCGATAGATTACAATGCAAATCCCCGATGCTACCAGATTTTGCATCACTTGACATTTGTATTTCTGATAATGACATTCATTTGTAGGTATAATATTTGATTAATTTTTATGTGATTCACCTACGTCATACGATTAAATAAATAACTAAGGTCGTATATACTGGTTAGACCTGGTTAGACTTTGTTTTGTTGCCAGCAGTCAATTTTGAAAGTTCATGGCGCCGACACAAACTTCAGGTAGTGCGATCTTAGTAGGCGTTAGGTCCTGTGCCATCCCCCTACCTACTTTCCTTAACTTCTGGTCCATCCGATGGTTGCCTGGAAGAGATCGCTTTAAGTGATCAGGCCGCCCATTGTGCCACCTAGCTCTAAGTTGTGTATGTTTGTCTTCGTAATGTATTTTAAATATAGTGTGTACAATAAAGAATTTCTTCTTTTATTCTATTTATAGGTACTTCGTTTATTAATTTCAGACTACGATCTGACGTTTTGGTTCTTTGTATTTTACGTTTTTTCTTTAGAAAGATGTGTCAAATCATAGTCTACAATTCAAAAATAAAGTACCTATATGTATTTCCAAGAAAATAAAAAGAAATAAAACACCGCCTACGGTATGATGCGACGCGTCCAGGGTACTTAAGAGAGGTTGGTCGAGATACCTTACCGTGGCTCTTTACACAATTAATCGTTAATTGCGTTGACGAATCAACCAATTAATCATACCGGGTTTCTTGAACCAAAGGTTAGAACAGAGGCGTTTCAAAGGCATTGGGTATCACAGCAAGGTTATTCGCGTAGGTAGGTAAGTCGATCTTTTGAGAATATTGGGATAAAGTAACCAATGTTAATGGAATTTCGGTGTTTAAGAGTTAACTAAACATCGAAATCCCATTAAAATTGGTCCAATAGTTTATGGCTCTACCTAACTCTACTGGGCAAATCAATAAACTTTTATAGTCTTATTAATAAACGTAGAGTAAGGTCGGATATGTGAGAACATGCTCAGTCTTTTTCCGTGACAAGAAGTTTCAAAGTTGACAGACAGAAACAAAAAGTGATAAAATTACTCTGCCCTCACTCCACGTTTATTAATAAGGCTACTAAAATTCGCACGATTTGTTAACTTAGTTTTAAGTATGGTATATATAAGTAACCTACTACATTTTAGAATTAAAAATGGTACCTATAACCTTAGGCTTACTTACAATACAATACAATACAATACAATTCATTTATTCACTTTAAGTGTTGGTACAGTTTGTTGCTTAATAAGTTAATAACATAAACTAGTTATGTAGTTACATTTGGATCCAAAAACACTTAGTCACTCTTGACATGCAAATATTATTAATAAAGCTAATGAGTTCTATCACAAAACAATAAAATAAGTTTAAATAATTAATGAAAGAAGAAAAAATAATAAAACAATAGGTAGGTAATAAAATATCAAAACTTAAATAATAATAAAAATGTCAAATAAAAAAGATTCTAATAAAGTATTAAAAAAAAAAGAGAAAAAAAAAGATTTATTGATAAATCGCATGTCAATTTAAATCTAATACCTACATTATATACTTTTGTAATAAAACCCTTTCTGTCCAACAATTATAGGCCAACGCCTCAAGATAACGCGTGACACTTTGATAAAAGCACGATACTAAATCATACACCATTCACACAATATTTTCTATAACTACCCACCTCGCAACTTAGCCTAGAGAACGCCCCCGGAAAACAAGTCACTGCAGTCCAAAAACTAAAAAAAAAACAAACTTCAAATTCACTTAGAACTGCTTAAAATCACTTTCATAATCACTTCACTGAAGTTAACTAAAGGATGCTTTAATTTTAAAGGAATGCTTCGCAGAGCGTTTTGCTCTACCAAGTCCTTACTAAAGTCTCGAAAATGCAATTGAAAAGAAAACGTCGAAACTGTCTAACATAAAACGTACACAGAAACGTAGTACTGAATTTCTCCGTTAATTTAGCGTGTATTTCATTGAGTTCAGGCTTTTAGTTTTAGAGTAATAAATAACGAAAAATTAGTTAACAATATGAAGCGATGCGGTTTGTTGACGGGCGCGCGGTATGCGGCGGGGCAACTAACTAGTTTGGTGGGTTCGTCCGAGGTTGCAATGAACCCGTGGAGTTTCACTGCGCGGCTCGGGGAGAAGCGGGTTGGCGGGAATCATTGTACGTAGTACCTGATGCGTTGCGTAAACTTCTTAATTTTGTATACGCCGAGGCGCTAACTACTAGGTAAACTGTGGTTTTATTGACATACTAGTTACACGACTCGTCTCTTCCGCGTGATTTAAGTTGTAGAATAAGATTGCAAGAACTTTCTTTTTCCGAATAAATTAATTGGATTTCTATTTTAATTAAATTTTAGTGATGCAACGAATATTCGTATTTAGCCGAACCGAATATTGTCTTCGGCGGATACCTTTTACCACTTTGGAAGTGTCTCTCGCGCGAATTATTCAGTTTAGAAAAAAATATATATTTGTGTTTCAGTTCTAAGTAACCCCAAAATTTTTTTTTTTCTATTTTTGTATGAAAATCTTAATGCGGTTCACCGAATAAGTACATCTACTTACCAAGTTTCAACAGTAGGGGAAGAAGGGTAACAGTGAATAACGGGGAACAATGAATAAGTTTAAATAAGTATCTCTGTGTCAGTCGCTCACGCATACAAACTCAACTGAACGGAGCCTAGTGTGTAACTGGTCATTCAATCCAGTCCGCACCGAGATACGACAGGAGGGAGACGCGCTGTCGCGGTCTAACCAAAAGTGAGTACCGAATATTATTTTTTATAACCTTTTGAAAAGTGTTTCACACGTTTCTGAATTGTATGTTCATTTTTCTAATAGTTTCCGTAGGATTATTAATGTTTTAGCTTAATGTTTTCCGTTTTACTACTTTCGAGCGTGTCATAGAACTTTGTATTTTTGCATTAGTTTCGTCTAACGGTCGATGGGTAACAATGATTAAACTGCCATTGGGTAACGATGGATAGGCTATTCATTGTTCCCTATGACAAACATGCACGGGGTACAATGAACTTTGACTCGTTCTTGTATTAATTTTATCAACATATTTTTGGATGTTTGGATGGATGGATGCCCCGGATTTTTGGAAGGCGTGCGTGGAGCCGAAGCCAACACGTAGAGGCCCTTTTCAATAACAACTTTACTCGCAAACAATGAAGTGGCCACCAAGCTGGCGATTATCCCTGTCTGCACTATAAAATGCAGCCAAGGACAACCGCCGGATCGGATAGAACTATTGAGAAATCTACGGATGAAAACAACATGGGCTATAGTAATGTGATGGTAGTGGATTAGCTACTGGGGGAACTATGGTGACTATGGCGCCTGCCGTAACAATGTCCAATAAACACGTAAAAATGGCAGACGAAGACTCGCCAACTCACAAACTGGGCCCCCTAATCAGCTGAGCAAATTACAGCAAGGGAGTAACAGGGACCTGAAGGATGGAGATACCTCCCTGGATTTTAAGTCATCACTGGGATGCCAGAGAGCGGGCCAACTCATTACTGACGTGAGGTGTCCATTCTCCGAGCATTTCTGCTCTCGCGACTCCACTCTGACCAGCCGGTGAAGGCAAGCCAGAGGCGGGGGATAACTTCCTCGTCAATGTTCACTCCGACCAGCCAACTAAGACAAGCCGGAGGTGAGGAACGGTGACTTCTCCCTAGAGCACTCGGGAAGCCGCGGGGTCGCTACTCCCCGACACCTCGCCTCAAGGTGCCCTGCGGGCTTTATTTTATTATTATTAAGTATGATTAAAAAGAGAAAGTACGAGTAATAATAAATATTCAAGATTAAAACAATTTGTTTTATTTTACATCCCTTATAATTCTTTTAAATTTCATTGTAACCCGTATGTTCATTGTCACCCAGTCGATGATTCAAGGTGACCCAGACCTGGGGAACAATGGATAATTTTCCATTTTTTTTTTAAATACTTGTGGTGCCCCAATTATTGTAGCTAGCGTCTAAATTATATGCTTAACACGCTAAGCGCCACGTGTATACCCTGATATACACCTTACTCGTTTTGTCACAGGCCAGTGTATAACTGGTTATACACGGTTAGAACCCAACTTCAAAGGCCAAAGGGAAGTGTCAAATTTTCATGATTTTATGGTACCACGAGAAGCCAATTCCGTAATAAAAAAAAAACGCAAGGTCCAGTACTTTTTCTTCGGGGGTACCTTAGCGCTTAGCGTGTTAATTTGTACCTTGATAATTTCTGTATAGTGTGATTACAAATTTAACTTCTTAAATACACAAATTGGGGTCATTTATAGCCTTAGAAAAAAAGTTATCCATTGTTACCCTGCTTCCCCTACCTATGCTCTTATAGTTTCGGAAAATAGACAGACAGACATGACGAATCTATAAGGGTTCGGTTTTTTTTGCCTTTTGGCTACAGAACCCTAAAAAAACATTTTTCATTATTTTCGTGCCATTTATAAAATTTTGTAGGTAGGTACATTCATTTATTTTCAGCGTTGTTTTTTTTTTAACATTTCCAATATTAAAACATTTTGACCCGTTGAGGAAAAAAGATTAGGTATTCGAAAATTTGTTTTGGCCCGAATAGGAAAAAAGAATGGCCCGAATGGGAATAAGCCAGAAATTTCATTATTATTTTTTATACTAACGCGTGAGTTGGGACTACTGTACCTACTAGCGGTGAGTGTTGGATTCACCGAGCACATATTCTAATACTAAATTGTTTTAACATCGCTTCAGCATCGTTAATTTTTTTTCTCGACAATGTTTCAACAAAACACTTCCGGAAAATAAACAGATGCTCTATTTTTCGCTCTTTTTGCGATTCAATATTGCGTCACGAAATTTTGCCCGCAAACCTCAGATTCGGATACAGCATCCCAAAATACATGGTAAATCAAAGAAATTAGAACTACCCCAAAACCTTCTCAATAAAAAGCTTTTAGAGTACAATTGCACTGGACTAGTTGTTCAGTTCGTTGTGCGGCCGAGACTGAATTGACGTGGGTTGCCACCCACGCGAAACATCGTCTTCGAAACCACTAGACCGATTTCAAAAATTCTTTTACCTATAGAAAAATCTTTTACCTAGTTTTTTTTTTTATAGAATTATTCATATTTTATTAACCTGTTTAATTATGCAATTACATTCACACACCAATTACCTGCACATCTATCGCCTTTTCTATGCCCCAAGGTTTGCTGGAAGAGAACTCTTTTTAGGGTTAAGCTCGCCTATGTACATGAATTCTCCTTATTTTGTCTGTATGTTTTTTTGGTGTGTACATTAAAGAATAAAGAATAAAGAAAGCTACATTATCAGGGAGTTAAATTGGCTACTTTTGCTCTCGATATTACCACGGGATCGGGACTTACGAGTGACACCGTGGGACGCAGCTAGTAGTAAAATAAACCGTAGTACTTTCCCTCCTACAGATATCCACCCTGCAGGTTTGTCAGTCAGGGTTAGTGGTAAACTCAACCGAATTATGGCAACTAAAGGTAACGGATGAGTTCTCTTAGAAATAGATAGAAAAGCCCCTAATGTATTTGTAAATCAAGTATTAAAATTTTAATATTAAAATATTAAAAAATTAATATTAAAAGTACATTTTAAAGCTAAATTAAAAGAACACATATTTACCCGGGTCTTAATCGCGTGCTTTCTAGTTTTAAATCTTACCTCGACGTTTCTGCTATGTTACAATATTCTTGGTCGCGAGGATTCTCCTCGACTATTGCAACATAGTCGAAACATCGAGATAAGACAATTAAAAAGTAAAGTCACGCGATTAAATAAAACTTGGGTAAATTATGTAATTATAATAATTTATGTATTTTAGAAAGAAATCATTAATTAAATCATTGGCTTCTTTAGAAAGGAGGTATTTGAAAAATAAAAAGGCATTATAAAAACAAGCATGTTTATTGTATAATCTATTGGGTACCGTTTACAAAAATAAACATCTAAAACAAAATACTTGCGAGAGACGAACAGACAGACAAACACTCTCACCCTAAAGAAAATATTTTTCAAGGATTTTCATACAAACAATACGCCCTTGTCTCCGATTTCTCTGGCTGTATAATAAAACAAGTCTGCTCTGCCCTCAACAACGAAGAAAAATGTCAAGTAATAAAAAAACGCTATTTAAAAAATGTAAAAAAAACTGATTCAAAATCAGCCCAAACGTTTTTATTATTAAAAATCTTAATTAAATACGAAATATAACTTATTTATAAGAATATATTAATTAATTAAATATGTTTATAGGTATAATAAATTGTACAATATCAGTATCCATAATCAACTTGTGTCAAAATATTAAAAAAAAGCTTTCTCTCGCGGATTCACGCGCTAAAACTAAATTAATCTGACATTTATGTTCTTTTTTTTTATATTTTCTTCACATAATTTGCAATTCGGTTGAGTTTACTACTTTCGGATCGAATCATTCGGTTGAGTTTACCACCAACCCCGACTCGAACAACAAAGAAAATACAAAATAAAATCTCTTTTACATTTTAATTGGTTGTTTAAACAGTTTAAGACAAAATACTCAAAGAAAAATGTGCAATGTCTATTTAATAAAAAAAATCTTCATACATACAATTACATACGTATTGCAACACAGTACTTATATGTAATAAAATAAATATTAGGTCGGGGGAAAGATTCTTTGTACTTTAATAATAATTTATTTGTTTTTCTTTATGTCAAAATGAGTAAATCAACGAACAACGAACGACGAAATTCGAAACATTTACGAATTTTAATAGAAAAACAAACAAAAGTAGTTTTACAAGAATTCTATTTTACCTTTTGAGGTACGGAACCCTAAAACAATGTGACATTTCTGGCTATATCGAGAATTTAAATATCAAATATATTATATTTCCTCAGTTGTGTTGAGTTTTCATACATAATACGCGGAATCTTTCTCCCCGACGTAATATAATAATAATAAAGGAAACACTTTGTGTTATGTACGTCCTAGCGTCAACTAAGACATAGTTTGTGAACTTGGAATGTCCAGATGGGCAATTCGCGTAATCAAATTGACCAAAATTGCATTTCAATATCATTACGACTGTAGTTAGATTGACTAATCTTTAATTTCAAATTTGACGTTTAATAAAATTTTTGACATTTTTCGATTAAATTTACTTTGAAGAATTACAGTTTTCTATAAATTTTTGAGTAATTTCGATCGTAGTTCAGTTCGAAGTTAGTTTCATTACCCGACTACAAAGAAAGAGTTATGTTTGTTATATTCACTTTTCGTTTTAATTATCCTTTAAGTTTTTTTTAATTAAACAGTCTATTTAATTTTAATTTTTAATGTGTATTATTTGGAATTGTAATGATGTTGAAATGAAATGTTGGTCAATTTTAATACGGGAATCGGGGCCCTGTATTTAACAAATATCATGAATATGTTAAACAATTACAACAAACTATGTATATACAAAATGATTTTTATAAGTATCTTTTGGAATAAAAAAAGATATTTCCACAAATCCCCATCGATGGGGATTATGAGAAATCTTTGTCTTCAAATCCCCTTTAAACTTTTTGATTCTAGCCATAATAGGGAATTAATATTAAAAAAGCTAAACATCTTTAAAATTTCAGAAATCGTACCCATTTCTTATTTAAAAGGCATTATTATAAAAATAATATTGACGATAAATCAAAGGAAATTATACAATTTTCTCTTTACTTAAATTAAATAACCGACTTCAAACTAAAGAGGTTTCCATGATTAAATATGAATGCTAGATGGCGCTGTGTGTTGTTCACAGAATTTATTTATTTATTAATATTTTTAGCATATTTTTTTCCAGAAAACACTTATAAAACCCACTCTATATATTAGTGTATATTTAAACGGTAGCTAGCTATTTTTTTCATACAAAAAATGCTTTACTGGCCTTATTTTGTATGTATATTGTATATTCCTACACATTGACCGAACAAGCTTCATTCGCGACGACATGGGACTAAAGTTCTGTGTAATTTCCGGATTCGAACCCACTATCAACGCGTCGTAGGTAGTTTTTTGCCTACAAAGACATGTAAAGGTCGGTAAGTTCGCTGCCTATTTTTGAAAACGATCTATATATATCTAGTAATAACAAAATTCTATATTAGTTCCATTTTTTTTCAGATTATTTTTAAAATGGAACTAGAGACCTTAAAAGACACCGGTACTCCATCATAAAAAAATCTTGTAAAAATGGAACTAGTAATTTAAAAAAAAACTCCAGTAGAATTTTTACGACTCAAAAAGTCAAACAAAAAAAAAGCCGCTAAACGTTTTTAATACTTTACTTCGTAAAGTCGGTTTTGAGCCTGTTTTTATGAGAAATACAAAAAAGACTCAAAACTGACTGCCCTACTATCCGGGTCGCATAATATATTATGAATCGGGCTACAAATTGTAGTAGACTACAATTGACCTTTTAATAGACCTTTTAACTGTAAAGAATACGTCCCACGTCTGTCCCAGCAGAAAGCTACCGCACGCAATACTTATAAAAAAACGCACTAACACATTTTTTTTAATGTCTAATTTCTAAATAGTAGCACCTTAATGGTGGAGTACTTACACAGACCAATAATAGCAACATTATAATATTATTTTTTACTTTAATAATAAACATTTTTTCAGCACTCGATAGCGTAAACCACCTCTTTGCCATTTCTGTTAGATGTCGACGTAACAAAACTGACCGGTTGCAAAATCAGCCTACAGGAGCAATTAAAAAAAAATCTGGATTGCTAAATGATTTAGCTTTAAAAATAACTCTTTATACTTTTAATCCATAATTTTCCCTCTATAACCAACACTCAGACATTATTTCGTATGTATTTCTTATAAAATATTTGTATATTTTTGACAAAAAGGTGGCAACGGTATCCAGTAAAACGACATTAGTCCCGCGCTACATTGTTGTGTTTCAAATAACATTAAATAGAACAAATTATAGCCCGAGAGAAGGTTCATTTTGTAAGGCTTATTCCAAAAATCCCCCGCGGCATTTCCCCTTGCGAAGGGGATAATTGGATTATTTTTTATCCAATTATCCCCCGTTGGCGTTTAAATTGGAAAGCAAAGGGAATAAAGCTGAATATTTACTTATTTAGCATTCATCTCTCGCGCTATTACTTTTTAATTCTAAAAATCTAAAAAAAAACCGGTGGTTCGATTCGTGTCGACAATTTAAAGCCATTCAGAGAAAAACAAAAGAATAATTAAACTTTTAAACTATTCAAATTCGATCGTTACCAAACTGTAACAAAACTGACTTGTAACAACTTATTGTAACAAAACTGATTTGTAACACTTTATTGTAACAAAACTGAGACGATTAAAAATGTCGTTACCAAACTGTAACACCTTATTGTAACAAAACTGATTTGTTACAAAAATGTAACAAAACTGACTTGATCCAAAAGTCGTTACCAAACTGTAACAACTTATTGTAACAAAACTGATTCGTTACAATAATGTAACAAAACTGACATGATCAAACATTTTTGTGCATAACTTTCATATTGCATCAAATATTTTGTAACTTTATTTTGTCACAAATTGGACAGTTTTGTTACTTTACTGTTAGGTAACGAATTAACATTTGAAAATGATTCTTACACGAACACTTTTAAATATATATTTTAACGTATGGCAACATTTACCAAGCTGAATACCGGACTTAGTCTAAACTTAACTTACTTTAAACTATACAACGGGTCTACCGCATGACACAATTGCGGTCAGTTGCCTTTGATATTAAAAACTTAAGTAATTTACTTATTACTTTGATATTAGGTAAAAGATAAATATAAAACAGTTTGTGATGTTAAAGTATTTCTAACATTTTGGGCCTGATTTAAGCTTAAACTTGACGTCAAAAGATTATTTGACATTGTCTATTGGCACAAGCTATGCGCACTGCGCCATCATATTTAAAAAAAAAGTAAAAGATTTTTTTTTATAGTCCCGAAACGTTGAGCGTTAAAACCGAAAAATGTTTTTAATTTCAATACATAATCGCGAAAGCAGAAGAAAAATCTTTAAACTTGACGTCAAAAGAATATTTGACATTGCCTATTGGCACAAGCTATGCGCACTGCGCCTTCATAATTTAAAAAAAGTCTAACAAAAAACTATTTTTAACTTCAAAGGGAGAGTAACTGAAGGCAACTGGGTAACGCGGTATCGGTCCCAAAATTGCATTTGTCATTTCGACATGTCGTCGGGTGCGTAACGTCACAAAATATTCAATATAATTAACTCTCAATTAATTAATCAATATTTTTAAATAACTTATTTGTTAATATTCGCAGTGATCTAGCTTAATTGCTAAGAAAAATAACACGAAATTCTTAACCATGCAAGTTTAGATATAAAAAAAACAAAAGACAAAAGTGTTTACTAATGAGGTTGAAAACTGCCATTTGCTCACTTCAGATGGCGCTACTATTCGATGATCCCTACTATTTGTCAAACTTCATAGCTTTTTCGTAAATAAACTAAGTTAATTTGAGATAATTTTACAAAATTATGCTTTCTTCAGCAGTGGATTGCAAAAACATGTGAAATCATGTATTCCCCAAAGATGCTGAAAGAAAAAAAAAACAGTAGTCGTCCTTTTTTTCGTGCAAAGCGTCAATTTGTAAATTTATGTAAAAATCATTTAGTTTACGAAAGAACTATGAGGTTTGACAAAAACTTAAGTCCGTTCAAAAGTAGCACCACCTTTTAGTTTTTAACCCCATTGAGACATCAAAGTCTTAATGTCAAATCAACATTTGTAACAAAACTATGAAACAACTTGTGGTTTAAAACTGCAAGACATATTTTACTACTCTTTTGACATCTAAACGTGCACGGTTAGATCATCCATGTTTGTACATGTATGTTTGTACGGTGTATGTACAATCCAGCGTATGTCAGTTGTGTGACTCGTTAAGGCTGCGTGCTTTGCTGCTGAATCTCAATCTTCTCCACTGTCATGTCAGGATTCATCGCCGTCGCTTCCTTTTATATGAAAAAAAAAATGGAAATTAGATCTAAAATAAATAATAAAATTTATTCAATAAATCTGTTTTACAAAGTAAACTAGGGTGCGAAGGACCAAAATTATTCCTATTACAGTGGCCGGCAGATAAGTTGAACAATTTTGACGTGGAAGGGGAAAGTTCGCGGGGTATATTTTACATACGCCATCTCTAAAAATCGACTTCTGCGCATCCGCCATTTTTTCAACTAATTTGCCGGCTACTGATAGTACTTAAATCTGAGTATTATTTCGTAATTATGATCAGACTAGCTGCACCCCGCGGTTTCGCCCCCGGAAGTCCCGATTCGCGAGAACATCAATAACAAAGTAGCCTGTGTCTCCAGATCTAGAAAGTATCCACTATCCAGATCTCCAGCTATCTACATACCAAGTTTCATCGCAATCGAAGCAGTAGTTTTTGCGTGAAGAAGTAACAAACAAACCCTTAATTAGTAGGATATTTTAGTACTGCTGGACACAGGCTTCATCTTACATTTATAAAAACAATTAGTAAGATTGGGTACGGGTCTTAAATATTTGTTGTCTTTTGTATTTAGTATTCGTTGTTATTGCGGCAACGGAAATACATCATCTGTAAAAATTTCAACCTTCTAGCTATTACGGTGCGTGAGATACATACAGCCTGGTGACAGACAGACAGCGAAGTCTCAGTACCCGTTCCCCGGGTCCCATTTTTACCCTCTGGGTACGGAACCCTAAAAACTATAATGCCTGAACCGATTTAGATAATGTTTCAACAAAGGGTATAAATGTAAAATTACTAACAGCTCTGCCACCTGCACGTGATTTAGAAAAATCATAACCTATTCAAATACTAAGAAATTCAAATCGAATCAGTAACTATTATGCCTGAACCGATTTAAAAAAAAAACATTTCATTCGAGAAACAAAGATTCCTTATGTTTTTTTTATTGCTCAAGGCATTTTTACTTGAAATATTTTACAAGGAGAAATACATCATCAAAAATCCTCCCATGACAGGATTCGAACCCACAGCGCACTCGCCCGGCAAGCGAGGGGCACAGGTTCGAATCCTATCATGGGAGGATTTTTGATGATGTATTTCTCCTTGTAAAATATTTTAAGTAAAGACTCATATGTTTGAAATTAAAGATAAAAATAAATACAAAATAAAACTTAAAATTTAAATCAAAAACATTTTTAAAGATTTAGCTAGTGTTTAGTACCTGTATGGCCTCGGCGAGCGCGCGGTCGTGGTCGATGGGGTCTCCGTCGGACTGTATCGTGATCTTCTGTTCCACGCGCGTCTCCACCACGCCGTTGCGTTCCGTTTTATACTGTAAGCAAGATAGTAGACATTTACTAACAAGTGCCGACCGAAGGTAATACTATAGAAATCCCGATAGAAAGTAACGTAATAGAACAATACAATATTCATTATGAAACTTATAAAACATTTCTCAAATTACATAATAAATCAGTTCCACACTAAGCACAAGCTTGTATCGCAGTAACCGTTATCGTCATTAATATATTGGTATCTACCAATATATTAATGACGATAACATTTAATAATTATTCATATAAATATATACCTTATGGACTAACATACATACTCATAAAATGGACGTCCCGAGTTCACTCGAGCAAAATAACAAAACAAGATGGAACTCTGAGTGAAGGTAACAAACTGGAAGTCCCCAGTGAACGTAACAAAACGGAAGTTTTAACCCCTCTTTCTTCGCAATCCTCGAGTTTTTTAGTTTTTCCGTTGGCATTGATTAGTTATTAATTAATGAAAATTTGTTTTTGGAACGGCCAAATAATACATCGAGGCGTTTCGACTTGAACGGCAACGTGTCATCCACTAAGGCATGCTGGGTACAGTTTCTTGACAATTGAATAAATTGTGAGGACTGCCCTGAAGAAAAACTGCCCCCTTAAACAAAATACTAAAATGTTGGGTAAAATCCAATAAACAGTACTTACAGTGATAGTCTCGACGGTGCGTGTCTTTGAACTGATCGTCTGTGATGAAACAACTTCGCCGCCCTCTGCCGGAGTCTCGGCTGATTCTGTCGACTCTTGAGGGCCTACGCTTGTCTGTGAAACAAGGTATAAAATCAATGAAGTTCTTATAGAGATAGACTTGCAATTTTCGTTCCCACCCCTCACTTCATCTCAAATTCATACCGAGCGATTAATTTAAGATAATTAACATACATTTATTTAAATTCATCGCTCGGGGGGGGGGGGGTTTAAGTCGGAAATAGTAGACAGGGGAAGCATTTCCCTGTCTATTATTTTCGACTTAGCCTCGTTTAAAGGCAAATTGTTTGAATTAATGAAGATGAATTTCCTTCAAAACATTTCTAGTAGACTAATTGAATTTACTATTGATGTCATCATTCTTAAGGTCTGTATCGTAGCCTGTGGAGTAAGAGGAAACAAAGCTGATTTTACCAGAGCGTTTGATATGGTCTCTCAACCAAACTTATATAAAATCCTCAATTCCTATGCAAGGAGGCTTACCCTAGTCGTGTGCTCTTGCAGCATGCTGCCGAAGGGAGCATTCCCCGTCACCGTGGAGGTGGTTGTCGTGGTGTACGAGCCCGGTTCCTGTGGGGTGCCACAGGGTACTATGTTAGTGCCAACGCTTTTCATGATATACATTATAGAACTCAGGTGTGTACTGCACCCGCTACCGCTACACGGTACACGATGTAGCGGTGATTTAGCGACAGCTACTGTGACCTTTATAAATATCTGCAGCTGTATTTGGCTTTCATAATTTTGTTTAAAAACCTATGGGGTTTCACAGGGCACAGTTTTAGTGTCAACGCATTTCTTAACATATACTAAAGACATTTTGGAAATTAAAGGTGTTAAGTTTTTTTTTAAATTGAAATATCATTTGACCAAAGTAAATTCAGATTATATGACTTATTTTATAAGCTTGTTTTAAAGCAACATGAATAAGTATGAATGTTAAATTACTTACACCTCGGCGACCTGCACGTGATTTAGAAAAATCATAACCTATTCAAATACTTATCTAAGAAATTCAAATCAAATGAATAACAAGTCAACAAAATCACTTCTAAGATGCAAAATAAAAAATCATGCGTTCATCAAATCACAATACATACATGCCACATCACAGAATCAATACTTTAATGCCTAGATTGTAGAAATAAGGTACAAGTTTAGAAGGTAATTAAAGAGGTACAGTGCAACAAGGATCTGAATGAACGTGGACTTGTGTAAGTTACATTGGGGTTGTTGCGTTGACACGTACACATACACGTTCATTTGACCTTGTAACAGTGCGTTTTATTCAGAGATCTTAGCTAGATTTAGGTATCAATGGATTTTATAGGTTTGTCTTACCTAAACGTAATAATTACACTACCAGAGGTTTATTTATAGGCAGGTAAGGTATTAAAAACTACTAACGATAAATTTTCAAATAGATAGAATGTACAGGAAGATCTTAATTATAACTTTGTCAGAGCGACTTTAAATCATGTCCTGTCCTGTCCTGAATAAAATAATAAAAGATGCTGACGCTGAATAAACCATTGCGCAATATTTTTTAGATTTTAATGATTATATTAATATAATAAATCCATTAACACCTACATCAGACAAAAGTTAAGATCTCGCTACTTACCGTGACGTAATAATGTCCTTCGCCAGCGCCCTCCTCGAAGTCGATAGGAGTTCCCGAGTCGCCACTACTGAGCGAGCTCTCGGAGCCGCGACGCGTCAGCTGTTCCGTGATACGCGAGGTGACGAGGACGAACGAGGGAACGTGGTAGAGGGTAGTATGGTTCACAAATTAGGGCAAAACAATGGAGATGGTCAAAAAAATTATGTTCCAAAAGATTAAGATGGAAGTGATCCAAAATTAAATGAAAAAGAAAATTAATTTGATGAAGAAAAGGTTCAAAATCAGATGAAGATAATAAAATCGATGAATTTGTAATTTTAAGTGTATCACACAATGATGTGCGTTCCAGTTTGATGAGGGTTAGGGAAACCAGATGGATAATGGACAGTGGCACACAAGGAAGGTTATCACAAGGTCACACGTTCGTATCACAGAATGCGTTCCAAACCATGCCGTTAAGTCCATCGATGTTGGGAAAGGAGAGAAATAAAACGAAAAGATTAGAAATAAAACCAGACACGTGTTAAAGACAGCTTTTGGGGTTTACACTTGAATATTGAATATTTCAAAACACAATAGTAGATTCTTGTGCTTTTATAAGCTCAAGTCAAACAAATCACTCATGCGACACGTTCGGCGTCATTGACGCAATAAAGAATAGAATGGTCGTGTCGGTTTGTAAGGGCTTTATTAGTAGAAACACTTTGACCAAAAAATCATGCAAAACATTTTTCTGTCAAATTATTTAGGTCTGTTTTGCTATTATGTCGTTGATAGTTTGTATTCGACATAATAATTATGGTTTATGCATTTGACCATAAACATTTTATGCTTTATTATTAATTTATTATGAAAGTACGTTCAAATGCAAAGCTGTCGAAAGCATAACAAAAACCAATGAGAAAACTAAAAAAAATATATGGATAAAACTAAAATCAAACAATGATCGTGCTCATGGAACTTAACCGGTATTGGTGTTTTAAATGCCAAACTTAAATGCGCTGTTGGAGCCAAAGTGATGCAGGCTTTGACGACACTCAAGCTAAATTCTATTCGTGAACTTTCATTCATACCTTTAAATTTAAAATGCAGAGGCTATACACTCGTATTCAAAGTGCTCGCTAAAAACATTGAAAGATATAGAACTAATGTCATATTAACATGTTAATAAAATAAATGTATGCTCGTGAGGAAACATCACAATTAGAAATAGCTTCAAGTGTGTATGTAAGCGCACGCGCACCTATGCCTGGCGTGTCCTTCAATGGTATAATGTTACCTGATCGGCCGTAGTGACCATGGTCTTGACTTGCTGCGTGAGCACGCGCTGCTCCTGCCTGGTGGCGCTCGAGGTGAGCGTGTGTGCAACCGTCTTCTCCTCCAGCTGTTGTGTCTTCGCCTGTGTGTCCAGGTCATGGTGCGTGGTTGCCGTCCGTGTGGTCACAGCCCGAGCCCGCACGTACGGTGACGCCTCTCCCGGCTCTAAACCTTCCGCCTACAAATACCTCCCGATATTCTACCATGCTCTATTTACACGCACGACTACTCAAGCGAGTCAATAGGCAATATTAGGACAAAATCATATAAAAAAGAAAATTCAAAATTAAAATAATTAGGACAAATTAAAGACAAAATGAGGCGGTCTCGTTTGCCGGTCTGTTGGGGGTGTTAGGGTTAGCGACGCACCTTGTTTGTATGGGTCGAGAAGGTGACCTCCCCGGTGCCGAGGTTTTCCACTTCTTGCTCGACGTTGTGCGTGACACCCTCGTCGTTCTTGGTGAGAAGCTGTTTCGTGGTCGTCTTCACGACCACAGGGGGTGTCGGCGTCTTTTTCGATCGCTGCGAAATGGGGATCTTTGAGGAGAGAGGAGTGGTGGACACGTAGCCCTGATGTTTGATGTGTTCGCTGGTCGTGTATTCGGTAAAAGTTTTGGGTTCGTCGCCTCGTTGCGGACTCTCGTCCTTGCCGAATGTGGAGAACTTGTGTGTGTTTACAGTCTGTATATCGATGTTTGCTGGTAAGTCCTCGGTTTCCTTTTCTATCGTGTAGTTGCCGCTCTTATCCTCAAAGTGCGAGGGGTCGATCTGCGAGTAATGTAGGATGAGCTGCCCAGTGACGGGGTCCCGGACGGCGGTGCTCGGGTCAATGTCGCCAGTATCTGGGTCAATATCGCCGTACTCTGTCTTTATCCGGCCGGTAACGGGGTCGATCTTACCCGACAGCGTCATGGTTTGCGTGACGGTCGTCCTCGCGCCCTTTAGTCTCGGATCGTCTGGATCAACGTCTATCGTCTCCCCGGTGATAGGATCGATGATCTGATACAAGTATACGGTCTTCGTCGTGATGATTCTGCCGGTCGTTTCGTCGATTGTACATTCTTTAGGGTCGACTTCTTTGACCCGTCCCTTATCATCTTTCTGTGTTATGACGTAGATTTTGATAATAATAAGCCTACCCGTTCTAGGATCGATCTTGCCCAGTTTGGTGTAGATTTCACCAGTGCCGGGATCGACTTGTGATGCCGAATACAGAGGCTGGTTCTCTTCGTCCACTTCACCAGTAGCTGTGTATATTTGACCGTTGATCGGGTCTACCTTTACTAACGACTTGTCGATATCTGTCGTTCGGACGATTGTGCCAGTCTTAGGGTCTAAACGGCCATAGATAGTAATAATATAGCCTGTAGTCGGATCGATTTGACCGGCTGTGTACAGCACTTCACCAGTCTGTGGATCTTTAGGTCCAGCGATCCATATCTGGTTGGTTTTAGGATCGACTTTGACGTTCCTAGGATCATTGGAAACAATTTGTTTACCTGATACTGGATCTACTTTGTTCTTAATAATTCTGAGGCAAATCATTCTACCAATATCTTTGTCAGGTTTACCAGATTTAGGATTAACTTGGCCGCTTCGCAGTAAGAATTGACCGGTGACAGGATCCACTTTTAGTTCTCTGCTTTCATATTTGCCTGTCTTCGGATCATTGTATGTGACCGTGCCCTTAACAAGGTCAATTTGACCATACTTTGTATCAATCTTGTTGTTGTCAGGGTTGAATATACCAGTCGAGCTTTCAACTAGAGAATTCTTAGGTTCGATAATTCCTCTCTTCGTGTCGACCTTGCCAACAAATGTAGTGACTTCGACAACGGGGTCAATATGTGTTCCGACAACGATAATTTGTCCGAGGCTGGGATCGCTCTTTCCTGTCTTAGGATCAACGACACCCCTAATAGTAATTTGGCCGTTATTTTCATCAATATTTACTGGTTTAGCATCAGATCTATCAGCAACAAATATAACTCCATTTGATGGATCGATGACACCATATTTTGTAGAAATGTGTCCGGTCTCAGCGTCTACTTTACCTTTAGTGTGTTCAATCGTACCATTCTCGACGACAACTTTTCCCGTTCTAGGATCGAGAGCACCAGTAATAGTTGTGATTTCTACTACCGGGTCATCTTGTTTCGCAACGCTCATGATCATGCCTAAGTTAGGATCGGACTTGCCCGTTTTAGGATCAATAACACCAGATGTGATGAATATCTGTCCTGTTTCGGGCAATATGGTACCTTCTTTAGTCTGTTTTTGACCAGCTGGATCACTAATTACGATGTTGCCGGTGCGAGAATCGATGATACCGTATTTAGTTTCAATTTGCCCGTTAGGATCGAGAATGCCAGTAAGGTGTTCAACTTCAGCTGTGTGGAGGTCGGGTTTCTTCGTTTTGGGATCGACTCGTGTGAAAATGACCATAATTTTAACAATCTTTCTTTTCGGTGGTTCAGGAGGTGCCATTGTAGGTTTGACGGGTGATTTTTGTAAAGGTGACGGCAGAGGAGACGACTTTTGAGCGTAACTTGTGATGATGGGGGAAGATGTGCGTACAGGTGACTGTAGCGGCGATGGCGTAGTCGCTTTGGTCGGTGAAGGAACCTGCCTAGGTGGCGATATACTGACTCTCTGTGAAACTACTGCAGGCTTCAAAACGTTCTGCTTATCAACAATCGTAAACTGTTGAGCGAACGTCGGTTCTACTTTGCCTGTTTTCGGGTCAATAACCGATGTAGTCACGATTAGATTTCCTGTCTTAGGGTCAATGTCTGCTTGTTTCAGCTCCTGCTTTCCTGTGACAGGATCCCTAAAGAGAATCTGGCCGGAACGTGGGTCTACTATACCGAAATCTGTATGTATTTTTCCATCTTCAGCGCTAACATAGCCTTTGGTGGCATCTACGGTTCCAGCATTGGCATCTACAGTCTTCGTGTAAGGGTCGTACTTGCTGGTCACAACCACGATACGCACTTCTCCCTTAGACACTGGTTTAGGATAAGATGCAACCGGTTTGTTAACAATGCTAAATTGTTGTACTAAAGTCGGGTCAACTCTTCCAGTCTTAGGATCAACAACTTGACTTGAAATAACCATATGACCGGTTTGCGGATCATGGTCAGCCTTTTTAACTTCTTGTCTACCAGTTTTGGGATCTGTAACAACAATTTCACCTGTTGCTGGATCGATAATTCCAACAGCTGTTCGGATTTTGCCGTCAGGTCCTAGAGTACCAGTTATAGTATCAACGTGGCCTTGACTTGGATCGATCTTCTTGGTTCTTGGGTCATACTTAGTGGTAATAATAACAAGATGAATTTCTCTTTCTACAGGCTTCGATTCTTTCTCTACCACAGTGAGTTGTTGTGCTAGTGATGAATCAACCTTGCCAGTCTTGGGATCGACAACACCAGATGTTAAAAGAAGATTTTTAGATTTAAGTCCAACTCCAGGGTCAGCAATAGCTTGCTTAACTTCAGATTTACCGGTCTTAGGATCGATTTGTTCGATCTTTCCTGTTTTAGGGTCAATAATGCCGTAGTTTGTGTGGACTCTGCCATCAGCCGCAATAATACCCCTAGATGTCTCGATGGTACCGTTAGGATTATCCAGTTTCTTATTTTTAGCATCATATTTGCTGGTTATGATTACAAGTTGGACTTCTCTTCCAGGTACAGGTGCAAACGTATCTTTATGTTTCTCAATCACGCTGAATTGCTGTGCTAACGCCGGGTCCACTTGACCAGTCACTGGGTCAATTACTCCAGATGTAAGAGAAAGATTTCCAGTCTTAGGATCTACAGAAGCTCTCTTAGTTTCTCGCTTGCCAGTAACTGGTTCGACGAAGGTGATTTCTCCAGTAACAGGATCAACAATGCCGACTTCGGTGTGAACTTTACCGTCAGCTCCAATCTTACCAGGTATAGTGTCAACGTGAGCGTTGCCTAAGTCAAGTTTCTTATTTTTAGGATCGTATCTAGAGGTTACAATCACAAGGTTGACGTAACGTTCCTTTGGTGCATCTTTGTCGACGATTGCGAACTGCTGAGCGAGTGTAGAGTCCACTTTACCGGTCTTTGGATCAGTAACACCAGACGCTACGATCAAATGCCCTGTCTTAGGGTCTGCAGCTCCTTGTTTAATTTCTGTCTTTCCTGTCTTAGGGTCGACATGCTCAATTTTACCCGATTTCGGCTCAATTATACCAAAGTTAGTATGAACGCGACCGTCTGATGCCACTATTCCTCTTGAAACGTCGATGTAACCGTTAGGGGTCTCTAATTTCTTTGTCTTAGGGTCGTATTTGCTTGTAATAACAACAAGTTGTACTTCTTTCCCAGGAACAGGTGTAAATTTATCTTGGGGTTTATCAACGACGCTTATTTGTTGACCTAATGTGGGATCAACTTGTCCAGACACAGGATCGACTACTGAAGAAGTCAGCAAGAGATTTCCGGTCTTCGGATCAACTCCTGCTCTCTTTGTTTCTTTTCTGCCAGTTGTTGGGTCTGTTACGGTAATATCACCACTGTTAGGGTCGACAACGCCAAAAGCAGTGTGCACTTTGTCATCAGAACCGATCTTACCAGGAATAGTATCAATGTGGGCATTGGCAACATCAAGTTTCCTGCTCTTAGGATCATATTTGGAAGTAACTATAACCAGATTAACGTATTTCTCAGGCGCTTTTGCGTCTTTGTCGACAATAATAATTTGTTGAGCAAGAGACGAATCTATTTTACCAGATTTAGGATCGGTCACTCCAGAGGACACGATTAGATGGCCAGTTTTGGGATCGGCAACGGCTTGTTTGATTTCTTGCTTACCGCTCTTAGGGTCAACGTACTCTATCTTTCCTGTTTTAGGATCAATGACTCCAAAGTTGGAATGAACTTTTCCGTCACTGGCGACAATAGCCTTCGAAATTTCGACATGACCGTTAGGATTATCTAATCTCTTATACTTTGTGTCATATTTGCTAGTGATTATAATCAGTTGGACTTCCTTTCCAGGCACGGCATTGAATGTATCTTTTGGTTTATCAAGGACTGTAATTTGCTGTCCTAGAGTAGGGTCAGAATGTCCGGTGCGAGGGTCAACCACCCCAGAAGTAAGAAGTAGGTTTCCTGTTTTGTTGTCAATCGTCGCTTTCTTTACCTCTTGCTTTCCGGTATTCGGATCTGTCACAACAATTTCTCCTGTGCTAGGGTTTACGATACCAAAGGTAGAATGCACTTTGTCATCATCATCGTATTTACCGGTGACCGAATCAATATGAGCATTTGTGACATCCAATTTCTTATGCTTAGGATCGTATTTTGCCGTTACAATGACAAGGTTGGCGTATCTCTCAGGAATGCCCTTAGGAGCATCTTTATCAACAACAGTCAACTGTTGAGCGAGCGAAGAATCTGATTTCCCGGTCTTCGGGTCAATAACACCAGACGTAATTATGAAGCTACCCGTCTTGGAATCGATATTGGCTTGTTTGGAATCTCGTTTTCCCGTTTTTTGGTCGGTGTAGTAGACCTTTCCAGAATTAGGATCAAGTACTCCAAAGTTTGTGTGTACTTTCCCGTCTTTATCGCTGATTATACCTTGAGACGTTTCAACGAATCCATTAGGATTGTCTAACTTCTTATGCTTGGAGTCGTACTTCCCAGTAATGGCGACTACTTGTACTTCCTTGCCAGGTAACGAGGCAAAAGTATCGATTGGTTTATCGACTATACTGTACTGCTGACCCAATGTAGTATCCAACTGTCCAGTCCTAGGATCGATTACACCAGATAACAATAGAATATTTCCCGTTCTATGGTCGACTTCGGCTTTCTTTACCTCTTGTTTACCGGTTTTAGGGTCGGTGACCTGGATGTCTCCTGTTCTAGGATCAATAATACCATATTCCGTGTAAATCCTACCATCTGTACCGCTTAGCACACCTTTGACTGAATCTACGTGAGCAAATGAAGGATCTAGTTTCTTATTTTTCAAGTCGTATTTACTTGTAACAATCACAAGTCGTACTTCTCTGTTAGCCTTTGTAGCGTCTTTTTCTACAATACTGAACTGCTGACCGAGGGAAGAATCAACCTTTCCTGATTTAGGACATATTACTCCAGTCGTCACTAGAATATTACCAGTTTTTTGATCAACATAAGCTTGCTTCGGTTCTTGCTTGCCCGTCTTAGGTTCGATGTAGTCTATTTTACCCGTTTTAGGGTCAATTAAACCGTAGTTAGAAGAAACGTTACCGTCTGGACCAACAACAGCTCTTGATACATCAACATGACCATGCGATGCATCGAGTTTCTTATGTTTACCGTCATACTTGCCAGTGATGACGACAAGATCGACTTCTCTACCTGGTTTAGCTCCAACTTTGTCCTTCGCTCTTTCAACGAAGCAGTATTGTTGTGCTAACGACGGATCAATTTTGCCAGTTTTAGGATCAATAACTCCGGATGTAAACAAAATGTGTCCGGTCTTAGAGTCGATGTGACCGTTCTTAGTCTCCTGCTTCCCTGTGGCTGTGTCTGTGTAACTAATTTGTCCTGATTTAGTGTTGATGACTTCTTTGTCAGTTTGTATCTTACCGTTCGCGCGATTAATTGTGCCTTTGGTAACAAGTACTGTACCATTGGCATCGTCTAGCTTTTTGCTCTTTGAATTGTATCTACCAGTAATTATGACGACTTGAAGTTCGTTATCGTCCGGTTTAGCGGCAGCCAATGGTACAGCGGCTGCTGCAACAACCGGTGCTTCATGCATAGCTCTTTCAGCGTTTAGTAAAGCGACGGTTGGATCGATCACATTCTTAGCTTGTTCTTTTAAAGCGGCGGATTGGACGTAATCTATGCCCGGTGTCTTGAGCTTGCTCGGATCCTCCGGTGTCTTTCTCTTTTCAGCGCTTTCAGCGACTTTTTTATCTTCCCCGGGAGCGTAGTTGAAAGCCAGTCCAGCTTTTCTAGTAGTGGGACTTTGCGCTTCATCGGCTGCTCGCTGTCTCTCTTCCGATATCGGCCTGTCGTAGCTGAAAGCTCCTTGTATGAAGGGTTTCGTGCGAGTAGGACTTTTCTCTGTATCGGTATATTCGTAGGGTTTCGTAAAACTTGGTTTTTCGTCTTTGACGGGGCTCTTTTCGCGGGAACTGTCGAGGTTTGAGCTGTCGTTCGATGTATCGAGGACGGCCACTTTGACCTTCGGGTCTTTGACCTTTTTATCCTTACTTTTCGGCGACTTATCGTCTTTAGGCGACTTGTCTTTCGATTTTGGTGACTTCTCTTCTCTCGGCGACTTATCCTTTTTGCCACCGCTGAATAATCCGAATCCACCGGTCTGAGGATAGGAATTGAGGTGGGCAGAGAAAAAAAACGAAACAAATTAAATAAAATCATAAAATGCGTGAGGCTCATAAAGGTGCAGACGTTGCATGATTATCGTTAGCATAACGCGCATGCTCTACCGCGGTAACATTGAGTATTTACAGTAGTTTACACTATGAGTCAACGTCTAGGGTACTGCACTTGCACTAGCACGGTACGATAGGCATATAACTCTATACTAAGTGAGACGAGGCGGACGAATCCGAAAAGCCAAGATTTCTTCTACCATTCTTGCCGATAGCTTCACTCCTTACCTTACTCTTTTTGGGCGTTGTATCGACGTTGTTGGTGACTCCTGGGTCGCTCGATGTGTCCGTACCATTTTCCGCGGGTTTCTTCTGTTCAATTAATTTCTTTTCCTCTTTCTTCTCGGGTGCAGTGGGCATCACTTTCACAGCACCAGGCGGTGGTTTCTGAAAAACGTAGTTGTTGAGTTTTTATTATTGTGAGAGTGCTTCACACTTCTCTCGTTAACGGGACAAATAGAACTATACATTTTTAGTTTTTGCTTTCGTTATAGCATAATATATTTGTATTTAATTAAAAGTAATCATAATTTTATATTTTCCCGGGTCTTAATCGCGACCAAGACCGTTGTAACATGGTCAAAACGTCGCGGTAAGAGAATTAAAAAGTAAAAATCACGCGATTAAGAGTCGGGAAAATATAAAATTAAGCGTTCCAATCGTGTTAGTTTAAAAAGTTTAAAAGTAATCATATCGAGGTGATGTGAAAGATAGAACTACTAGTAAAAGTTGTAAATACTAATGACTTATGAAGTATGTTTTGATACTACACAAATCTACGTGTAAACTTTAGCGTTGTTACTTTGGCTAGTTTATGATGAACTTTGAAGTTAAACTCTTTTGCACCCCCTTACATTGAATATTAAGGGTTTAATTCTCGAGTTTTGTTCGTTTTTCCGTTATTAGTGGACTTCATCAATTAGTTTTATGTGAACGGTACAAGATGCATCGAGACTCGAGATCGAAAATAGACTTGAAAACAAAATTTCTTCGGTTTTGAACATTGCAACTGTATCCAGCGTGTCGTAGCTAAAGACATGTTACCGTTCAAGACGAAAGGTCTCGTTTTATCTTTTGACCGATCCCAAAATCGAATTTCCGAAGTATTTTAATACCATAAGGGATGGAAAAGAGGTTTTATGTGGTCCTCTTAAGAGGAAAGAACACCTACTCTTTCGCCATACAAACGTAGATAAAGACATCAGAGCAAATAATCTGTTTATGCCATAAAACCTTTTTCTGCCATTAAAAAAAAACAAAACGTAGGGGCATGGTCATGGCAGACAAACATATTTTCTCTAATATCTTTCGAGGAAGGAAAGTAGGTAGACTTTCTCTTTGAGTGTAGTAGTAGTAGTGCGTGTGTACGCGGGAGTATGAGTGCGTGTGTGGGGATGTGTGTGTGGGGGTGTCTGCGTGGGGGTGTGTATGTGGCCGTATATATGTGTGTCAATGGGTGTGTTTGTTTATGTGTGTGAATGTATGTGTGTGTGTATGCGGGCACCTTCTCCATCCTCTCAGCGAGGTACTCCCCCTCGACGGAGGAGGCGGACGAGGCGGACGTGGTCCCGGACACGCGCCGCAACTGGACGCAATCCGTGTCCATAGTAAGCAGCGTTAAGTTATACGTTCAAATGGTTATAATGATCGTTATGACAAATTATACGTACTCCAAGCATTGAGTTACAATACCTATAGAGCACTGACCTCCATGATACAAGTCGCTGGACAGGGGATAGCGCACTGAATTTTGTGCCTGTTTGATATACGCCATGTTGCGCTGTTGTCGCGCATTTTCTATTCCCACGGAACAATTAGTTCCACGGACGATCACCATCACTTTCAACATAACGCTAATCAAATCGGCACAAAGATCTAATGTCATTTTGTATGGTATACCAATTCCAGCGTACTTGTATAGTTTTCATTTCAGTGCTATAGAGTCACAAAAAGAAAAAAAAAATGTCCGCGTCAAAACTCGGCACGCTGTCACATGCGCGGAGTTTTTGTTTACTTCGTTCGTGCGACTTTGAACGTTATGCAAGTAGGATAAAGTCTAAATTCGAGCAAATGTCACTTTAAAAGGTATGTTAGAACGGCGCTCGTACATTTTTTGAGTGTTGTCAGTTAGAGATTGTGGCTCTATAGGTATTGTAACTCGATGACTCCAAGACATTTCTCGCAAACAAGATATTCACTATGTAAGTTACAAGATTGTATTTTTAAGTATTTCCGAATGCTTACATGGTTGTTTTCACAGCAAATTTTTAATAAAACTGAGTTCTTACTTACATATGGTAAATATGTTTATTTTGCCAGTAATTGCAACTGGTTTGTTCAATATAGAGCTCCATGAAATCAAATTACAGCATGTTAAATACCCCGTTATTAAATTATATTTGTAGCTTAGGAAATGGTATCCAAAAGTTCAAGGGTGGACTTTAGCCGAGTTCGACTATTTGTTGTACCATAATTTTCAACCCGACAGAATAAGTTTCTGTGATACGAATTATATTGGATAGAAGATATATTATATAGTATGAATATGACCTCGTAAAACGTAACTAAACTACGGTAACTCATATAGTGAAAGTCTAGCTTGATTAGACAAGTTACACATGCATTATTGATGATATCGTAAATATCAACCCCCTTACTTATAAACAGACTACCTGCGTCCCGCGGTTTCACCCGCGTAAGTCCCGATCCTGTGGGAATAATAGGGTCAAAAGTACCCTATAGCCTTTCTCAATAAATGGACTATCCAACACTAAAAGAATTTTTCAAATCGGACCAGCGGTTCCTGAGATTAGCGCGTTCAAACAAACAAACTCTTCCGCTTTATAATATTAAAGTATAGATGCATAAACTGTGTATCGTTTGTCTTTTACTGTGACATGAAGTTTTAAAGTTGACAGACACAGACAGACGTTAAATAAACTTAGTCATCGTTTATAAGTAAGGGGGTAAGACTGTAATAACAACATAATACCAGCGTGATATATAACTGTGGTCTATTAATTATGTTCTATGAAATTGAGATTACTTAGGAAGATGGCGCACCTGATACCCGAGAAATGCAAAGAAAAATGATTTGTTACAATGGACCAGGAGTCGTATTTTTGAACCACTGGAATGAAATTCTTTTAGAAAAGTTCGAGTTCCGCAGGCCTGCTTTTAGGGTCCGTTCACACAGACCGGCTCGGAGTGGAGAGCTGATTTTTTATCACGTTTAAAACCGCGATTTGGAAATTGTTATAAGGTTTACCGACGCGGGAAAATGTAACGGGAAAGACACGGAAAAATGTAACTATGTTAACAAATCGTGTGAATTTAAAAAGTTTATTGTTAATGTACATTTTAATTTCTTGAGCATTCGGTGTCCATTACCCTTGTAACTTAAGCTCAAACTACACAATGACACTTACACTGACACTTAACTAAAAACAGCCCACACATATTTCGTGCATGTGTGCTGTAGGCATTAACTCGTTAGTCGTTAATTAACGAAGTTAACATTTTAATTAACGGATTAACTATACAAAGTGTTAACGGACACGTTAACTACCGTTAATATGCAGAAGTCCGTTAATCCTTAATCCAATGCCTACTATTTACCGCACGGCACCGTGGCGCGACGAGAAAAACAGATTCAGACAAGTATGAAACGACGTGCCGGGCGGCGCGTGGCAGCGAGTGAAACAAAAATAAAACTAGATATATTTTGCCGGCGCGTGCGAGTGAGAAAACTGCGAAGAGATTTGTTTCGTTTGATAATTTCATTACATTTTTTACACGTATTAACGGATTAACGATTAACGTTAACTTGCGTTAATTCTTCCCAAATGTAACGCTTTAACGTTTAACGAAGCAATTTTTTTTGTAGCGGATTAACGAAGTAAACTATTTGATTAACGGTGCTCAGCTATGGCTGTAGGTGTAGTCTGTTAAGGTAAAGTGTAAGTGTCACCGTGTATTTTGAGCTAAATAACAGTTTTACCAAAGTGCATGCAAGTCACTAAGATATCCTTTTACCAATACTAATAGGAAGATTGAATTATTCTAAATATTGAAAGTGACCCATGATCTAAAAAAAACAGGTCTGCCATCCGGTGGCAACAGATGACGTCATCCATGGAAATGTTAGAGGATGACGTCATCTGTTGACACCAGAATGGCAGACCTGGGATAGTACATTATTTGATTTTACGATTTTAAACTAATATGGTTGTTTTTACTATAAATATTAAATATCGGGGTATTTAATTTGTTGAAATTTGTCTTTTTTGAAGCTCGATATTCCGCCAGAAACTGGCTAGTTCACGAGACATGTTAAAAACCCCGTTATTTAATAATATTTGTACTTAGTATTGCATTGTATCAGCGGTATTACCTTGTCTTTGATGGTAGGTCTGGGCGCGGGTTGCGGCGGCATCGTGTGTCGTTTGGCCGCGTCCGGCGGCATTCCCTCATCTTTGTCGCCCGCAGCCAACGCTAGAAAAGAAAAAAAAAGTTTTGAGTTCCTTAGTCAAAATTAAGAACATTTTTCGGTTTGAATCGCGTGGTGTTTATTACTTTTAGCGATTCAAACCGAAAAAATGTCAAGTTTGTTTCCAGCATTTGATCTTTATCGGCAACAGTATCGATCGGTACAATAATATAATATGTTTATGTTTTATGCATAAAGACAAGGTTCGATTCCTGGCTAGGATAATGAATATTTCAAAAATCTAAATTTGCCTTTTTAGTTTTTGTCAACTGTGACGCAACTCCTTTCAGCATTTTTCGCTATCTCCTATAATTAAGGATATCCCCCTGAAGGCCCATTTAAATGGTTCACCATGTATATTAATACTTAATAGCTTATGATACTTCTCAATAATATAGTTTTCTATTGGTGAAAGATTTTTTGAAGGCGGTCCAGTAGTTTCGGAAGCTATTCGTTACATACAAACTAATGTTTCTTCTTTATAATAACCTGGATTAACACATAGGAAACATTTAATCCCAGCATTTCCACAAAAACTAGGCGGGTAAACTCACGGGGCACAGCTAATAAGTACACATTATGTATGTAAATGCTGTGTTTTAAAATAACACCAAAATCTACTTAGTAACATAACAACCTACCTACTATAAATGGTACAACAACCTTTAAAAAACATTTTTCATGAAATAATCAACAGTTTTCGTTGTATCCGACAGGGATTTGAATTTACGCGTTGGTTTGGTAAGCCACTTAACATTTCAAATCATAAAATGAGCAGACAGCGTTAAGAATAACTTATAGTTTGTATAAATAAACGATATTTTGAAAATATTTTACACTAGCCGTGTCCCGCGGTTTTGCCCGCGTAAGTCCCGCTGGAATATTGGGATCAAAAGAATCCTATACTACTCCTTTATAATGTAGCTTTTTATTGGTGAAGCAATTTTTTTAAGAGTTTTTGGTTTTGAAATTAAATATATTTCAAAACCAAAAACTCTTAAACTCGCGTAAGTCCCGATTCCGTCGAAATATTGGGATCAAAACTATGTTACTCCTAGATAAGGTAGCTTTCTTTTGGTGAAAGAATTTTTGAAATTCGTCCAGTGTTTTTTGAGTTTATTCATTACAAACATACGACACACACACACACTAAAATACAAATCTTTCCTCTTTATAATATTAGTGTAGAGTAGTATAGATGAAATAAGCTAGATTTATAGGTACCGATATCTAGAATCGTGAGATAGAAACCAGACAAGCACTAAATCATCGGCATAACATTTATGATACCACGTATAAATCTAGACATTCGTTCATTTTACAGAACGAAGCGAAATCTATGCATTCATCTACCAATCTCTATTTCATGCATTTCAGGCAACCACTGCAGTGCATCTGGGTTAAATGGCTCCACAGACTCTGTGGTGCGGCGGGGGAATTACCGAATGCAACGCAGAAGGTTTCGGGTTCGATTTCCGCGAGGGACTATTTATGGTGACTTTAAACGTTTGTTGAACCTGTCTGTATATGTATATGGCATATATGTAATTTACAAAATAAGTGTAGTATGTAGTAAGTACATCTATTGTGTAGCACCCATAGTACAAGCCTGCAATATTTATTTATTGATATTTATTTATTTATTTTATAATGAGTGCATGGATGCAATACAAGCAAACAGTATAAAGAAATCAACTACTCTTTCGAATTAATCGATAAGGCATTTATGTTAAAAACAGTATTTCCTAAGTATAAGTAAGTATTGTACACACAGCGCAATCTAGCCCCAAACTAGGCGCTAGGCTTGTGGTATGGGTACTAGACAACGGATATAGGAACTATTGTAATATATATGGTTAACACTTTTAGTAATAACGCTAATAAATAAACAATGCTAGAAGATAAAAACCTCTCAGGTAGGCAGACCAACATTAACGACCGGTGTGGGTGACTAAACCGGTGACATCATGATTCAAGATCGTACTAATTACTTGTTCAAACAATAACATTGGAAGAGTTTCTCTACGATTTACGTTTAATAGTATAGGGGGTCAGTTCTGACCATGTTGTAGTATACGGAACTCTAAATAAAATATTTTTAAGAGCAAATTCCTACCAAGGCATTCTATACTAAATAATTTTACAAGAAGAAATGCATCATCGAAAAGGATGGCCGGAAAGAGAAAGGCAGGATTCGAACCTGTGCCCCTCGCTTGCCGGGTGAGTGCGCCCACGTGACATGGTTAATTAATGATTACGCACCCTATCCTGTCACACCAGAGGATTTTTGATGATGATACATTTCTGCTTGTAAAATATTTCAAATTCCTATCAATTGTATTTATTGTATTTGTTTTATTTATAACTAGCTGCGTCCCGCGGTTACTCCCGCGTAAGTCCCGATCCTGTGGGAATATCGGGAACAAAAGCCAAAAGATACATGCCAGCAGCCACAATCAGCTCTCTAACTTAATCAGCCGTTCAATTGAAACCCTAGCTTTCCATTAAACATAAACAGTAAACTGTATCGCTATCAGTATAGAAGTTTTTACATGAAGAAGTAACAGACGTACTAACTAGAGATGGGCCTATTAGGGGTTCTGCCGACTAGCAGACTAGTCGACTAGTCGGTTTCAAAATTGCCGACTAGTCGGCAATGCAGATCATTATAATTCCGAGATATATGGGTTAACCAAGATCGTTTGGCGATTGTTGGTATTTTTGGAAATCTGTAGCGAAACTTTAAAAAAATGGTTGAAATAAAATAAAAGTTTTTATTGATTAATTAGAGCTGAGACATATTTTGGACATTTAAGATGAATGATGTTTAGATGATGTATGTAGGCTATGATTTGCTTTGTTTACGTTATTTTGACTACCCACCTTCTAACTGTACTACTAATTCAATAAATATTGGTTTTATTGCATAATTGTTAGTTGACGACTAGTCGGCACCTACTGACTAGTCGGTTAAACTGCCGACTAGTCGGCTTTCCCGACTAGTCGGCCCATCTCTATAGTACAAACCCACAAACTTTCATTTTAGTATAGATTCAGTGTAGCGATGAGAGACTAATATTTCTTTCCACGAAACCGATCAACAGTGGAATAATTCCGTGTTCAATAGCAGCTCGTGACAGCCATAACGATTGAAGGTTGCGAGTTCTATTCCCGCGGTAGGTTTTTGTTATTTTGGATTTAGATAGGTTTTCAACAATAATATTATAAATAGGAAAGATTTGTATTTGTGTGTGTGTGTGTCCGTAATGAATAAACTCAAAAAACACTGGACGAATTTCAAAAATTCTTTCACCATTAGAAAGCTACATTATCGAGGAGTAACATAGGCTACTTTCGATCCCAATACACCCACGGGATCGGGACTTACGCTGGTGAAGCCGTGTGACGCAAGTAGTTATATGTAATTAATGTGAATCAGCGGAAAACATAATTAGCTAGACCAGAATTAAATGTAATACATACGTGAGGTACAATTTGGATTCCAACAATCACTGAACACCATTTTTTCCTCTTTTTTAACAAATTAAATATCACACACTAATACTGCTTTATTTACTTAAAATATATTTTATTGAGAATCACTTAAAAAATAAAAAAAAACACTTCACAAAAATACAGTAAAAAATCGAGTAAGATTCAATAAATAAATAAATAAATATTGCACGACGTTACACACAGCGCAATCTAGCCCCAAACTAAGCACTAGGCTTGTACTATGGGTACTAGATATTATTTATATTATTTTTTAATATAATTATAAAATAATATTCCACAAAAAAAAGTGCGCGAAAGCAGCGCGAAAAGTTGGCGGAAAACTCTGTTTATACAAGAGGTCACGCCTATCGACTGTACGGATTTAGCTCCCGGCTCGATATAACCGTCCGAGTGCTGAATGAGTAGTGGAGTAAAAATATCGACTACTTCATACAGTGCAATGAATGATTGGATGGTTTTATACTAGATGTTGTCATGCGCAAGGAATATAACAGAATGCAATACTATTAACTTTTTAAACTAACACGATTTGTCATAGTGATAAGGGTCCCTGATTTTGAGTCTCCTCGCGACCAAGACTATTGTAAAATAGTCGAAACGTTGAGGTAAGAGGATCTCGATATAAACAACCGAGTGCTGAATGAGTAGTGGAGTAAAAACATCGACTACTTCATACAGTGCAATGAATGATTGGATGGTTTTATACTAGATGTTGTCATGAGCAAAAACTCAGATATATCAATACAATTAACTTTTTAAACTAACACGATTTGTCATAGTGATACGAGTCCCTGATTTTGAGTCTCCTCGAGACCAAGACTATTGTAATGTAGGCGAAACGTTGAGGTAAGAGGATCTCAATATAACCAACCGAGTGCTGAATGAGTAGTGGAGTAAAAATATCGACCACTTCATACAGTGCAATGAATGATTGGATGATTTTATACTTGATGTTGTCATGCGCAAAGAATGTAATAGAATACAATACTGTGCAAATATTATTTAATAAAAAACCTTGCCATGTGCGAGTCGGACTTGCGCACGAAGGTTTCCATGCAACAATTTGGGTACGGAACCCTAAAATAAACACTGAACTAAGCGAAATCCGTGAAAGCAACAAAGATGCATTTATTTTTACCACGGCCAGTAGTAAGAAAAATCACGTTTGTTGTATGAGAATAAATATTTGTTTTATTTTGTTCTGTGAAAATCTCAACTGTCTAGCTATCACGGTTTATAAAATACGAAACATCGAATGGAATTGAATAGAAACAAAACGAAATATGGTTAATATCCCGTTTTAAGTAAAACTTGTAGTGTATACACAATATAAGTTCTTACAATTTAAATGACGTGATTTTTTTTGTTTTTGAAATATTTGGTAGTTAGCCGATTGGTGTACTATTGTATAAAACCATCCATCATTCTGCACTGGCAATGTGACAATTGAGTGATTCAAATTTCGAACGAAACAGTTCACAAATTGAAATATTACGGCACAAGGTCAGATTCACACCTTACTATAGATACACCTGTAGCGCTAGTTTCTGTGCAAAATGTATGACGCAATATTAGTTCCGAGAAAATCCGTCGATAATTCTAAATTTGTATTTATTTGTTAATGTTTTGTGACGTTATTTAGAGTTGATTTTCCAAGACTTTCACTGTCATGGCTATTTATTTAGATGATTGTGTCGTCTGGCATAACATTGACAATACATTTGACATAATATTCATTTAATTGTAATTATAATTAATTACGTAATATATTTTATAACACATTTGCTCGTAAAGGGCCTCTTATTTCACCAATTTCAATATCGTAATGTATGTCATTACGTACTTGTGCGTAATCGTAAAGTAAAACGCACGAGTTTCTTTCTAATAAGGTAACACGTACGGTTTATCATGCTCCGTCTAAAACCAACGGTACTTTTTTAAATCTTAAGAAAAAAAAAGCAAAGAAAGCAAATCAAAAAGTTTTTATGTCAGAAAAGTGGTCAATATTTTATGAATAAAATTAACTTTGGGAGATAAAATATAAAAAATAAACATTTAATTCTTTAATTTAATTCATTTTGACAGTAAATTACATCTGTAACAGAAACAAAAAAATATTAATTTACTTTATTAGTAATACTGGCTGTTTTTGTACCGTTGCCTTAAAAAAAAAAAAGCACTGATGCCCGCGCATCGCTAATTTGTGAACAAATAAAAATTATTCCGCGCGCTTTTTCTTTTCGCTCCGAGTTTTATTTATTTCCTCGCAAATGTGTTATAAAACGTCGTATGACATACGTGCGCTTTGAAAATTACAGCCTCTGCTTTCTTGTAGCCCTCGCCTACGGCTCGGGCTAGCAATATCGCCTCGGCTGTAATTTTCAACTTACCGCACTTATATCATAATGTACTATACCCGCTTACTTTTACATTTGAATATTCTTACCCCGGGTAAATATATTAATTATAGTTTTCCAATTGTGTTAGTTAAAAAAATATTAATTTATTTGGAGTGACCAAAAATGGAAATAAAATAATGTAGTTTACAACGGAAATTACATACGATGAACACAGCTAGAAACATAAGTATATTGTACTATCTAAAGTGTGATTTTCCGAAATGATTTGATTAGTAGTTTAGGAAACTAAGGCATTTCCGTTCAGTTAATTTCTATGAACTGAAATATAAACATTTCCTTCAGATATCGGATTGTGTATGATTCACATCATTTATTTTATTATTTACATGGAAAACTCCAGTTATAACATAATTCTAAATACACTGACTTCGTTGTAAACTAGAAATGGGCCGACTAGCAGACTAGTCTGTTTGAAACTTGCCGACTAGTCGTCAATGGAGATCGTCATAATTCGGAGGTAAATATCTCCCAAATGACCACTCGGCAATTGTTGGTAATTTGAAATTAAAGACATTTTTCGGTTTGAATCGCGTGGTGTTTATTACTTTTAGCATTGTTACAACGCTTTCGTTTCGTTTCGAGACCTTTCCAGGTCCATTCTTCTTGTTGGTAATTTGGCAAGAATTCGCACTTCGAAAGCTGTGGCGAAACCTTACCAAACTTCCCAAAAATGGTTGAATCGTTTTCGAAAAAAATAGAATAGAGCTGAAGCAAACATGAAACATTTTAGGGACCCTGGTTTTACTGCCTACTCATCTTCTAAATGTACTACTAATTTAATACAAGTTGGTTTTATTGAATAATTTTTAGTTGTCGACTAATCGGCACCTACCGACTAGTCGGCCCATAACTATAATTGTAAACTGTATATTATGGGTATTTGAGGCAACCAATTGTAATGAAGCAGGTTGTGAGACCTACCTATTAGCAGTTTATGCCCTTGAACAATAAAAGATAAGAAAAGAAAAACAAATATTTAATAAAAGAACAGATAAGAAATAAAAAAAAATGAATAGTGAGGGTAGAAATGGAGTTTGAAAGAGTTGGAGCTATAGATATCGTTGGAGTTCAGCGGAGTCTTCTTGCAGTCGGAGGACGTCAGAGGGTCTGACTTAGGTATTCAAATGGTTCCTCTAGGCTTAGGAGGAAATTGTAGTCGGAGGACGTCAGAGGGTCTGCCTTCGGTATTCAAATGGTTCCTCTAGTCTTAGGAGGAAATTGTAGTCGGAGGACGTCAGAGGGTCTGCCTTCGGTATTCAAATGGTTCCTCTAGGCTTAGGAGGAAATTGCAGTCGGAGGACGTCAGAGGGTCGAAGAAGTCTGGAGATTTCCTCTTGATAGAGCTTCGTACTTCGAGTAGGTATGTAGATAATACTTTTCACTTTATAGTTCTGACGGGCAAAGAAATACTATCAACTATCCAGTTCAAGAGTCGAGGATGGAATGGAATGATCGTGAAGTGATCTAGTTTCGGCTTATATAGGGTCGGTATCCGAAATATTCAAAATCTAATGTCGAAAGAATATTGGAACAGTTTTATTTTTAATATGACCAGTGATATCGCTAAATAAGAAAGGTTAAAATTATTTCATTATAAGACTTTTTAGGTAAGAGCAACCAAAAAGGAAAAAGCATTAAAAACTTTGTGAAAAATGACAGAAAGAAAATAAATTATATTTGACATGACATAAATATACCAAATGTAAACAAAGAAAAATATCAATAAAACTTGAGTAAATAGAAGATAAATGGAAATGAGAGCATAAAAATCACGACGGCAAAAGGTTCACAACTAAACCTAGCATGTAATTACAATTCGGTGTTTCAATGAACAAAAACAAATAGGAATTGTAGGCAAAAGCAATCCTCACCAGAAATGAATACCACATTATCCCCAAAAACACCAAAAAAAAAAATTTTATCTTCATAATTTTTTTTTTAAATCTAAGCATTTGTACTGAAAAATAATTTGGAGGTTAATAGATGAGTTTTCTATATTTTTCATTATTAACTTTCAAAATCCTCATTCAAAAATCAATCATCCACACATAAGAGGAAATGTTCACGATTACTCAGTAAATCAAATGACAAAATCTCTTGAAGAAAAACTCATAAAGCTTTTTAAAAAGCTAATGTACGATAAGGCTCATTTTTTTTGGAAAGGTGTCGTAAACCGCACCTTTATGACTGAAGCAAGGCTTAAAATTAATAAATATATACAAGGGACTTTAAAGACTTTACAAGAGCATAAGATGGCTCAAGGAAAGAGGTTTAAGGTTCAAGGTTTAAGTTCCATAAGAAGGGAACAAACAAGATAAAAACCCAAGATTAAGTAACGAATAAATCATTAGAGATGATCTATCCGGCATAAGGGCTTCTTTTTGGGAGTTATGCACCGCTCCGAAAAAAAGATTAAGTAACGAATAAAATCATTAGAGATAATCTATCCGGCATAAGGGCTTATTTTTGTAAAGAGGGAGTTATGCACCGCTCCGAAAGGAAATAAAAAAAATATACAAAAGACAAAATCAAAGAAGAAGAAAAGAAAGGATATATACAAGCCGAAAAGTTGTGATGAGATGAAGATGAAATACATAATTTACAATAAGAAAAATTAAGACTAACAAATAACAAGAAAATTATAAAAAAAAAATTACTCAAAATAAAAGTAAGTAAAAAAAAGTAAGTAAGTAAAGTAATCTTTGTATGAAACAAATAGATGAAAGTGTTACTTTTGATTGACTTGTATCATCTTTTAAAGGAATATTAGAAGTAACAATTCTCTCAGAAGAAATGCCTGAAGAATTTAAGTGACTTCTGAGGGAAGTCACGTTATCCGCAAGTGGTAAGGACCTAATTTGAGCTTCATATTGTAATTCATGTTTATTTAGATAGCTCAATTTTATTACTTTAGCCATTTTGGAAAGGTTTAATTAATTAAGAAAAACAAGGTTTCAAAATGTAGAATGAATGATTTTAAGTAGAGAAATCGTTACCTGTAAGCTTCCTATGTAATGGTTTTTACTGGAACAGGAAAAACTAGCCAGGACTTACGTAGAGTGGAGGAGTAGGTGTAAAGTAGGTGTTCTGTAAAATAAAATATAGTTTATAATCTTAATAACTTTGATAAGATAACCTTGTTAAGATAAGGAAACCTTGATAAGTAAGATAAGGTAACCTTGATAAGTAAGATAAGGTAACCTTGTTAAGATAAGGCAAGATAAAGGTAACCTTAAAGATAAGAATAACCTTAATAAGATAAGATGAACCTTGTTAAGATAAGGTTACCTTGATAAGAAAAGGTAACCTTAATAAGTAAGATAAGGTAATCTTGTTAGGATAAGGTAACCTGAATAAGATAAAGGAAATCTTAAAAATTATTGTTCAAGGACAAAGGAAAAGTAAAATAGTTGTTTAAGAGCCAAAGAGGGTAATTCGAAAGGAAATTGATCTCGCGAGATCTTTTAGAATTTGGAAAAAGGTGAGTTCGATAGAAGTGGGCGCCAAAACTGTAATGAAGCAGGTTGTGAGACCTACCTATTAGCAGTTTATGCCCTTGAACAATAAAAGATAAGAAAAGAAAAACAAATATTTAATAAAAGAACAGATAAGAAATAAAAAAAAATGAATAGTGAGGGTAGAAATGGAGTTTGAAAGAGTTGGAGCTATAGATATCGTTGGAGTTCAGCGGAGTCTTCTTGCAGTCGGAGGACGTCAGAGGGTCTGACTTAGGTATTCAAATGGTTCCTCTAGGCTTAGGAGGAAATTGTAGTCGGAGGACGTCAGAGGGTCTGCCTTCGGTATTCAAATGGTTCCTCTAGTCTTAGGAGGAAATTGTAGTCGGAGGACGTCAGAGGGTCTGCCTTCGGTATTCAAATGGTTCCTCTAGGCTTAGGAGGAAATTGCAGTCGGAGGACGTCAGAGGGTCGAAGAAGTCTGGAGATTTCCTCTTGATAGAGCTTCGTACTTCGAGTAGGTATGTAGATAATACTTTTCACTTTATAGTTCTGACGGGCAAAGAAATACTATCAACTATCTAGTTCAAGAGTCGAGGATGGAATGGAATGATCGTGAAGTGATCTAGTTTCGGCTTATATAGGGTCGGTATCCGAAATATTCAAAATCTAATGTCGAAAGAATATTGGAACAGTTTTATTTTTAATATGACCAGTGATATCGCTAAATAAGAAAGGTTAAAATTATTTCATTATAAGACTTTTTAGGTAAGAGCAACCAAAAAGGAAAAAGCATTAAAAACTTTGTGAAAAATGACAGAAAGAAAATAAATTATATTTGACATGACATAAATATACCAAATGTAAACAAAGAAAAATATCAATAAAACTTGAGTAAATAGAAGATAAATGGAAATGAGAGCATAAAAATCACGACGGCAAAAGGTTCACAACTAAACCTAGCATGTAATTACAATTCGGTGTTTCAATGAACAAAAACAAATAGGAATTGTAGGCAAAAGCAATCCTCACCAGAAATGAATACCACACAATACGGGCAAGTCGTATACTGCTGTAACTAATAAAGAAGAATCCTTCACTATTTCTAATGTTTATTGTTCAAAGCATTCTTCTAGAATTTTTTTACAAAGAGAAATGCATAATCACAAATCCTCCCAACTCTCCTTGTTAAATATTTCTAAAATTCCTTGATTTTAAATGTCTAGATTATTCTTCTGTTTAAGCGATGTTCTATTGAAATTAAACACATATTTCGGTTTTAATCGCGCGGTGTTTATTATTTGTATCATTGTTTCAACGCTCAACTTTTCGAGTCTTCAGGATTGACTGTGATTCAGTAATAAACACCACGCGATTGAAACCGAAAAATGTCTTTACTTTTAAATGTCTTTTAAAATATGATTAACAGATGACTATGTCATTATAACGTTTGCTACTGTTACTAATCGGTAATCACAATCAGTATAGTGGTTAATGTTTTCGAAATTTGGTATGGCATTTGGTTTGGTAGATTTAGACCGTCCAGGCGCAGTAGTACCTTGTAGGGTACTTCGAAAAGCAACCGCTTAAGTGTGGCAATTTGCACAGCGGTAGTTAAGCATTTTAACAATGAGCCAAGACGGCCACACGCAATGCCATGGACAGACGCTAGTCTAAATAAGCAACTCCATTTCACTCGGGGTGTGTGATGGTCCATTCAATATGTCGACCAGTAGTGGCCATAGATGAGCGTTAGACCACTATCTCACCTGTATAGATTCGTAGGTAGTAGAACCATCTATTTACCCCTTTCAATTACCGAACAGAGCGACGTTACCGTTCATTTGGTAAAGCTCTACACTTCTATTATAAAGAGGAAAGATTTGTATTAGAGATGGGTCGACTAGGGATTCTGTCGACTAGCAGACTAGCCGACTAGTCGGTTCCAAAATTGCCGACTAGTCGGCCGACTAGTCGGCAATGCAGATCATTATAATTCCGAGATATTTTGTGTGAGTGTGTGTCGTATGTTTGTAACGAATAAACTTAAAAACTACTGGACCGATTTAAAAAATTGTTTCACCAAAAGAAAGCTACATTATCGAGGAGTAATACAGGATACTTTTGATCCCGATATTCTCACGGGATCGGGACTTACGCGGGTGAAACCGCGGGACTCTTGTTCTCTGTTCTCTGATAAATCACATGTTTTTTTAAGCTTTTGCAAAACTTTTATCGCGGGCTTTGAGCTATGAATGAAGAAATTTGGTAACAATAAAAACCTAACACCCCACTCCGCCTACCATGTTGCAATGGTTACCATGTAGCTCGGCGGAGCTACATGGTAACCATGGCAACGTGGTACAAAATAAATAAACAATTATAATTGCATAAGTTGATAACAAATGCTATGCAATAGCTTTGCCGCGGCAGTCCCCAAGTGCCACACGTTTTTAGGGTTCCGTAGCCAAATGGCAAAAAACGTAACCCTTATAGATTCGTCATGTTTGTCTGTCTGTCTGTCCGTCCGTATGTCACAGCCACTTTTTTCCGAAACTATAAGAGCTATACTGTTGAAACTTGGTAAGTAGATGTATTCGTTGAACCGCATTAAGATTTTTACACAAAAATAGAAAAAAACAATAAATTTTTGGGGTTCCCCATATATAGAACTGAAACTCAAACATTTTTTTTTTTCATCAAACCTATACGTGTGGGGTATCTATGGATAGGTCATCAAAAATGATGTTGAGGTTTCTAATAGCATTTTTTTCTAATCTGAATAATTTGCCCGAGAGACACTTCCAAAGTGGTAAAATGTGTGTCCCCCCCCTGTAACTTCTAAAATAAGATAATGATAAAACTAAAAAATATATATGATGTACATTACCATGCAAACTTCCAACGAAAATTGGTTTGAACGAGATCTAGCTAGTAGTTTTTTTTTAATACGTCATAAACCGTAAATCGCAATTTTCCTTTCATTCAATTCAAAAATGTACGGAACCCTTCCTGCGCGAGTCCCACTCGCACTTGTTTTTATGTGTTTTCGTAGTTGTTAGTAGTGTAGTAGTGGGACATACCGTCCATGCTGCGCGAGGAGAGTTGCCTGGAGGAGAGCGTGCGCGAGAAGCGCGGCGGCGGACGCTGCGGCGCCGCGGCGCGCGACTCGTACTGCGTGCGCCCCGAGTAGCGGAACCGGGACCCGAGGCGCGGGAACAGCGAGCTGCGCTGAGCGGGCTCCGGGGACGTCAGTCTAGTAGGAATAATGGTACATTAGGGGTTAAATCGAGGACCAGAGGGGGTACTTTAAATCTACGAACGAACGAAAGAAAGAAACCCTGTCATTCGTCCTTCAAAACAGTCAGAAAATAAATTTTTCATGGATGGATGACAGATTTTCTTCGGGAATTATCGTTTCGTTTTATCTTTCGTAGAATTAAAGTAGAGGCCCAGTACATTTATGGTGGAATGGTCCGCTCATCTGAAATCTAGTTTCCTTACGACGACGTTCGTTGGGACCACCCGCCCCTAGAGTTTGCTGATGTTCTTCGAAAGATTCCGACCTGGGATTCCAGATTTCGGGCACCGTCAGGTTTAAGTGGGTATACCTCTGGCCTCTTACCATTCCAGGACAAAAAGAGAGGACCTTCGCATACTAGGCCGAAAGAGGCCTGAAGATCTTAGGGCGATTTCTTGACATTATAAAAATACTCACCTAAAGAAGGTATGATGTTCCACACAAGTCTTCCACAGTTTCTTGGCGGCGCGATGGTTGGCCAGCTTGAACCCGACCGTGGACTCGAACTGCTCGAACTCTCCGGGCCGGAGCTTCACGTAGAAGTTGTGACGCTTGTAGCTGATCTTCAGGATCTTTGGCCAGGCGAAGCGGTTTATGCGGAGCCTGGGGACATTACGTAAACGGAAATTATCATCCGAGCGATGTTCACGGTTGCATCCCTCTCGGGATCTCGGGATCTGCTAAAACCGCAAATCATTTGGAAATAGATTGCTTACTGCAAATAGATTTGGCAATACTTTTACGGCCGGCCACCTGCCTAACCTCTTTAAAAACTCCTGGCTTGCTAGTCTCCCCAGATCCTTTGGCCGCTTTTTACGCCACCCTCGGGATGAGATGGGGAAGCATTATTCTATGCTGGGTTAAATTTAATTACATGTAGAATGACAAGGAGTAACCTCCCCCTATGGTTTTCCTAAACCTAACACCCTCAAAACACCCAGATCAAGTGCAACTCACTGATTTTTTCGTGAAGGCTCACCTAGTGTTAGAGATCTCAGGTAGCTATAGGCTAGGCCTAATGACTGCTATCGGAGATAACAACCGGGACCAATTGCTTGATGTGCCGAATACACTAGGGTTGGGGACACGATCTATCTATAACTGATCCCGGCCGGTTAGTCCTAAGAGTGGTCTGATGGTACAGCGGACCCACCAGGATACTTAAAGGTTGGCTGACATTAGGGACGCTATGACACATATTTAGTTAGTTTCGCTGGGCCTTTTCCGCACTTAGCCTCACAATTGGGTCATTGTACGTGATTTCTTAAGAGGGGTTAAGCAGGCTACGGGGTCCTACTCCGGATTGGCGAATATCCCATGCCTTTAGACCGTGGTGAGTCCTAGGTCATGTCGATTTCCTCACTATATTTTCCTTTACCGTTAGGGCGATGTTATTAGCGCACATTACTTATAGAAAAAGACATTGGTGCGCGGTGGGATTCGAACACCCGACTCTCGGAATGAAAGTCAGGGTATCTACCACTAGACCAACACCGCTCCTATGACTTGGTCTTAGTCTTGGTCGGAGAAACTCGAAAAAATGTAAAACTCACTTGTCTCTATGGACCAGTAGTCCGGAGCAGCATACACCGAGGGTGATGTCGACATTTTCTGAATCCTTCGCAGGGTGAAGGTCCACCCCATACATGGCCAGTTTCTTGGCGTTCTCCAAGTAGTTCAGCTCTGCTTCAGCTGGTGTTTGACCTCTGGAATTTACATGACAATGTTGGAGTTTTAGAGGACAAATCAAGTCTGTTTAATGTCCGGAACGTTTTGCGTTAATGCATTATTCTTGGTCGCGAGGAGACGTCGAGGTAAGTGAATTTAGAATTAACAATGGCATGGTCTACCCGCAAACTGGAAGCCTGGAAAGACCTCGAAACGTGGGGCGTTGAAAAATACTTGATGCTAATAAAAGCAACACAATTCCAAACCAAAAAAGAGTTTAATTTCATATCAACATCGCGAAAACCGAAAAAAGATCTATCATCTATCATCCATCATCAAAAGATTAAACTTAACTTACCATTTCAAACCTAACAAGTCCACTAAATTCAAACCAAACAGTACAACTTACCTATGCGTCTTATGCAGTTCAAGAACCTTCTCCTCAAGCTCAGGAGTGAGAGCGGAAGCTGGGACCAGCTTGTATTCCTTGCAGCGACCGGTATTGGCTGCGGACTCATCATAGTCACCCAGTTCAGACTGCAGCAGGTAGCTCGCTAGCAGCGCGTGGGTCACCGTCGAGCAGGGAAGACGACCTGATGATACGGTCACAGGAAATATGACTTTGAATGTGGATATTTGCACTCTTGCTGCTTAGTCACCAGTAGCAGATACAGTAATATGATAGTGATACACACAGTAAAATTATAGCCAGTAAAATTAGCCTGCTTATGGTATCCAAGCAAGCATATCGGTTCAGGTAGCTGGGCCAACGTGTGGAAGCCAAGTCGGTGGTATGTTGGTAAACGATTTTGGCCATCCAGCTGAATAACACACATAAAGAATCTGGGCACGCTCCGCAAACAGCGTTCACACGTGGGCGCCTTATTGAGGGAAATGTCTACAGCATGTGGCACAACTTTTTGGCACAGTACAACGCACATATTCAGCGGACCTAAACATATCCTCGTATTAAAGACGACCCTATAGCAGGTATATACAGACCTTCTAGCAGGTCCTTCCTGACGGCCAGCACGAGTTGATACCGTGTCAGCTCCTCCTGCAACTGTGCAGGTTCCGGCGGGTAGAACTTCACTGCGAACCTGACCATCCATGGTTCGTCTGAAACACGGTACAGCATTCCATCAATTTCAGCATTATGAAGTCGAAAAATGAACTAGAGCCAGCCAAGTAGTAGGCATCATCCAGGGTGTGGTCGATAAAGATGAGAGAGTAGCATACAAGTCCTGGACAAGTAAACGCCATCTAATATACGTCCCAGGCACTACAGCCTCATAGCAGCAACAAGCTGCAAATGGATATTTTCTGAACAAAAGGTTTGATGTAACATTTGAGTATGTTGTACCTTTCGAGTATATTGTACTGTAGGGGCGGGCAGAGGAGAAAGGTATGTTTGAAAAGTAGTCTGCCCCTATATCATCGCATTACAACGGGACCCCGGTCGACTAAACTATGGTATAGCGTCCCCAAACTATGACCACTTTGGGTATAAAATATAAATGGTCCGCTGTACCGTCAGGCCACTCCGAGGCGCAACCTTCACGGATCTGTCATCGCATCGCATTACAGGGGCTGGAGGGAAGGATGTAACGATAGAGTCTTGTAATACTTACATTTAACCAACTTTGAGACCCGCTTATCCAGATCGATCCACGCTCGCGGGTCGCCGCGGTCTTCGTATAGCAGACCGAAGTAGTCCTTCTCGACGAGGTTCAAGTTCTCGCATACTTTTGATAGCAGCTCATGACCGCGAATTTTGCGCTTAAAAATTAATACAACAGGCATGTTTATCGCTATTCGCAAGTAAGACTTACGAGTATCAGGTGTTTTGTTTCTCACAGTGTATTGTACTCGGAACTCATTATAAAGAATGACTTTAAAAAGAAAGACTTAAGTGTCTTAATTATTTTACTTGGGCTGTCTTGCACAGCTACATCGAACTAGTTAGTAGAGGAGCCCGTGAAGATCGACCTTCACCCATCTGATAACCAGATGAGACATAATTTTTATCAAATATTATACATTAACGAACATGCCTATGATAGCTTGCCTATCGAAAAGTATTCATGGCTATTTTTAATTAAATTAATTTTAATCAATTTTTTTTCATCACCTTCACTCTTTTGATAACCGAATGAATTGTATCTCAACTGATAGTTTTTAACATACAGAATATGCCTAGATAGGCTTGCCTACTAATTTCTGTTCATGGCTACCTGGCAAGCAGGTGTGAACATGTAAGTCAATACCTATAGGTAACTACGCCGATATGATAACCAATTCAAATTTATATCATAAGAAAGATAATTTAATTACAAAAGCAATCGTATAAGCTTGCCTGCAAAAAACCGTTCATGGAATACCATTGCCAAGCTATAAAGTTTTAGAATTGGAGTCATTTAATAGGTGCGAGAGAGAAAGTTTATAGCTTGGCAATGGTATTCCATGAACGGTTTTTTGCAGGCAAGCTTATACGATTGCTTTTGTAATTAAATTATCTTTCTTATGATATAAATTTGAATGGGTTATCAGATCGGTGTAGTTACCTATATTGACTTACCCGTTCACACCTGCTTGCCAGGTAGCCATGAACAGAAATTAGTAGGCAAGCCTATCTAGGCATATTCTGTATGTTAAAAACTATCAGTTGAGGTACAATTCATTCGGTTATCAAAAGAGTGAAGGTGATGAAAAAAAAATGATTAAAATTAATTTAATTAAAAATAGCCATGAACACTTTTCGATAGGCAAGCTATCATAGGCATGTTCGTTAATGTATAATATTTGATAAAAAATATGTCTCATCTGGTTATCAGATGGGTGAAGGTCGATCTTCACGGGCTCTTAGACTAAGTAATTCAGTATCAAATTAAGTATTATCTATAAATGTTGCACTTCATGGATAATTGACATTCCATGAAGGACGTCATAAATCGGTCAATACAATATTTTAAAAAGGAATACCAAACCTTGTGTTAGATGCTATTTTATGCCGTATTCACATAAAGTACGTAATTCTTTTTTAAATTAAGTATCACCGATGAATGTCGTACTTCATGAATGCTCAAGACTAGCTATTCCGGACTAGATAGTTATTTCGATAATGATATATGATACGGACGATACAAGATGACGTTTCCGACATCGGTATCGGAACGGACCTCTCTGGATACTCCGGATGGATAGAGGTGCCGCTATGTCATCGAGCTTCGAACATACCAGGATGCGGTCAGGGAGCGGACCCGTAAAGGCTACTGCGGCTGGTCTATTTCTGACATTGAAAAGTCGTATAAAATGCCAGCATTACAAACAAAATCCGCTTCCAGAACGCCCCTGGTTCTCGGCATATGGTCTGCTATTAGGAAGGTGTCTGGCAGGTAAAGTCATGTCAGTCATAGGTATCAGACCGAAAGGCTGTGAGATCCAGCTAAAGTTGTACCCTTACCTCAACATCGAGTTCCATGGTGGATCCATCGAGGAGCTCCACCTTGACCTTGGCGAGGTTCCCGGCGGGCCGGCGTCGCGGGGACGCCTCCTTGCCCTTGCCATCCTTCGCCACGCCCTCCGGCATTATGCCGCGCTACCGTCCAGATCTGGAGACAAGAGAAACACCACATTAGAACTATTGTTCTTGACGCACTAGAACACTTCGATACAACACTGACTACGGGCTATTTTTACAATAAGATCTTTCAGTTTGGGACATTTTGCGAGAAAGCCAAGGCTCTTCACATTATTTAGTGACAATTTTGTCAATAGATGTGGTTTTGTGAAAACGATTTTTAACCCAATAGTTGCCCTTAGGTATTAGAGGTGACACGCATGTGTGACACCCTTAAAACAAAGGGCAGCTATTGGGTATTATCCTTTGCGTACTCTAGGAATTCGTCATGTGCAATCGTGGAACCGTTCTCAAAACTCCATGCACACACAGAGAGAGTTATTCTAAAGTAACCTTTAAAACACACTAAAGCCCTTTGCGTCGCGCAGTCGAGTAAAAATAAATGAGGTTAGCTTAATAAGAAGCACACGGAAGTGAGGACACTAACCTAAGGTTAGACACATTTGTGGCATGGATACGATGAAACATGACAATAAGGCGACAACAGGTCAACATTTCGGATTGAGGGTTGACGCGCCAGGTCATTGGCACAGATTTAGGCTATTCACCAAGTGGGGTGTATAAAGGGGTACAAATCTTGTCATTTTTGTGTCAATCTCAGTCACGTTCACTACGGTTTTAGTTTCGAAATCCAAGAAAATTATTAGCTTACCTACCTATGAACAAGCGATGATGTTGTGAAATATGTTGGACACTAACGACAAAACAACCGTGCAAACCCACCAATAGAAGGCCGAGCGTGGACATATCGTGGGAAACTTCAGACTATGTGGTTCCATTGTCATCGGACATAATAATATAAAGCAATACTAGCGTATTACTCCTGAAGTAACAAACCAACATTTACACTCTTCTATACATATAAAAGTCCTGACTGATTGACTCAACTATAAATCAACGCAGAGCCCAAACCGCTGGTCCAAGAAACATGAAATTTAGAGAGTGTGTTCTTTGTGGTGTGTAGGTATCCTAACTAAGAAAGAATTTTTCATAATTCCCACAGGACCGGGACTTACGCGGGTAAGACTGCGGAATGCTGCTGGTTTATGATATCTACATCTACACTATTATTATAAGAGGAAAGATTTGTATTTTTGTGTGTGTGTGTAGTATGTTCGTAATGAATAAACTCAAAAACTACTGGACCGATTTAAAAAATTCTTTCACCATTAGAAAGCTGAGTAACACAGGCTACCTTACGGGAGCCTCATAATCCCGATATTCTCACGGGATCGGGACTTACGCGGGTGAAACCGTGGGACGCAGCTAGTAAGAGATATAGTTAATCAATTGACAAAGAATCGATAGCTAGCTAAATAGTCTCGTACTTACGGACAAAGACTGTCGATTGATGACTAAAGGAGACCAAGAAAATATAAAATTAAAACTTATACTCTGGACCCAAACTATACTATTTCCCAATTGATAAAACTATACATTTTGGACCGAGTGACCTTAATTGTCAAAGCACTGAAACCGTAAAACAATGCGAACAGACCCATTTGAGAATCATTATACAATTACAGTAGATATACCTCTACCTAGGAGTAGAAATGACACACAGTAGCCGTGGTCGGCAGGGTGTTTTATTATACTTATTAACAGTTCGGCCCACCAAGTAACCAAGGTAGAGCGGTGTGGTCATTTAATTGCATATTTTATTACGCTGGTTTCTCCGGTTTTAGGTAAGTGAAATCATTCTGCAGTTGCAGAGGCCACACGGTGAGATCACACTAATCTTAGACGTCGTTAAAGTCTAACACTTATAAGAAGTAAATGTGATGAAGCCAGACGCATATTGCCTTTTAGGGTTCCGTACCTCGAAGGTTAAAAACGGGACCCTTAAACTAATTACTAAGACTCTACTGTCCGTCTGCCTGACACCAGGCTGCCTCATGAACCGTGATAGCTAGACAGTTGAAACTTTTAAAGATTTTAAAGAAGATGATCTATTGCTGCTATAACAACAAATGCTAAAAAGTAAAACAATAGATATTATTATTTAAGTGGGGCTATACAAGAGACGTCATCATTTTTCGGTTTTAATCGCGTGGTGTGGATTACTTTTAGCATTGTTTCAACGCTCAACGTTTCGAGACTTTACTAGTCCCTTCTTCAGGATTGGATTGAAGGGGGGCCTGTAAAGATCTCGAAACGTTGAGCGTTGAATCAATGCTTAAAGTAATATATACCACGCGATTAAAACCGAAAAACGAATTTAATTTTAAAGGTATTCTTTAGATTTTTTTTTAGAAACATGTCTTTAATTTCAATACAACATCGCGAAAACAGAAGGAAAATCTAAGAATACCTTTCTCCAGCAATACTTTGTACTGGTGTTGTGAAATACAAGGTCTTATTTTAGGCAATAAAGCTAGAAGACAAACAAAGCACTCGAGTTGCCAGGTCGACCCTCAGTGGTCGTGGGCCGTGCTCCTAATTCGATCAATTGTCTCCTCAGGGAACAGGACTCATCACTATTTTTAGCAGTATTTCGTAATGTTACAAAATGTACACGCACTTATGATCATAATAACAGCGTTCAGTGGTTTCACCCGCGTAAGTACCGATCCCGCGGGAATTCGGGATGAAACGAGTTTATGTTCCAAGTTCACATAGCCAGTTTATGTTTTCTTTAAACGAAAACGGTTGAGCGGTTTAGACGTGACAACGTAACAGATAGAAGCGAGTTACTTTCGTCTTTATAATATTGGTAGAGTTTAAAAAAAGGGTAACTTTATAAAATTATGCAGTAGTTTACAAATCTTCGGCAAATACATTAAAATCTTGTCTCAAACCCTTTCGGTATTATTATCTTGAGTTACTTAACCCGAACCCTAAGCTGTCGGGTTCGTGATCCTGGTAATTGGGAGCTATAAACCCTCTGATTTTATATAAAAGGGACACCTTTAGACGTAAAGTTTATGGACAAACCTTCTTAGAATGGGGCTTATTATTTTGTACTTACGAAAAGAAAAAGTACTTTGGTATTTCATACAACAGTATGAAAATAGTGATAATAGAAAGAAGCTTGATTATCCTACAATTTAAGTTTTGGTTACTTAAAATTGTATACCAAATAATTTCTTTAAATTCACACGATTATTATATATTTTCTTACCTCGACATTTTAACAGTGGTCTTGGTCGGGAGGGGAAGTAAATAATAATACGCGATCAAGACCATTTTACAATGAGACTATTTTAAACCAAATACTTGGCTATTGATCTAAAAAGGTGTCATGAGCAAGCAACGCAAGTCGTTCACCGCAAGACTGGCTTGAAGGTCTGGGTCGCCTGAATAATGTAGCAGCACACCAGAACAATGTCCGAGGTGGATCGATAGAACCTACCCACTACTAGTCCATTAGTCAAACGATAAATCAAGCTCATTTAAACAAAATAAAACTGAAGGAATACTGTTTGATCGTCGTACTTACGTATTGTTCGTTGGTCAAATCTTTCGAAGCGGTCGGTTAAAAGTTGGTGATTGCCGCTAAGCGTGAAAACGGCCACCTATTTTTTTTTACCTGAGAAAATCTTATTAAGACCTTCAGGCCGCCTCTCAGGGGGACAGCGGCCTGGTGAGTGGGGGTCCCCCTGGCCTAAGATGGTAGGTGGCCAGGGTAAACTCACTAATTACCTAAGGTATCCTTCGCGCCGCTGTGCCTGCCAAGGTAAAGCCGGAAGCTGCGGCAGTACGTCAGCTTGCAGGGACCCGGGAAGGGAATCGGTTATACTAAGATTTCACTGTCTGTCTGTCCGACTGTCTCCAGGCTGTATTTCAAAACCCGTGATAGCAAGAGCGGTTAAAAGAAAATACAACAAATATTTAAGAAAAGCTCCGAACTAACAAACGTGATTTTTGACATAAAAACGCAACGATACCGCAATGTTTTTTTGCCACTGGCAGTGATGGAGTGATAGATCGGTTGGTCCAGTATTCACTTTAGAGTTCCGTACCCAATTGTGATAATGGTAAGGAAGCCTTAGTGCGCGAGTCCGTTCGCACTTGGCCGGTTTTTGAATCTAGAGATGCTGACAAAAGCAGTTCCAGAATCAAGAGTATTGAAAGATCTTCCTCTCTCTATAATCGGTTATTCTAGCCTTCCAAAACCAATAAACAAAGGAAATAATATCCAGATTGTGTCTCGACTAGTTCCACGACCTTAATTTTACGAGCGCGAAGTGATTTTATGATGTTTATCGAGTTAATGCGACGACGACGCGACGCGGCGCACTTTCCTAGAGTTTGCACAAAATCCAATAACACCGAGTCAACAGCGGCGAGACGCCTGTCTGGAACTGATTGACCCGCTTCTAAAGACACGATCAGGCAATGAAACTGTGCACACGCGAAGACTAGGTACCCAACCAATCAACTGCGCAAACTAGCTTTATAGCTAAGCTCAGCTTGGAATAATTTTGATCTTAGTTCAATGAAAGCTGTATATTTATCCCGACTGCCGAAGGAGGATCGAGCGTAATCTGTTTTCTTTCGTAAACCGTAACTTATTTTGCGACGAAGCGCTAATCGAACAACCTTTGGCTGCTGTACTGTCGTATACGACCTTCCAACTCACAGCCCTCTAGTCGATCTACCTACCTACCAATTTACCCGACTGCCGATGGAGGGTGCGTTTTTCGAGTGTATGATGTGGGTGGATATGTATGTATCCAATCTTCGTTTGTCAGTCTCTGTAGGCTGAACGGTTCGACGGATCTTAGCATATGAGATGTTTTTGATTCGTAATGACAACGCGAGTATTTTTAACAATGTGAAAATTAATAATATCATAATGACGTAATTCCTTACTCAACTCGATAATAATACTTAACTTAATTCTGTAATAAGATGGACTCTGTAAGATGCCATACTTACGATTAATAATAAGCGCTAACCATATCAACAGTAAAGTTGCCGACAAATTAGTTGAAAATAATGGCGGATGCGCAGAAGTCGATTTTTCATAGAAATCGCATGTAAAATGCGATTTCTGTGCGCGAACTTTCCCCTTCCACGTAAAAAAAATCTAACTTATTTGCCGGGACCTGTAATATAATAAATAGCCATTCAAAACACATTCCTTTCCGCAAACAACAGTAAATGAGTACCTACTCAATCTAACCATATCGTCCTCGACACGTCTGATGTTCATTATCCTTAGATTGCTCCATTACCTCATCAGGCAGACGGCTTGCAGTGTTCGTGAATCTAATAAGAGCCATGATTGGTTCCCGTCGGGGTGGCCGTTAATTGGACCAGTCGCCCAGTGTGGCGCCTAGTTTAGTACTCGCATCTAGCCTCCTACGCATTACTTCTTGGCAACTTGGCAGGTTTTATACCCCCCTGTTATTGGATTGAAGGATTGTGGGTGGAAATGGAGATACGAGTATGTTCTAATAGGAAAGTTCTGATGGATAACTTATGTTGGTGTTCGTGATTATTGCGTGGGCATATTTTCAGATGAGTTTTCCGTAAGTGATTTCGGATTGATGTAGTTTGTAATGGGTTATGTTGAGTTCTTTGATGGTAAGATCCAACTTAAGTTTTGGTTTGAAAAATTATTTTACGACGTAGCAACTCTCAGTTCTGAAGGAAGAACTTTGAGTTTCTTTTTAGTCTAAAATTTTATGTCAATTACAAAATTTCTGATAAGCCGCTTTTTTAGTCTAAAATTTTATGTCAATTACAAAATTTCTGATAAGCCGTGTATGTAGCCCCGGCCTAGTACAGGGTTACCCCATTTCTTTCCGTGATGGCGATTAAGGGATTCGTGGAATACTAGCGAACCTCAGAGAGGGTTGGTGTCAGGTAGACGGCTGGTCGTTAAAACATTGCCAAGTGAATTTACAGTAGGTGTGATCAACAAAGACCTTACTACTGTGCCGACTCTAAATAATCTAGGATAAGGGCAGGAAAAAGAAGAAAATTACTATTTCTGATAGATGACATCTTTAAACAACTATTCAAGAGGCGCCTTATCGCCTGACTCACTAAACAAGACTGTTTTAATTATACTATTGTACCTACGACTGATTAGCATTTCATGAAGTGTACAGTGGAACAAGTTCAGTAGAACTATGTACTAATTAACATCGACGTATTTATTTATCATTAACTAGCTGCGCCCCGCGGTTTTACTCGCGTAAGTCCCTATCCACTGGAAATATCGGGATCCAAATTGTTACTCGGGGTGAATGCAGCTTTCTAAGCGTGAAAGATTTTTTTAAATCGGTCCAGTTGTTTTTGAGTTTATTAATTACAAACATACACACAAAAATACAAATCTTCCCTCTTTATAATATTAGTGTAGATCAACTAGCTGCGCCCCGTCGTTTTACTCGCGTGAGTCCCTATCCCGCGGGAATATCGGGATCAAAACTCGCCAATGTCCTTCTTCAAGGTCTCGTCTATCTCTAGGTATACCAAAATTCATCAAAGTTGGTTCAGCAGGTAAGGTGTGAAAACGTAACAGACAGAGCTACTTTCGCATTTATAATATTAGTAAGTGTGGAAATATAAATTTATAATCAATTCATAGTGTGTGAAATATTATCTAAAATATTATTAAAATCTATAATTTATTTATTTATTTAAAAATCTATAATTTATTTATTTAAATAAATAAATAAATTATAGATTTTTTTCTGTGATGCCACATTATGTTTTAAAGTATTTCTTGCGATATCCGATTTAGGTTTACCTCATCTCACCTGATGAGAAGCGTTGGCGAGATGGACGATATACCCATGCTTGCTTACAGTTCCACAAAAAATATCTAAGTTATATTTGCGAACATGCCCAATGAAGAAACACCGAAAAAAACTTGACAATGTGTATTTTGGAATACACATGGTCTAGTCTAGGACAGAATATTTCGTCAGACAACAAATTTCACAACAAATTTTCAGATTTACTTGTACTACGGGATAAACATGACTGTCTTATTAATTTAAATATCGTAATGGCACGGATATGTTTCACTGCCGGTTATAGACTGTGACACAATTCCAGTATGATGTCATGATTGCGGCGGTCAGGGTTGCAGTGTCGGCTTCGTCACACCCCTGTTTAGTGTTGACTTGAAGTGGATATCATACTCATTGCTTTAATTAATTAACACTAGATTTTGGGTCCGATATTTAGGAGTACAAGGTGACGATTTCAAAATATTATTGGAAGAATTCTTCTATGAATTATATAGCAAAGGATGAATGTATATATAGCCTAAGAGGTATATTGTCCAGGATCCCTGGTACATTTTTGAAATTGATTACTATCAAGCTAATTTTCCGTGAGTAGCTTCCTTTTGATGAGACGCCCAACAATTTCCTATAAGAAACTCTCGATTGTGGTAGATAACGGAGGTAGAATCTGTACTACTACTTTTGGGCGTAGGACCGGGATAACGTACCACGCAATTTGTAGGACAATATGACTGTTAAATTATATAAATGTACGGCATCGGACCCTGACTGTTGAAGGAGCACCGATGGGTTTTAGTAGTACATACACCATACCTAAGCCGGAGGGAACGCCACATACCCTCGCCAAGATGATGCAATATTTTTGAAGTCCTCAAATTGTAATCGACATTCATTCGGTACTTATAAACGTTCTAATCAGCAGCGCGTCGTTGTCGTCTGGCTACCATGTTGGGAACAACATTGTTATCTAACAATGCGCCCATACGTGGGTTATCTGCGAGCCTTACAATGCAGAAGGTCATCGCTACATTCATATTTCAATACTGACTGCCGACCGACATGCATCCTTTACAAAATTATATTATTTCAAATGTTATGGGCCATGATTTTGGTATGGTTGTTGTGTGGAAGAGTGACATGGGTGACATGACTGACTACTCTAGTATCAGGTAAAGCTGCCTGTAGCATCTTAGGTAGATCAAATATGATTATGTTAATGAGACAAATGTTTAGAGACTAAAACCTATTATGAAACGAAGATTCGTCCTTTGTCTATCTATGTTTTGCTGCAGATCCTGATAACTTAGCTAAGAATAGATCAGTAGTATTAGTTAGTAGTAGTAGAATGTATGAAAAAACCCTATATTTTGAGTACTATAGATTTAGAAAGTGTGGGCGGCATCAGCCACGTCGTTTACTATTGTAAAGCAGTTCATACTTCAAGAGAATTATGACATGAACACAGTCAGCTTGTCCGATACAGCTGGCGAGGGGCCAAGACCTCGTAAATATCCTGCGGATGACATGCTGTTTGTTTGAAAACATCGTCGTCGATGATGTCGGCATCTAGACATTTGAAGAGATGATCGTTTATTTTATACTGGTTCCCAGATATTTGATGTTTATCTGTCCGAATTAGACAGTAACACGAAGCTTATTTCCTTTAGCATATTTTATAACTGATAGGTAAGCGTTTGAACCTGTGGTTTGACCACTATCTCACCATATGGTCTCAGTCTCAGACTCTTATATGTAACTCACGCACCTATAGACTGGGAGCCAATAGTTGGCAACCAAGTTTTTTAAGCATCACTTTTAGTCTATTTTCCACCATATTAGCCTCAACTTGGTACTCGATGCCAGGGTTGATCCCTCGCATGGGACCATAAAAATGGGCTGACTGAAGACGGGTCCAGGCTGAATCGCGGCTGACCGAGTAACTTAAGCATAACTTTTAGTTTACTTTCGAGGATATTAGTCGCAACTTGGTACTAGTATAATTAGTTTTCCTTAGTGGCTGCTCAATCGAATTTACTGTTTATTGCGAAAGAGACTTTAGTTTGATTAAGACAATACAATTTTGGTCTATGCTGCTGCTGATAACAGCCGAGTATATTGTTCCATGTAATAATCGAGTCGTTAACTCAACAATAGATTGAGAGTCTAGTCGAGTCAACAGCTCAACTCGACTCGACTCTCAATAATAATTCTGACCGGCCCCAAAAGGGTAACTCCGGACAATTTTTCTTCTAAGCAACCTTGCGAACCTGATCACTCAATAACAGTGACTCAATGACCTGATGAAGCAATAGAAACCCCCAATTAAAACGACGATACAACCAACCAAATAACAACAACGTAGTTAAACTTATTCGGTTCAGTAAGTATTTATCGACAACCCGTTCCATTTCGATTTGGCAGAGTTACCAAACTGCAATGAAGTGAAATTAACGAGACGGTAATGGGTCAGTTTCTCGGAGAGAGGCTATTAACGCGTCTGCACGCAAACTGTTTCACGACAAGGGTTGTATTATAGGTGGCGAAATACATTGAGACATATGTACTAGTAGGTATCGGCGATCTCTCAAACACGTCCCATGTTCCTGTTACGCGAAATCAATATATCTCATAAAGAATATGACAAACGTAAAAAGCCGCTGCAGTCATATTGTTATGTTTATCGTTATTCATCGACTGCATCGATTGACGATTGACTGACGATTAAAAAGCAAAATCATTAAGTTTGTGGTAACTTAACCTCAATGGCTGTTTACTTACTGTCTTGCTTCTGATGTCATATTTACTGTTTTAAGATTGAGAGCAGCGCTTGCTTGTCGGAGGCATGCAAAAGCAAGACAAATGTGCAACGAAGGCATTTTACCCGACTGCCGATGGAGGGTTATATTTTTTATGCCTCTGATCTCTTCGCTTCATTTCTTAAAGAATAGAATCGGACTAATCGGACTCTTTTTTCTTTCTTTATTCTTTTTGATCCTCTTCCAAATGGAAGAGGATCAAATTTGATAGTATGTTTTTTCATTGAAGCATTATTTCAACGCTTAACGTTTCAAGACCTTTACACGTCCCTTCTTCGGGATTGACTGAGATGACGAAGAAGCGACCTGTAAAGGTCTTGAAACGTTAGCGTTGTTTCAACCGCTAAAAGTACTTAATAAACACCACGCGATTAAAACTGAAAAATGTCTTTAATTTCAATACAACATCTCGAAAACAGAAGAAAAATCTAGGTTTTTGGATTACTAAAGCTTTACTTACGGACGTCTGAACGAGTGGTCGTTAATATCCTAGTCATACCTAGTGTAACAATAGAACGATCATGGGCTAACGATTGAGCAGAGCATAGGAATAGGGTTATTACCCGACTGCGGAGAACGGTTATTTAGTTTTAGAGGCGAACAGTTGGTGGGCAGTAAAAATTCCGTGGGAAAAGCATCGTAGAAATCTCTAGTTTCTTTAGGTAATTTTTGTACCATACTTTTCAATAAGGTATTCTCCAGAAACCGGCTAAGTACGAGTCGGACTAGCACAGATAGGGTTACGTACCATTAACACAAAAGAGTCACGTTTGTTGTGTAGGAGCCCATTTACTTTATTATTACTTTTAGTAAGTATTTACTTTATTTGGTTTTAATTATTATTTGTAGATATAGCGGCAACAGAAAGAGGTACATCATCGGTGCAAAATTTTAACTATCTAGGTATCACGATTCATAAGATAGTCTGATGATTAGTGGTGATGGTACTGTATGTTTTAAGGTCCTGTTTTTACCCTATAGGTACGGAACCCTAAAAATGATATACAGAAGAAATTGCTACGGCATGCGGTACTACGACTACCTACCAATATTACGTCAGTTTCCAGTTTCCGACATAGAGTCTACAGTACGAGTACATAAAGGCACAGAAAAACTAGGACAAGTTCATTAAATTACTTGACATCATTTTATGGCATCCAATTAAGGTCGAAAAGTCTCCTCGAGTGCCACGAACATGATACGCGCATAAAGTTAATTATTGTTTGGACACATCCCCCATGTTGACAGGCTGTGGGAGTGCCCTTTTAAAGGTCTCCGCTTACATGCAAGTGACCAAAGGGCGAATTCAGAACGCTAAGGTGCGAAACCGAAGATCAAATAGACATGTTTGTCACTTACGGTGATACCGTATCCGACATCGTTTTCGAACCGGAGCTCTATGAATACCAAGAACTGTATAAGAACTCAACGGAAAAACGAAATAGAAAGAAGCTAGCTGGGTTTTCTAAGGTTGTAGGTCTAATGGCGCTTACTTAAGCCAGCCTTGCATTTGTTATGGTTCTTTTCATTTGAGCGATGTTCCTTGTTGCATCCCTCTCAAGAGCCTGCTAGAGTCTGCTAAAGTAGGTAATCATTGTCATTGACTATACCTAGTGCTGGTCTGCCTGTATGCACTCCTCGGGACTAAGCCGTTTACCGCGCTGGGAGAACTCCAGGATCGCTAGTCTCCTCCAGATCCCTTAAACACCTTTTACGACACCCATAGGAAGAGATAGTGTCCCGTTGTCAAAAAATGGTATTCAATAGTAAAATTTCTATAAGTGTGAGTACAACTTCCTCAACACATTTTTCGGTTGGATAGTCAGAAATTTGAAACTGAAACCCCATACAGTGGACGTGGAACCTTTATAATGAGCTACTTATATACCTATTACATCAGGTGCGTATTTCTAGTGTAACCATGTAACAACATGGAGACCACACCCTCGCCGCTGTGACCTTGCGTGGGGGCCGCTATTTATGCCCGAATTATTCCGACAATTTACCGATACTTAGGCGTAAGTAAACTTTAACAATTCTGGATAAATTGACCCAATTGGAACGAGAGGTCTGAATGGGGATGAGGTTGGTCAGGGGTTCAAAGTTATCTTGGTGTTCGAATCTTTTATTACTAATTCGAAGTTCTGGTGTTTCGGGGGTAGATATAAAATGTTGCCCAAAACGGAAGTTTCTTAGGAGATCGATTGGCCAATCAAAGAACAGATCGCCCATTATTAGTGATGGGCCGACTAGTCGGCAGTTTTACAGACTAGTCGGTAGGTGCCGATTAGTCGTCAATTAAAAATTATGCAATAAAACCAACATTTATTAAATTAGTAGTACATTTAGAAGGTGGGTAGTCCGTAAGATCAGGGTCCCCAAAATGTTTTAACTATGCTTCAGCCCTATTCAATTTTTTTCGTAACGGTTCACCCATTTTTGGATGTTTGGCAAGGTTTTGCTAAGGCTTTCGAAGTGCGAATTCTTGCAAAGTTACCAACAATTGCCGGGTGGTCATTTGAGAGATATTTATCTCCGAATTATGACGATCTCCATTGCCGACTAGTCGCCAATGGAGATAAAGTAGCGAAAGTACTTATATCAAAACTATTGTCATTATCAGCTTGATTGGACTTGTTGGATTTCTCTATTTTCTGGTACTTGAGATCAGACCTTGGAGTCTTCAAGTCTAGAGTGAACAGGTTTCTTCTGAGTAAGCATGTTACACCGTCGATCTCATCCGGGCGCGCCATTAGATGAGCTGAGATCAAATGCTATCTCATGTAAAAAATTACTTCCAGAGTAGAGATGGTAAAACGAGTTTCCGAGTAAGTTTCCAGCGAGTACGAAGAACAGGAAGATGCTATGCGGTTACTATTTATTTATGCCACAGGATCAGGAATAAATCAAGTAAAAATTCAGCGCGCGGCTACTCCATCAATATATTCTTTACAAATTTTAACCCTTTACCCTCCTATTAACCTTCTTCCCGTTTCATAGCCGAGATGATGAAATATTAACAAGGACTATCAGACAATTTGGTAACCCCGCGCCCCGTCACGTACCCTTTCTGATTAAATATTTAAGATATAGAACAGTGGCTCTTCAGAGGGCAACTTTGACGGACAGTTGAAGAAAAATATTATCTTGCTACGAGTACATACAGAACTACAAGCTCATGTACAAACTAGCTTCTGCCCGCAGCTACACCCGCGTGTTCGACAGAAAACAAGATTAGGATAGTACTAGGACAGGATTAAGATTATCCCGACCCGCCCTGTATGTGTGTATACCAATTTTCATGTCTATGAGAATAAAAAGATTCATCCAAAATTGGATTACGCGGGCGAAACCGCGTCCGCAGCTAGTAATAAGTAAAGATAGATAGATACATCTATGCTCGCTTTTGTTACATTTGAATAATTCAGATTACAATCAGATAAACCACACTTATCGCCTAATTGCGGTATTTTCGATGGTATTTCCCATAATAAAGGGGTGATTTTTTTGCGACTTCGTAGAACGCTCGTAAGGCACGCGATGCAGGCATAATGGTATTCGCATTGTTTTGAGTATTACATATGTATAACTGTGTGTACATGTCATATTGTCATGCAAACTTTACCACGCCATTGTGTGCAAGAAGTTTCACTGTAATTTGTAGTAGCTTATTAAGTACTAGGTGGGAACCCGAAACCCGTCGGGCTTCGGATAGTTTTAATTCCACCCGGTTCCGTGGTATATTCACAATGAAATTTTTAATTTGGTAGCAAAATTTGAAATCGGTAGATTTATTTAAATTAAGCACCCAGTGATGAAGATGGTGATAACGCGTAACCCGAAATCCATCGGGCCTCGGTTAGTTCCAATTCCATCGGGTACCATCCAATATTTAAATTGCTTAAGAAAATCGGAATTGGCAAAGGAACTGGCTCCAGAACAGGAAACCGAAGCCAAAATCGAAACCCAAACCGAAATTGGATCGGATATCATTTTCTACCAAACCTACCATTTTCCAGCAATACCTACCATTTTCTACTACATCCCAATATTTTCTACCAAAAACTACCAATACTACCAAAAACTACCATTTTCTACCAAGCCTACCAATATCTACCAAACTTACCATTTTTACCAAAACCTACCATTCTCTACCAAAATCCTTCTTTTTATCAATAATGAATAGAAATATGCCAAGGGAAATAAATTTAATTTTAATTAAATTAAATCCAGATTCAAATAAAAAAAAACCAAATCGGTTAAGGAAATTAAAACCTACGTCGTAGTCAAAAAAGAAAAAACACACCGAATCCAAATCCTAAACCGAAACTAAAACTCAGTCTCAAATTCTAATATTCTTGTTAATAAATTCGGATCGCGTGTAAAAAAGTAGCTTCCATTCTGACTGCATACGACCGCACCACAAAAAAAAAAAAAAAATTTCGCCACGAAGAAAATCTGAAACTTAGTAGAAACTCCTTGGTTACTGAAGGCAACCTAGTATTTGTCAAACAGCTCTTGACAGGGCGGCCATTTTGATTTCATGGCCTACTGGTTTTCACTTAGACCAATCAGAGAGCCCCGTACGTACCCCCGAAAACAGTAACAAAATCTCTTTGAATCAATTCCCATATAAACTTTCATCCCCAATTTAACACTCTTAGGGGTTGAATTTTGGAAAAAATAATTTTAGAGATTCACTTACTACCCCATATCAATATCTATGTCAAATTTCAAGTTTCTATGTCAAGCCGTTACGAAGTTGCATACAAACGTTATTCCCCATTTTTACCCCCTTAGGGGTGGAATTTCCAAAAACCAGTTCTTAGTGCTCACTTTCAACCCCTAAAGAACCCATGTTCCAAATTTCAAGTCTCTACACCCAGCCGTTTCGCCTCTGCGCTGTCCATCATTCAGTCAGTCAGTCAGTATGATTATTAAATCAGAAAGTTTAGACAATGAATGAGGAGGCTTAGTGGGGATTTTTTTACAACTGAATGGATACTTGAAGTCCAAAGTTTTTCAATAATCACACGTTTTTATTTGTCTACAAGATGGGAACCCGAAACCCGTCGGGCTTCGGATAGTACCCCTGAAAACAATATTTGATAGCAATATTTGAAATCGGTAGAACCAATTCCCATACAAACTTTCATCCCCTATTTAACCCCCTTAGGGGTGGAATTTCCAAAAATCGGTTTTTAGTGCTCACTTTCAACCCCTAAAGAACATATGTTCCAAATTTCATGTCTCTACACCCAGCCGTTTAGCCTGTACGTTGTCCATCATTCAGTCAGTGAGTCAGTTACACTTGCGTTTTATTAAGTATGATAATATTTCCTTTACATTATAATCGAGCGATCACTGGCACTGGATTGCAACCAGAATAATGTAAACAACCGCTAAAATACAATGGAACTTGGATCCAGTGCATATCTAGGTACAAAATCACAGTTGAAATCCAGCGCTGGGTCTAAACACTGGATGGAATACTGGAACCCTGGTAGATAATCAATACATATAAAGTTTAAAGTCTACTAAAAGAGGATTTTTTAGAAATCACACCGGATCGGGCCTAACGCAGGTAAAACCGCGGGACGTTACTATGCATAAAAAAGCATAACTTATAAATGGCTAAAATAATTTATACGGGACTTACACGTGCCCAACAAACACTTACAAAATCAAAACTGTAAGTGAAAAAATAACCGCATACAAATCGGTTTGGTCGTTTCGGGTCGGAGTTATGATGGCAGGCGTAGCGGTCAGACTAGTATCTCTGTACTCAAATTCCTGAGGTTTCCTGAGTGTTTTGGCAATTAGCCAGCCAAAGCCAGTAAAAAGTGAAAGGCGGGCGTAATTTGTACCTTTGTCTATTGTCTAGCCAGCCCTGGCTGCTTGCGTAACCAGAGCGTCTCCGATTCTAACATGACCTAGAACTCGAGGGAAGAATGTGTTCAGTCTTTATTATATCATCCATGCATGATTTACTGTTGGACGGAAGACAATAACCAACCGTTGAAATGGTGATGACATTGTTTTGCTTGAAAGAAAGAAAAAGAAAAGAAAGAACGGAAATATGTTTATTAGGAAAATCAACAACATCAACAAAATACGTCGATACATGAAATTCGAAAGGTGTATTCTTTGTTGTGGTGTTAGTCAAATCACTAAGGGTTTTTTGGAAATGCTCACAGGATTAACTAACGCGGGGAAACCGCGGGACACAGCTAGTGGTAATATGTTTAGAAGCTGTTCTCTTTACCAAAGCTACACAATACTAAAATTAGATACAAAAGAATTTCTGAATTAAAGAAGAAACCCTCACATCCATTGATATCCTGGCAGACAGAGCCAGCGAAGCAAATAAATCTTCAAGACTGGTATATCCAGTCGCCATAGCAAACAGTAGAGCTGTTCCTCGTATAACCATAGTTAAGAATAGGTCTACTGTTCCTTGTAACAAATTACTTTCTCCATTCGAACCGGTTGCGTCACCCCTTTCTTAAGATGCCATTGTGTTCCGAAAAATATTGCATCGAGAGATCTCGAGCTTTTAGTATGAATAGAAACAGACCCACGTTGTTTTTCGAAAGGGGTATTTATTCTACAGCGGAGCGCAGGATTTGGGTGCATATTAATTGTGCATGATGGGTAATTCACGTATTAAAATTGACCAATTTCATTTCAACATAATTTTAATATAACTCAAAACTCAAAACTCAAATTTTTTTATTCATTTAGAACGTATATTATACACACATACGTACGTTTTGAAACGTCGAGATTTTAATTTACCGAGGTTTCGGAACGCGCCCTCCGATGAGAAGAAACCACAAGAAACTCATGGGGTTTTTTTTCCAATTATTTTTTTTATCATGTTTTATATTACAATCGTCATAATACAGATCTTAATCTGAACAGGAGCAGTTAACAATCATGTCCATGGATTCTTCTCATCAAAATATTTTGACGTGCTATAGTACGCCTTATTACACAATTTAAGTTTAATATATTTTTTTAATCTTGTAATGGACATGTCAAATACGAATACGTATTTGACATATCATTGCAGTTAATCTTCAGTTTATATTTTCAAAAAAATTAGGCGGACAAAGTCGCGGACACTGCTAGTATAGAATACAAGCGATCGCCGCATAAGTCCGGATCCCGTGGGAATTTAAAAAAATCCTTTCATATCGGATGCCTACATCACATAAAGAACACACTCTCCAAATTTCAGCTCTCTACTACACTACTATCAGCGGTTTAGGCTGTGCGTTGATCACTCAGTCAGTCAGGACAAAGCCTTTTATAGATATAGATAGATATAATACTAGCAGGTTTCACCCGCTTAACTCCCAATTCCGTGGGAATTTCGAAAAACCCTTTCTTATCGAAAGCCTATATCTTATAAAGAACACACTCTCCAAACAGCTGTCTACTATCAGCGGTTTAGGCTGTGCGTTGATCAGTCAGTCAGGACAAAGCCTTTTATAGATATAGATTACCTAAGTTAGAGACTAAAAGATGACTTCAAAAGTTTTTAGCCCCAGGCGAAGAAACACGATTCAAAAAGAATGGAACCAATTAATGGTCGGCCTAAATACGGCATATTTCGAGCGTAACTAATGTAAACAGAATTTGATATGGCCAATCTAATTTGGGGCGATAAAATGAATTTCTCGAAATGGCAATTCCATTAGATTGTTCAATACCGTCGTTGGTTTACGTTGACTGATTCATTTGTAGTTTATTTTAGCAGTAGGAATAATAATTGGTGTTTAAAAGATCTTGGCCTAAGTAATACCTATGCTTAAAGATGACTTCATCAATCACCTATTCGTCATAAACAAGGAATTTTACTAAACTAGCAGCGACTCGCGGTTTGGTCCGCGTATGTCCCGATCCCGTGAGAATTTCGAAAAACCCTTTCTTAGTGGATACCTACACATCGCAAAGAACATACCCTCCAAGTTTCATGTCCCTAGGATCAGCAGTTTAGGCTCTGCCACTACCGTCATTCAGTCGGTCAATCAGTGAGGACTTTGAATTTAGTTTGTAGATAGTTGAAAAGCATGCTTAAGGTTTCAGTAGTTGGAAAAGTGCTCTAAATCGCAGATAACATTACAACATGACGCAACAAGGCACCAAACCGGGTCATTAACAAAAAAAAAGCGTTCCCGGACATCCGGTACCTATTCCCTTTAACGTTATTATCAGTACTCGCTTCAAACAGGTACACTCTACGAGTAACAGTTAGACGGTGACGTCACCGGGGGTCGTCGACCTCACTAGGCCTGGGGTACGGCGAAGGTACCACGAAGGCCTTGCCATGTTTGCGTAGGGCGGCGACATTACAACCTGCACTGTTAGGGGATATTTGGGTTGACTTTGATGGAGGGGCTTGAGGTATGGTTTGATGTAATGGACATGTTTAGGGCTACGATACGTGTGTGTGGTTTACGACTTGCATTTAGAGGGCGCTGGTCCGAGAGCGGACCTGTGGAGGCTATCGCGGTCTATGTGTGACATGGTGCTTATAAACTCGAAAAAAAACAGGAATTTCTGTCTAAAAATAATAAATGTTGCAGGATGTTGCACACAGCGTAATCTAGCCCCAGACTAAGCATCTAGGCTTGTACTATGGGTACTAGACAACGGGTACACCTTACACTTACGTATAATACTTCTTTTTTGGAATTGCGATACAGTTATACAGATACAGATATATGTATAGAAAGCACCCAGAACCAGAAACAAGAATTTATGGTCAGCATAAATATTTGTCCCCTGCGAGAATCGACCCTGCAACCGTCTGTGTTCTGCGTGTGTTCGGTCATAAAAATGCTCCTGGTTGCAGGTACTTATGTAATTTCTATCCAACATAGTTAAAAGAAGAAAAAGCATGCAGACTTTGCATGATTTCTGAAAACGGGTCAGGTGTCAAATTTCCTACATCTTATGTGACATTTCCTACAAATAAGAGACCGGTCCCGGAAAACAAATTAGTATGAATGATGGGTAACTGTAAGAGCGCCATGAGGCACAAACTACTATGTAAACTGTGGTAGGTAGGTACTACTCTTTGCTTACCTAATTTCTAAGTAAGTATAGCATTTTATAATAATTTGTGGTTTTAGATCTTGACCTAAGCTAATACCTTCTAAAGGAATAATTAATACTTCTGCAAAAAACACAACGTACGAAAGACGCTGACCGGGATCGTCGATAATCCGTTGTAAATAAAATAAATAAAATCAGTTTATTTCAGGCCGAGACCCATTATAGTGTTAGTATACCTAGTACATATCATTATCTTATACTAATGTTACTTACTAACTAAAATGAAAAAGTGTTGCGTTGCGTTGTGTTGTGTGGCGTTGTGTTTTCTATGAAAGCCCAGTGCAGGCTTAAGCACTTAAAATACAAATAGAATAAGCTAATACCTATGCTTAAAGATGACTTCATCAATCACCTCTTCGTCATAATCAAGAAATTTTATTAGAAATAACACCGTCCTGCGGTTCTACGCTTAAATTATACTTCCATCAGAAAACAAAACGTGATTCCCAAATGAAATTAAAACAATTCAATCACCAATAATCTGAAAGGCATGACTTTTTACACCGACCAGCCTTCACAAAAGCTATCTCTCCATAGAAATCTACAATGTACTCGACCGGCGACTGGTGTATTAACATACAATAGGAGGCGACTAGACGAGGCAATACTCAGGCGAGTACAAAGAATAGATGCCTCTATTGTTTACTTACAGATCACAGAATTGATTTTTTTACCTCTTATCTGATTAATTAATTACTTACACTAAACTACTGATATAACTCCTTTCTTATAAACTACTAGCTGCGTTCCGCGGTTTCACCCGCGTAGGTCCCGATTCCGTGGGAATATCGGGATCAAAAGCCTATTTTTAAGCATAAATATTGCGTCACAGCACAGAGGCTGTCAAAGAGATAACAACCGGGAGCAACTGGTTCACGTTAACGTGTACACATTATTGGACACCCATCTAACAAATGACTGACTGCGCCAGGCGTTGGTTAACTCGCACGGCTATACAAGACCTGCGTGAGCCTATTTTTAAGCATAAATATTGCGTCACAGCACAGAGGCTGTCAAAGAGATAACAACCGGGAGCAACTGGTTCACGTTAACGTGTACACATTATTGGACACCCATCTAACAAATGACTGACTGCGCCAGGCGTTGGTTAACTCGCACGGCTATACAAGACCTGCGTGAGTAGATCCGTGAGATATCCTGCTAGTATTATAAAGCTGAAAGTTTGTGAGTAGGTATGTATGTTTGCATGTTTGTTACTCGATCACGTAAAAACCGCTGAACCGATTACAATGAAACTCGGTATGTAGATAACTGAAGACCTGGAATAACACATAGGCACTTTTATCCCGATATTCCCGCGGGATCGGGACTTACGCGGGTGAAACCGCGGGATGCGTCCCTTGTGATGTGTGCAGCTTGTAATATATAAAAATTACATGTCAATATCAATTTAAACGGTTTCCAATCATCTCCTACGCATCTGAAGCTACTTTCAGGATTATCCATTTTATCCTTTTTGTTCCCGTTTCCGAGTAAAGGTGCACTGAGATGAAACTATCCAAGTACGCTGGAATTGCTATACCATACAAAATGACATTAGATCTTTGCGCCGATTTGATCTGCGTCATGTTGCGCTGTTGTCGCACGTTTTCTATTGAAAGTGATGGTGATCGTCCATGGAACTAATAGTTCAATGGACGCAGATCAAATAGGCACAAAATTCAGTGCACTATGTCCTGTCCAGTTGTAATGGAAGTCAGTGGTAAGATGCAATACAAATGTAGGCAGTTTAATTGGATTCAAAAGAAGCTTCCGTTCTTGAATAATTCCGCGAAAATGGAGATGAAAGAATTGAACGAAATTAAAACCATTTCTTACTGATATTACTTTACTGTGGAAGTTTGTGAACGTGTATTTACTTAATTAAAAACTACTGAGATGAAACCTAGTAATAATAATAAAAAAAACCGGGCAAGTGCGACACTCGCGCACGAAGGGTTCCGTACCACTATCACAATTGGGTAAGAATAAGAACCCTAAATGATTAACAACAACCAATTTTTAAATTTGATAGGAAAATGTGAAATATTCAGCTTCGATTCTTACTCCCATCATACGACCGCATTTCTCAAAAAAAAGTTGAAATAAAAAAAAAACTTTGGCACAAAGAAAATCTGAAACATATAAGAAACTCTTTGGTAAGTGAAGGCAGACTGGTATATTTGGCAGACAAGGCAGCCATTTTGAATTTCATGGCTAACTCGATTTAACTTCGACCAATCAGAAGCGACCTCAAATTCCCTTGTAGTTTTTGAAACATGTTTGTTGTATGGGAGCCCCTCTTAAATATTTGTTTTATTTTGTTTTTAGTATTTGTTGTTGTAGCGGCTACCGAAATACATCTTCTGTGAAAATTTCAAGCTTCTAGCTATTACGGTTCATGAGATACAGCCTGGTGACAGACGGACAGACGGACAGACGGACGGACAGACAGCGAAGTCTCAGTAATAGGGTCCCGTTTTGACCCTTTGGGTACGGAACCCTAAAAAGGTTCTTATTGAAATTAAAGACATATTTTGGTTTTAATCGCGTGGTGTTTATTACTTTTAGCATTGTTTCAACGATCAACGTTTCGAGACCTTTTTTGAATTCTGAATTCTTCACAATCCTGAAGAAGGGGCCTGTAAAGGTCTCGTTGGCCGTTGAAACGTTGAGCGTTGAACCAATGCCAAAAGTAATTAACACGCGATTTTTAACAAAATTTTTAATTAACAGGTATTAACAAAATTTAACAGTCATATTGTCCTAAAAATTGCGTGGTACATTATCCCGGTCTGACGCTCAAAAGTAGTAGTACAGATCCTACCTCTGTTATCTAACACAGTCGAGAGTTTCGTATAGGAAATTGTTGGGCGTCGCATCAGAATGAAGCTACTCACGGAAACTAGCTTGATAGTAGGTAATCAATTTGCAAATATGTACTACGGAGGACCCCGGATTATTATCTTATGATAGCTAAAGTGAACATACATAGATTGCCAAAAACCATTACCCTTCCTTTAAGCTTCGCCGTAGTCGAGTTAAGAGGAGTAACAACGTCAACGACCTTGAAACTGAAAATCCCTGTCGGGCTCATCGAAAATTGTTGATTATTTCATGACGGAATGTCGTAGAACTTTTTTTTGTGCACAGATTGTTGGTGACATTATTTCCTACATTTTGGTGTAGTTTTAAGACAAGAACCTCCTATTGGTGCAAAGCCTATCCAAATTTTAGACAAAAAATGTCTGATTTGGCTAAAATGTCGATAGGCTTCAATACGTTTCGACATATTTGTATGGAAACTGCACTAAAATATCGGAAACAATGTCGCCTACAATCCATACACAAAAAAAAGTTCTACGACATTCCGTCATGAAATAATCAACAATTTTCGATGCGCCCGACATGGATTTTCAGTTTTTCAGAATAGGGCCCTTAAGAACAACGTTACACAACCATAACAAAGAAGACGCCACATTTCAAGCAAGAATGCGTGAACGATTTGTTTGTCCGCCATTTAGCAGACGTAGCATGCTTTCACGGTAATGTGTGCCTAAATCGGTTGACACCAATATTACCTCAACTGAGTATATACTCGTGTACTTTTTAGGAAGGTTCTGAATGTAGCTTCTTGGAAAGATGGACATTAAAAAAAATAGTTTGCCGGAGAGGCAAGTTTAGCTAGAGTAATCCCATAGGTAATTTAAAAAAAAAGTTAACCAAAAAAGGTGAAACTATTATGTCCTGGTTCTCAAAATACTGACTTTACTGACCATTTTACGAAAAAACTGACTTTCAATGACCTTAGTCAGAAAAACTGACTTTTACTGATTACTGACCTGTTTCCACCCCTGCTTATTGTTTTTGTACGAGTAACATGAGTTTATGACGTTATTATGACGACGACCTCTGTGGCGCCAGTGGCGCGTCGAGGAAAGGCCCGACTGCAATGCAGAAGGTTGCGAGTTCGATTCTCGTTGGGTGGAAGTATTTATGCTTAAAAATAAATAGGTGCTTTGTTTGGATCCAGACTGCACTGTGTGTAATGTCGTGCAATATTTATTAGCTGCGCCCCTTGTAAGTCCCGATCCCGTAGGGATAAAAAATAGCATATTATTATGTGTTAATCCTGATCTCCAGCTAGCTGCATACCAAGTTGCATTGCAAGCGGTTCTGTAGTTTTTAAATGAAGGAGTAACCAAGAAACGCTCACATTTATAACATTAGTAGGATTCAATAGAAAAGATGACAAAGAAATAGGCCAAGCCCTAACTGCCTTTGAGCATGAAATTAAAAGTCCTCGGAACGCGATCAGATCCGTTTAAATATGTTTTAACCGTGACCTTAAACCGCGAAAATGTGAAAAACCGACCAAGGTGCACGAAGGGTTCCGGGCACAAAAAAACACGTTTGTTGTATGAGAGCCCTACCTAGATATTTATTTTATTGTTTTTAGTACTTATTTGTTGTTATACCGGCAACAGAAATACATCACCTGTGGAAACTACAACTGTCTAGCATAACGGTTCAGGACATACAGCCTGGTGTGGTGACAGACATGCAAACAGACTGACAGTGGAGTCCAGTTTTTACCCTTTCAGTACGGAACCCTAAAACAAATACGAAAAAAACTATCTATCAGAGAAAATAATACGGCATAAATAAATTATTAACATAAATTCACAAACTTCAGCCGGACTCCTAAGAATTCTGTCACGCAGGTTACCTTAGGATCAGTAAACAAATCTAACTAGACAGAGTGATGATGCAACAGAAACGAATGACCTGTGGAAATCATCAAAATGGAGTCATCAATCAGGTATTCTTATCGGGACATCTTGATTAAGTATCTAATTAGGTGTTGATGACCTAGTTCATTATCATGTTCCCTTTAACCTGATCAGTGGTCGTCAGTTAATTAGTGATTATTAAATGACCTAGCTAGCTACTTACCGTTACGGAAGTCATGCTAAGGGGGTTCTGTGATGATTTTTTTGGCAAAATGTGGTACAAGATCGGTACCAAACAACTAAGAATCATTCTAATGTCAAATTCAAAATAGGTTGGTATATTTGTTCAGGAATCTAATGAGTCTTCGAAACGTAATCTTCTTTTTCGGGTCAGACTCTATTTGAAATACTTGGCTCAAAACTTGGCGATGGTTACAGCTTTATTTGTAGCTTCAATGAGAAGAAGACAAGAAATTCATGAGGTTTTTTTTGCTGTGATCGAGTAATTCACATTGTTGCATATTTAATTGTTTTGAATAGTTGTCTAATTAGTTAAACCCATAAATAATTGTTATTGGTCAGAGCAGCCAACCGCCACTTTGACCAATGGGAAACATACGTGTCCTAACTTGGTTTTTAAGAAATTCCAAACATTTCCGAATGCATCCGATTGAAACTACTATATTAAGGTCGGTATTTAAGTTTATGATTTGTTTACAAAATTTACTTTCTTAAAAAAGTGATTGAATTCTCCAATATAATTTCTCTTAAAAGTTGTGAATTGGTGTTTATCATAATCTCTATCAGTCAGTCAGAAAAACAAACTAAGTACTTGACCGAGCCCATCGTGGATCCTCCTTACTTTGCCTCTCGCAGGAACTACGGTTATTATCAGACCAGTTTACCCAAGTCATGGCCGTTATGCTGCGTCATCTGATGGACTTTGGATATGACAGAACTATGTATGTAGGGGTCATGTAATGAATTGTCACTCAAAATGAAAGTATACTTTGCAACTAGACTGCAATCGGAACTTTTTTGACTCAAAAATGTATGGAAAATAGTATTCTCCAAAGAATTTTTTTATCGAAAAATTACAAATATCATTTGCCATTGCCATCATACCATATCATATCATACCATTGCAATAATATTAGAATGTTGTTAAATGTTATTTTGATTATATTATTTTTATTATGAGAATAGGCCATCTGAACGAGTCGATAGGACAAGGTTCAATCAAATGTGAACCAAACAAATACTAATTTATTTATTAATTTGGTAAACCAACAGCTGTTCCTTAAAAATAGACAAAGCTAAAGTAACAACAGAAATCCAATTAAAGGACTAAATACCAAACTAAACTTAAGCTAATATGCGTCTCATAACAAACAACACTAAATTGGGATTATATTAGTTTGCCGTTCTCACTTCATAGTCGATCCCAATATCTAGCGAAGAGCGTCGAAACTTAGTTATCCGAAGCTTCGGGTTAGGTCCCCGACTTCCTAATTAGGTATCAAAAGCGATCACCTTCAGTAATGACGATAAGTTTAATGACGTTTATAGGGTTAGCTGTGTGCGTCGAAGATTGCCTACGCTTGCCTAATACAGTCAAGAATAGCCGTTTTATTAATGAATATATTAGATAGTAATGATTTTGATATTAGAAACAGCACGAAAATACTAAATAAATAGATTAACGCTTTATTGTACCAAAAACACAAATTACAAGAAATAATACAAAGAAAAACTTAAAACTAAAGTGCAATGGGCGGCCTTATCGCCTATGGGTGATCTCTTCCAGGCAACCAATGAATTGAAAAGACTTAACGAAGGTGAAGGGTGATGTGTTTTTAGTTGAGAGATTTGATTAGGAAAATAAACGGATTTATAACTATAATAATAGACTACATTAATATGTTATCGAGCAAAATATGAAAAAGTAATTGAAAATAAATAACAAAACAAATACATAAAAAACTGAATCCTCTTCTTTTAGTATAGTGCTGTGTCTCACCTAGTGTTAGAGTTGTTCAGGTCACCATAGGGCCTCTAACTTGACCTTACAACGCTACCAGGGATAACAACCGGGACCAACTGCTTAACATGCATGCGGAAGCAAACAAAGTTTTTTTTGCCATGCACATTATCGGTTACCCATTTAAGTATTGACCTCGCCAAGCGTTGTTTAACCCAATGAGCTCTTCGAAATACTGAATACTACAAGACAAGTTTTTTGATTTATAGACGAAGTTCGTTTTGTAGAATCGGTCAAGGCAAATTGCAGCTGGAACATCGACATCGACATCGATAAATTTAATTCTACTAATGGTTTGGCCAGACGAACGTAAATTTTTGAGTTATGAGTCGCCTTTTTTCCAGGCGCGTAATTTCTGTTACATTCCATACAAAAACCCTGTGTTTCCACACGGTGGAGCAAAAGGAGTTGCGTATTTTCTATGAATAAACTGAATTACGCGACTCACTACTCGAAAATTTCCGCCCGTCTGGCCTCACCCTAAGATCCCTCATTCATCAGTTTGATCAATACCCGCTTGACGATCCTATGGTATCGTAAATGTCCTTAAAGTCAAGGAACTAGGGACACCACGTCGGTTCCTCTCCCGCCCCCCTCGTAAAAGCACGTGCCGTAAACCGAGGGGTTCTTTACTTTTACTTTGTTGTGATTTCTGTTATCATTTGATTTTTATCGCTAGGGGGGACTGGGTTGGATAACTTATAATAAGTCTTATAACTTATTATTGATGCGAAACGGAGTGTTGAAAGACAACCTACTCGGTGGACCGACGACATTATAGCGGTCCGGGGAATCGTTGGATGGAGCCGGCTTTGTGAGCTGTTTGAGGCGTCGTATGCGAGAGGCCTATGTTCAGCAATGGACGAATAAGGACTGAGAAGATGATTAGTCATTTTGGACGGCTTCTCATATACAAACAATATACGTAATAAAATGTTTGTAAACTACTTTACTGACCGTTTACCACATTATAAATATTTTACGTCTCCCGGACTGAAGTCTTCCCTTACCTTAAACTAGGTTTACATAGACTTTGTTTAGTAATAAACGGGATTCAGAACAAATATTTGTTTATTCAAAAGAAGTAACTGTAGAGGAAGCATCGTATTCTTCACACGGCAAATGAAGATAATTTATATTCATAAGTGTTGTCGTATTGTTGTAATTTGTAAAAGAAACGCATGGGAATTGAATGACAAGCTATGCGGGGAAGAATTTATTGAGTACCGTGTCGCCTGTCGTTGTTTCCTTCTATACTAATATTATAAAGAGGAAAGATTTGTATTTTCGTGTGTGGGTCTGTATGTTAGTTATGAATAAACTCAAAAATAACTAGACCGATTTCAGGCAGACCCCCGGACCGGACGCGAGAAGGATGCCACTAAGACCATCGCTCGGATGAGAAGACTGGTGGAAACAGAGAATTAATTCTAAAAAAACAAATCAACTGCGTGGGTTCAACCCCTAAATAACGATGACAGTATAAAAGTCCCTGTACAAACTTGATGAGCCGTGCACACGCAATGAACGGGGGAACGTAGATAATAAATAATAAATTATCCAAATAGTTTCAATATTATTTTAGAGACTTCTAGTCTACACAGACAAGTTACAGAGGCGCCCAGTCTGCCGATTGTTTCGGAATTGATAAGAAACTATAGGCAGTGGCCTTCTCACTGCCTATAGATTCGTATCAATTCCTAATTCCGGCTATGGAATAAATCCAAAATGCGCTGTCCTGACTGACTATTGAATAAAGGAGAGTATGTTCTTTATGTGTACATCACATACCTATTCAGAGAGCTTCGGTCCGAAACCGATATCGGAAACGTTATCTCCGTCTCGCTCAGCGCGACTAATAAAGACAGTGACAGACATGTCAAGTCGATGTTCGGTTTCGGACCGAACCGCTCTGAATACCCCTACTGATAAAATTGGGATGCCTACATCGAACTTGGAGTGCTCCCTATGCAACCCCTAACCTGTGGTTATCTATTTAGTCCCAAGGAGGATCGGTGTCAGGTAGTGACCGGTCGTAAATTTACTGCCAAATCTTTTTGCAGTGTGTATGGTCAATAAAGATTTACCCTCTGTGCCGACGTCAAATAATTTAGGTAAGGAGAAGAAGAAGCCCCTTGTATAGTAAGTATCCCATGATCCTCCACTTCGTCTGGCCAATTGCAGTAGGTATGGTCAATGAAGACTTACCCACTGTGACGACCTCAAATAATTTGGAATAAGGAGAAGAAGAAGAAGAATTCCCTTGTCTGGCCAAGTTTTATAACTTCATTGATTACATAAGTGGTGGAGTATACGAGAAGTTATTTGAAATCAGCTAACAGGATCGCGTTCGCGGAAAACAGCGGTTCCTATTTCAGGGCAAACATCGACCGACAACGATCGAAATACATACACCGACTTTGTTGGGACTTCCACAAACTCGATTTATTTTAGGATATTTGGGGTTTACTTCCATTGTACGCTGTATAGAATCGTACTAGTCTTATACAGTCCATTATTTCAAATGAGTAAATTACCTACCCCCAGACTCAGAGCGACTGTGGAGCTCCCGAGCCAACTATGTAGCACCTTCGTGTATGCCCCTCCAGCCCTACTAGCTGTACGTTGGCTGATCTGATGTCAGCTGATGAAAACGCCGAAGACTTCGCAATAAACTGGAGTTTAAACACTCTCCCCTGGCAATTTTTTGTGCCATCGACACGAAGAAGAAGACCTTCACTAGAAACTAATAACCAATGTTAATCGATATTCCCCCTTAACCACAACCTTGGAGTCTTCAAGTCTAGAGTGAATAGGTTTCTTCTAGGCAAGCATGTTACACCGTCGACCTCATCATCGCTTCCCATCAGGTTAGATGAGGTCAAATGCTAGCCTATCGCATGTTAAAAAAAATCCTGCTAATAAATGTAAAAGTTTGCGTTTAAATAAATAATTAGGTATGCGAGTAAGTAAACGTAGGTAAGTATGTTAATTTTTTGTTACTTCTTCACGCAAAATCTACTGAACTGATTGTGATCAAAATTGGTATGCAGATAGCTGGAGATTTGGATTAACACATAGTATACTTTTTATCCCGATATTTCCGCAGGATCATGAGTATCGTGACTTACGCAGGTGAAACCGCGGGGCACAGTTAGTAGGAATATCCATTTCAAATCTTTTCGTGACAAACCTACAAAATATAAATCTCTGTTAGTTTTAGCAATGTAATAAACGTAAGCTTACTGAAGGCAGCAACGCGCCCGGGATGCATCTGACCCGGTCGTCCCCGGATCGATGCTCCAATTACGGCCACGTGAAGCCACCGTGTATTTCTCACGGGCCACAGCTTTCAATACGGTTAGTCACAAGGATATTAGTCAGGGATCCGTAGTACATTTTTGCAAAGTTTTAACTATTAAGCTAGTTTTCCGTAAGTACAAATTGCGTGGTACGTTATCCCGGCTCAAAAGTAGTAGTACAGATCCCACTTCTGTTATCTACCACAATAGAGAGTTTCGTATAGGAAATTGTTGGGCGTCTCATCAAAATGAAGCTACTCACGGAAAACTAGCTTTAAAGTAATCACTTTGCAAAAATGTACTACGGATCCCTGACTATATTGGATGGACGCGTGCTGAACCATTACTAGTGTATTGATTGACGGCTGTTTGAAATAACCGATGGTGTTCTGTAAATATTTGCAACATGAAGTTGCTAACCCGAATATCGCTCGAAGACAGCTATAGGAAGCTACAGAGGCGTGAAGACAAATCTACGCATCATTACTTTTTCTTCTTCTCAGGGTGCCTCTCTAACTAGTGAAGGTTGGCAGTCAGTTCAGAATATTTTATTCGATCTCTCGCGAGGGTAAATAGTTTGGCGGCACTCGCTATTCCTGTCCACTCTCTGATGTTTCGTAGCCACGACTTCTTCCTCCGACCAACTTTTCTTTTCCCCGTAACTTTTCTTATCATAATTAGTTGCAGTAGTCCATATCTGGGGTTCCTCAACAGATGTTCAAGATAGGCAACTTTTCTTTGCTTGATGGTTTGCAAAAGCTTGCGTTTACTCACACCTAATAAATACCGACCCTTAAAATAACACACATTTGCAACATTAAAACAAATAAATCCTTTGAGAATTTCACACGAATTCGTCTCATAAAGAATCTTGTTACCGGAATTTTATTTGATACAATCCGAAAGAAATGTTGCCAAAGACAACGATGATTCAGACTTCAGGGAACCACTTAGGTTAGTACTTTGATGATGTACGTACGTACACGTATCGGATGACCAAAAATAATTGAACTTGAGCCAAATGGAATGCCCTGAGTACCACGTGAGATGTACAACAGGTACGGCGATAAAGTTCCAGTGAACTCTAGTAATTGACGCTAGCTTGGCTCGCTGCCAGCTTCTCCAAGCTCTATGATTACGATGATTTATGCAAATATTATACTTGAATACTAATACCGCCGACCAGTACAAGGATTATTTTAGCTAGGTACATTTCAAACACTTGAATTCAAAACTCGTCTAATATCAATCTGTTGAACTGGAGATAGATTGATTATTAGATTATTAAAAAATTATACATTTTTTGACTTTTCCGATAAAATTTTCTTTAAAATACCGTTTTCCAGACATTTTTGAGTCAAATAGGGTCAGTACATATATCTGAAGGGAAATGCACTCAAGTATTATCGCGACCGATAAAACGTGACGCATTTTCCGTCAAATATGTACTGACTGACCCTAACTTCGATTGCAGTCCACTTGCAAGTAACTGTTTCATTTTGAGTATATTGTTCACAATTGCAAGCTTGTCCTTCTTCAAGATCCCATCTATCTCTATTCATCAAAATTGTTTCAGCGGTTTAGGCGTTAAAACGTAACAGACGGAAATAATTACTTTTGCATTTATAATATATAGGAATTAGGACGCTTGGTTTCCGAACGTCATTCACGACAATGAGAAGAAACCACATAAAAAGTCATGTAGGTAGTGTTAAAGTTCATTAGTAAACCCATGTTTTTACTAATGATCAGCTAAGCAGCGTCTCCAAGTACAGCATTCAGCCGTTAGTCGAAGTAATAAACGTAAATAATCGGATAAGATTACATTACAAAAGTGAAAAGTTTTAATAAATCCATAATCATAAAAACTGTGGAACCACGAACCAACCCTCACGCAAATACCGGCCTACGCAGTTGGACTGGAACTGTGGTCAAATTACTCGCATCTTATTCCTGTATCCATAGAGTTCATATTCCCTTGAATGTATTCGATGTTGTCGAGGACAATTTTACGCGAAGGCTTTGGAAAATCTCCTTCCCAAATTCCTACAGACATAGAGCTCATTTTGGCTTAAATTTATGGTATGTTTGCCGACAATATCGTGCTTTGCGGATCTCCCTTGGGGGTGGGAAAAGGGGAAATTTAGTAGGAAAACGTTTCCCCATTGTTGCCCTATTGTGCAAGAGTTTACTTTTGCAAATTCTTGTCGTTTGAATGAGGCGAGACGAGACAGTGCAATGTATATCCGATTGTGGATGTTTTTGTGTTGGAAAGAAGTTCTTTATAGCTGTTTGTGGGGGATCGAAATTGTAACAAACAGCTGAGTTCATATCTCTTTGTAGTCGGTAGTGCTGTACTTACGCTGTGTTGGATTCTTTTCAAATATCAAGATGTAGGAGCTTCCATTACATACCTGAAACAATAAAATCGATAAATTATTAACAAATAATGGTATTCGATTATTTATTGTATAAAAGACTAGTTGTGCCCTGCGGTTTCACCCGCGCGGCGTAAGTCCCGATTCCGTGAGAATTTACAAAAATCTTCCTGTCTTATTATCTTTTTCTTATAAAGAATACACTCTCGAAATTTCAGCTCTCTATTATCAGCGGTTTAGGCTGAGCGTTAATCAGTCAATCAGGGCAAGCCTTTTACAGAAATAGGTAGATGAGCGTTTGACTACTATCTCACCTGATGGTAAGTGATGATATAATGGTTTAAGATGCAGCACGCTCATTTAGAAGAAGAAAGAAGGCAGTGGAACAATATCCGACCCGTCTTTGTTAGTGGCCAAAACGAATAAATATTCGAATGAAAACATATCTTCCTATAAGAGACGTCTTTCTGTCTGCGAGTAGAGTAAAAATTACACGTTAACATACGTTTTACTACAATGGTACTTATTTTACAACATTTTAATAGTGTCGGGTACGCACGCGCCGCGCACCGGCTGTGCGCCGCGCGCGGTTTCGTCAACCAAACGTAAACATAGTGTTAAAACTGTTTACTTTGCGCAAGATTCTCGCGGAATTCGAACAAACCTCATTGTTTGTTGCTATTTATGTATATGTAAAATTCAATGTGACTGAACTATATATCAACGCAGATATTATAGTCACGCTTTGGACACGTGAGCAAAGCTGTGGGCAGAAGCTATTCAATCCTACTAATATTATAAAGCTGAAAGTTTGTGAGTATGTATGTACATATGTATGTATGTATGTATGTGTGTGTGTGTGTGTGTTTGTTACTAAATCACGTAAACACCGCTGAACCGGTTATCATGAAACTGTATGTAGTATGTTTGTAGATTGCTGGAGACCTGGAATAACACATAGGCTACTTTTTATACCGATACTAGCTGACCCGGCAAACGTTGTTTTGCCTTATAAATTATAGATAATTAAATTTTTCCCGAGACCTTTCCAACGAATGCAAAACCGTGGAAATCGGTTCGTGCGTTCTGGAGTTATAGCGTCAGGAAGGAAAACCCGACTTATTTTTATATAGTAGATTCCCGCGGGATCAAGAATTACGCGGGTGAATCCGCGCGGGGCGCAGCTAGTTTCTAATATTCTATCAATAAAGTGTAGTCTATTTTATTGGCCTGGTGGCGACTGGCGTTTAATATACACCGTTAGTATCGAAATGTTGAATTTCCCCAAGATTTTGAATTCCTAAAATATGGGTTCCCAATATATTGTCCCGAAATACTCTAGCTAGGCAGTTTAGCCAGCCAGCGGCATTAAGTTATTTGGGAACTCTACATTTTGAAATAGTTTTAAGAAAAATACGCCTTCAAATATTCACTCGCCGGGAGTGAATTTTTAAAGGCGTATTAAAAATATTATAATGAAAAACCCAAAATGTTTATCTGATCTGAGCGCGTTACACGACAAACTTGGTGTAAACAGACGTTCCCTCTTTCGATAAAAAGGTCACATTACGAGCTTTCTCTTAGCAAATCGGTGTGAAAAATGAATTTGTAGAGGTCAATTGGGTAAACAATAAAAAAACTGGTTTCATGGCCGGAAATATTTCGCTGGACCTCTCGCTCGTTACTGAAGACTGCACAAATGCAATAACTGTTTAAAATATTTTGAAGAAAAAGTACCTAGGAACGTGTTACTAAAATTTAATTGTACAAGGACAAAATACTACCGACTTATATTTTACTAGCTACGTGCGCCCCGAGGTTTCACCCGCGTAAATCTCGCGGGATTATCGGGATCAAAAGTATTCTATGTTACTCTCCATTACTTAAACATAGCTATGCAAATTTCATCGAAATCGGTCGAGCCGTTTGACCGTGAAGAGGGAACAAACAAACAATCTTTCCAATTTATAATATTAGTGTGGTGATGTGATGTAAGCTGAAGTCAGGCAATCAAACTACAATCAGGATCTACCCTCCCCCGTTTTTGGAAGCCGGTTAGAAATTCGCAACCAACGAGAATTGTACTGCATCTCTCGCTTGTCTGACGAGTGTCCTGTCCAGTCCCCTGGACCACACGAGCTGACAACGCTTTGGCGAATTTAAGAGAATTCTGTAGTTTTCCTCGTTTATAAATTTCTAGCTAGATTAACTAAAGTGAGTTTCCTCTGTGTTTATTTAATTTAAACGATTTCAAAAAGTGGAGGAGGTTATCAATTCAGTGCGATAGAATATATTTATATCTGAAAACATAGGCTACGTTTTATCCCGATATTCTAACGAGAACGGGACTTACGCGGGCGAAACCGCGGGGCACTGCTAGTAGCCCATAAAGCTACCTACTACAAATCCGTATAACTGTACAAAAATCATGTTAAACAAACATCTACCTGACCCAATTCCTCCAAACACCATCACGTTTGACATTATCAGTTTGATTAACGTCTACAGAGTAATCCGGGGACGACCGCTAGTAGCACATGTGGTAGAGCAGAGATAAGATAAGGTTATCAGCTGCAGGTGGCGCTCCGTACGCTCATTGATGAAGTTGGTAGAGTAGTAGGTGTAGGTACAATGCAAGGACAATAATATTGATAGTGCGATGTTGGTGGACGTGACTAATATTTACTTGGTGCTACAACGGTTAATTCTCCATCGATAAGGCGTTAGAACAACTTTTGCTCAGACTAGAAGAAAACAAAGTCGTATTATTAGGAAACCACGATGGAAATATCTGAGTATACATACTCACAAACTTTCGGGTTCATGTTATGTTTGCCCGATGTTGGAATTTCGAAAAATCCTTTCACATCGGCAGCCCACATCACATTAAGAACACACTCTCCAAATTTCACCCACTTTACTTTCAGTGCAGCGGTTTAGGCTGTGCGATGATCAGACAGTCAGTCAGGCAGGATAATATCTGAACTAGATCTGACCCGTTTTTCTTAGTGGCTGAACTGGTCAACGGTGGGTGGTAACAAATAGGATAAACCTATTAAAACTTGAGAATAAGTAACGGTTTTTTGCTGACAAATAGTAAAGTACTAACTCAAAATACCTCTAATTCTTATTAGCTCACATCTTAGGTATCTGAAAGAGGACGAATAAAAAACGGTGTCCTAATTCATTAGATTACGGCACCAATGCAAGTAACCTTCGAGGAGCGAGATGATGTCAAATGGAGTCATACTCGTTAGCCAGTTAGCCTCACTGCCGACTGCCACTCACGATTTGATTAATAGAGCTATCGGTAGGTTTATCGGTATGAATCTACGTGGAATATACTCAACAATTAATCAAAGAGATTCTGAATTACATCTAGTGCTTTATATTTCCGACCATTTGTTGTAGGAACAACGAAGAAAACGAATACGAAATAAAGGCTTTTATTTCAATGTGTTTCCTTCACTTGGAAAATTTGGTTTTGAAAAATTGGTTTCTAAAATTTTCCACTTGCATCCCCTATAAATCCGTTGTTGTCTCCTACCGCTCTTGCGTCACAGGTGGCCATCGCACATGGATGATTAGAATAGAATATAACATTTTTGAGCTTCCCTTTCCCAGGGATATTTAAGCTGGGAGCAAAAGAGAACATAGTATTGCCGATTGCCATTCGTTTACTTTATCTTGCTCTCCCTTGTTTGGTCTGCTGAACCTAGAACATACTGTTTATAAATCTCGCTCTAAGGCAGCTATGACTTGCAGGTAGCTAAGCGCGGTACCATCATTGTACAAGTACCGCGGGAAAGCACATAGAGGCTCGGGAAAAGTTGTTTATGCTACACTACGAGTAACCCAAGCAACATTATAATTCAGTCCCATTATAAATAAGAATTAATAAGCGATAACCACTAAAATGACATCAAATGAGCTAGAACTCAGACTTCTACTGCCAGTAAATACACGAGTATCCAGTAGATAGCACTAAATCATAATATAGCAATAAAAATATGGCCATATGTCCAACATCCACCACGGATGCGTCTAGCGTCTGCAACCTGCAACTGTTCAGACTACACATAAACGTCGTCCAACTAGAGTAATGTATGGGCGGAGCGACCAAATGTCCACATCGTTCGTGTTCAGTCTAGCGAATAAATTATTTTATGATCTAGGTGTAAATCTTTGGCAATAAAATTTAGTTTCGGCTTAGCGTTCTAGATTATTTAAACAGACTAAAGTAGATAGGGATTTAAACGCTTGTGGTCAGGGATCCGTAGTACATTTTTACAAAGTGATTACGATCAAGCTAGTTTTTCGTGAGTAGCTTCATTTTGATGAGACGCCCAACAATTTCCTATACGAAACTCTCGATTGTGGTAGATACCACAATCGAGAGGAAATTGTTAGGTATAGTAATTGATAGGGATCCGGGATGGCTATGACATTTCTCAATCTTACTGTCGTCTTAGTAAGATTGTGAGAAGAACATATAGACTTCGCTTTCATATAAATAAGTGTTTATAACGAAAAATGCATCCAAAAAGTTTCTCAATAATAACTACGTAAATATCCCGTTTTAAATAAGTTTATAAACGCAACAAAGTCGTATTTGTAAATGTACTATTTCTTGATAACACTCCAAGTTCCATGCCTTTTATCGCTGCACATGCAATAAAGTTGTCTACAATTTCTAGGGCACATTTTCTCTTGCACTTATCGTGTGGTTGCGTTCGCCACAGGTGGTTTTCTTCGATAAACTTTGTAACATTTTGCTAAAACTAACTCTGTCATATTTATAACACTCTTTTCTGAGCATACCTAGTGAGTAAGGGTACAATTTATTGGTTGGAATTGCTTCAAGATCCCTTTTCCATCTCCAAATGCAGCAATCCAAATGGAGCAAGTGCCAATTTTTGTACCCAGTTAATATTCGGTTCTTATCTTTTGTACATTCAGATACAAAACATATTTCATTTTATATCGATGCCCTGAAAATGGAACTCTTAAAATATATCTCATCTGTTTAATATTTTGCACGCCGTATTTGTTGTTGTTTTAATATTTTTTGGGTCGTGCATTTTATAAATTAATGATCTTGTGAAATTACTCATTTCAAAGGTTGTGAACAATTTCAGGTAAGTACGTGTCAGGTCTGAATTTTTAACTGAGATCAAATAAAAAAGGTTACGCACTTCAAAAACACAGCTATTTTATAGCATATGCTATGGTGATTTGTCTATGGAACATCTTCTGCCTTAGTAACGCCTGCACATTGGATGCCCTTTATGGAGCCAATAATGCCCCTTGCAAGAAATTTGGTCTTCTTCTTCTTGTTTTCGTATAGTGTTGTGGCCTAGTGTTAAGAGTTTTCAGGTCGCCCTAACGCCTCAAACCTTTGGGTAGACAAGATGTGATTTGGTTGAACCTGTGACACGATAAGATTCTTGTATTCGTGCCAATTCATGCTCTTCTGAGTATGAACTTACACACAATAACAAGTTTTGAATAAAATATGTATCTAAGATTGACTCCTGAGCGTCAGTGTCAAACATTATGCTAAAACCGGTCCCAGTTTATCTCGGATGATGTCATTTGTTGCCTACTTTTCTCGGAGATCTTATTATTTTACGTTATACCTAGCTACATCAAATTTCTCACTGTCCCAAAATAGTTTTAAACAAATCTTTGTTACTACTCAGTAGTATTAAGTAGTACTACAGGATGGTTAGGTTAGAATCTCTTAACTTTTAGCGTCTAGTGGTTTTTAAAGGGCTAGGACGGTACTATTGAATTCCCAAACAGAAATTTCTGGTTCAAAATAACCAATTTCATGAAAGTATATTTGCAAAAACACTTTTAAGATCGGAAATGTAACTATCATGCTATTTCGGTGAACAAAATCTCTTTCTTATCAAAATAATGAATGTAAAAACATTCGCAAACTAAAATTCAGTCGTCGAATATAAAACCGGTCCCGTCTCGTAATTTGAATGTTCTGATGTCACCATTAGGTTACAAGATAACCCAGGTAGCGAGAGTTGGAGGTGATTACCTCGAGGTGTCACGTTGCAGGGTATCATCGTGTCAGGTCGGGTTATACTGTTCAATGGACGGTTGTAACGGTCGAATATTTGCACTGGCTTTTATTCGATGTTTTATGGTAATGTTGCTGTTGGATTTTGGGATTTGAAATTGAATCCGCAGTATCGCAGTGTAATGAAATCTGTTTGTCATACTTACTTAATTTGCCCTATTCAGTTTTAGTATATTCACAGTTGTTTATGCTTAACTTTCCCAATTTTATGTAGAATCAGCACATTATGCTACTTTCATCACTTCTTTTTACTTCTCATTTTATTATATCGATCTACCTTTCTCCTTCTTCTGTTTCGTGTGAATGGCGTTTGATTGTTTCTAATTTTTAAGGACGAGGGATTACGTTATCACTGGCCTCCCTGAAGTTACTTTATACATTCTCTTTTAAGTGACATCCAAACCATGAACATTCATCTGATGCTGAATCCTATTCCAATAAGCAAAAACCGAAGTTCATTGGTAATATTTAACCTAAAGTAAAGACGGTTCAGTCACTAAGGAACTTGTTTACTACCGTATTACTATTTTCTAGCCGAGTTCTAGTCACTTATCACCTGAGAAAATAGTGTCCAAACGATCAACTGTTAATCAGTATTAAAAAAATGTCTGACTTTGTCTGTGACTGACTGAGACGTTGATAAAATGCCGGCCATAAAAGGTAGTTGATAAATAAAACAAGATGCTGTTGCTGCAGCTCATTTAAAATTCCTTTAGACGATTGATTGATCCCACGGCCTTAGGCACTTTCTAAACTCAGGTGTTACTGGTCTCAATGTAAGAGAATGGATGCTTTGGTCGATAAGCTTGGAAAAATTTAATAAAATGACTTGAATGTCGATAGCATTTGTTTTTATCCTTTGAATCTTTCAGCCAATCTTCTGCTTCTGTCAATAGTTTTTAACAATCCTTATACGCAAAACATAAGCTCCGGGAATCGGGAGTGGAGTGGTCCAGGGTTCAGAATTTTGGTTATGTTCTAGTTTCTGTGTCTCATCATAACTCATCAAGACCGCCCGCAGTATCCTTCGTGAGTCCGATCTAGGAGCCGCTCGCGGTGCTTAATGTCTGCTTTAAAGATGTGTGCTATTCAATTGACCACCAAGGTCGGACAAGTAAAGCATCCATCAACTGTCAACAATCAACTGTACAATGTATGCAGTTACGCCACGGGGCGTGACGGGGTTTAGTGTGATTACCGCGATCGCCATTCACCGTAGTTCCACATCGGTTGAGGCTTTGTTAGAACTTCTGACATAGTCACTAAGTCAAACTTTTCCTAGAGAGAGACAAATTAATTTATCAAATACCTACTATGCGGAGGTCAATCTACTCGTACGATCATTTTCTTTCTACTCGTAAACTTGCATCTTCTTGACTTTAATTTTATTGAAAATATATTCTTTTTTAAATAATGGTCCTGGAGGGATTTGAACCTTAGCCCTGTAAATGTGGATAAACCTTGAACTTTCTGACTGTTAAAATATCAAAGGAAATTTTTAGCAGTTTTTGTCGTGTGTAAGTGAATTTAGAATGTAGAGCTCATAGCATGATTATACTATACCTACCTACTGTATTTACAAACGTAACTATGGATGTCGTGCCGCATGAAGGCATACCAACACGGCAACGTCCGTCGGGACCTAGATTCTACAGATATTTGTCATCAATAGCTTAACATGCATACACTAAGTCACTGTTCAACGCACATATTTATCAACCACTGGCTGTGCTTCGTTCCCGTAGGAATATTGGTTTAAAAGGTAAATTTAGGTATCTTTTATTCTTAAATCTCAAGTACAATCTGTAGGTTTATTAAAGTTAATGGACCAGTAAGATGTGTAATGAAGACAGTGCATTGGATTGGCCGGCCTTTAGGCCTGACAGCCATTAAACTAGGACAGTGTGTCCAGTCTAGACTTCAGTTCTAATGCTCCAAACACATAGTAACATCATTTCAAATAACATTTTCAGTAAGAATCTACCCATACTTCTAATAATTTTCTAAACATGCGGCGATGAATCATTTCTAATATCGCAATACATTATTGTCTAAAAATACAATCCATTAATAAGAGTTAGATGCCGGCTTTCATTAAGAGAGCTACCACCATCGAAATGGAACGCGTCTTGAAACCAAAACTACCAGATTATAGAGTAACTCTGGATGTGCACAAATCTAACTAAGTAGGCCGAACTAAATCATAGTCAAGCACAATCATTTGTGTTCCGAAACGTAGGCCGGTGCAGCTACTAATAACGGGTCAAAATCTTGAAAACTTCCATCTGTAACGGTCTAAAGAAGCGTGACAAAAAAAAGACAATGTAGCTGTCATTTATCATAATAAGAGAGTGGTTAAACGCTAACCTATCAATTAATTATACCATCTTCCCATTAAATTTTACAATAGTTGGGCTAAAAATAGTTATGGTCTCAAAAAAAATCAGATCGAAAAGAAATCCTACGAAAAGTATGATAACGGGACCTGTACTAGAGCCAGATTGTAGAGTAGCATGATTATTTCCGATGATTTTGTATAACAGTCCCAGAGGCCTGGTGGGCTGACATCATGCGCGTGCGGCGTTGAATGTTGCGCAGCGGTGCGGGTTATATTCGGTGCCCTGTGGTGTGGCCACTGGCTATTATAAAGGAATGCTGGACGCCGCGCCATATGGCCGCTTTGTTATTACTAGATTTAGTGTCAATCGTTCTTGGAATATTGTTGCGATCATGAATTAGGGCAATGTTGTTTAGACAATATTGCATACTCAAAGTTTTGATGAGCGTTAACTACGTCATTAGGTGAAGACAGATTTTGTTTGGAAATATAATGTACTACTTAATAGTTTCAGCTGTTGATTGAAGTTTTGGATAGAGCTTATTGAAAATTTCGAACCAACGAAGTGCAGATTACAAAACTGCTGCGCTCCAAGTAAGCAACATGACATGGGCTTAAGCCACATCGGGTTGAAATTAAAGGTACAGTTAACTGGTGACTTATTCTGGGATCTAATTACACAGAAAGAGCTTACTCCCCGTAGTTTCCTAATGTAATAAGGCGAATCAATGCCAAACAACGCATCTCAATTAGTTAACAAAAGTCAATATAAAATTAATGAAGGCTTCGATCACTCATTATCAAACAGACAAGCGAATAGTAAATCATACTCAATAATTAGCAGATAGAAAATGGTTTAATTGAGTGCAAACGAACGGAGGCGGATGCTAAATCGCTTAAAACTAGTATTAACTCATTCGTTAACCTGTTTACTGTTGCGGTTCTTTTAAACTAGACAATATTTACTAATCCTGGATGAAACTTAAAGGTTTATTGCTTGTAAATTCTGTACGTATACGGTTTTTGGGTTAACGGTTGGCAGTTATAACACTGTATAGTCTTGTTTGTTTGAGTTTTTATCCAATTTAGTGTCTTTTTAGCTAGGTACACTGCTTTTTTTGGAACGAAGATTCTTGGCGAGACTTCCAGGCGAAGCGACTTCGAAGAAATCGTCATGCAATGCGGTTAGTACTGTGCGTTTGCGCCTTTGATTTTCCTTAGGAACTCTACGAGCTTTAGTCGGAATATAACTTGGATACTCCTTCCAAGTTTCATCCACTTAGCGGAACCGTGAGACAACCATCATAATCACCGACTGACATCCTTTCAGCCAAATTATCGTTAATTCCATTCGTCACAAGTCACAGCTCTATACAATTTTGAATATAATTTCGTGAGTAATAGAGATTTGCTTTTCTACGAAGCTATAACAATCTATCGAGTACTGTTATTCGGACAAAAAATCTGAAGATGTATAATTTGGGCTGTCATAATTTTAAACCTAAGTACGGTCGGGTTCCAAATTGGTTCGCCACAAGGTTCAAAGTTCTTTGTACTGTTATTGCAAAATAAAATAGATGTTAAGCTGCCACTGCCCGTTTGCATAGGGAAGAAGGTAGTAAGTCCATAATGTTTTTGTGGGAATGGGAAACTACTTTTGTACCCGGCTGTACCTATCTAAACTAATAGGTATTATTAAGAGGAAAAGTTTGGATGAATGTTTTTGGAGGTTTAATCACCGGAACGAATGATCCAATTTTGATGAAACTTGATATGTTAATACATTGAATCCTTAGAAATAACATGGGCTTATCCCAATATTTCCACAGGATCCACTTATGCGGGTATGAATACAAAGCACCGCAGGGCGATACTATGTAAAGTATACAATAAGTTTAGGACAAACAATTCAGGGCAACCTCGTCTAGCAGCTAAGTTGGTATTAGGTTCCTTATTTTAGCCTGAAATTTGAGAACCGGAAAAGCTCCCACTCACTGCACAATTCAGAGGTTTAGAGGTCGTGAGTTCGAGTCCCAACTGAGAGAAAGCCATCCTTGAAATCGTGCCAAACTTTAGCCACAAGTTGACGCAACCTGCAGACGCGACGCGACCCAATACTGTGACTTAGCTCACACTTGGTTAAACCACTGCGAAGTTAAGTACACCTATAAAACGCAAACGATCAGACATTAACCTCAACTGTTCCTGCTGTTACTTGATACTTAAAAGCTTTTGATAAAATTCACTACAATGAAAGATGTTGTTGTGTTGAGATTGCATTTCGGGATTTTTCTTCTGAAAACTTTACACAAGGTGACCCACACCACTACACGAAAAGAAGAATACATAATGTATTGGTAACATTTTGTAGTTGATTATTTAAAATCTTTCTCAATCGTGTTATTGGGCTGACATGCGTGCAGGTGACCGTGCGAAGTGGGGACGTATGAGCAGGAAAGCGAACCCCAGGCTCCCGAGAGGAATCCAACCTTAACTTAATTCCAATGCATTATCAACATCGAACTTCGATGTTGACATGTTAACCAAAAAGTTTTTATCAACAGATTGACCTTAAAAGTTAACTGGTATTAATATGCTAGTAGTATGTTGAGGCGCGGTGAATGGTCGGCCGTTATGTCATGTCAGTAATTGTCTTCGGGACAAGGTGAACAGAAAGCCATGGTCACAACTGCATCGTCATGCTATAGCTGCGGCCCACGGTTTTACTCAAGCAAGTCGCTACCTACTGACAAAATACTGGTAACTGTGGTGGGGTTATAATTCCAAGACAGTATTTCTTTGGAACTCCTTTTGTGCTCTAAAATGATTAAGATAGAAATAAGATTTGCTGTTCCGATCCAAAGTATTTTTATTAGGCTGTACTGTATCACTTGAAAACAGAGGCCTCCAGAATGGTACCAGCTAAGCCCTATGGTACAAGTGTTAACGTCCCGCCATCTCCTTCTGCGCCTACAGCGAGGTCACCTGCTGTCCAGTATTTTGTAGGGACAAACCATTATACATTGTTACCTCCTTTATACCCAAAGTGGTCATAGTTGGGGACGCTACAACATGTATGCATAGTTGTTGTCGTCCTGGGTCCCTTGTCCAGTATTTTGTCATAAGTATTGTGTATAATCAAATCAACGTAGAAAAATCAACATAACATTTATTTGCGTCGCGCAGTCGCGTAAAAGGCAGTCATACTCCAGGGCGTAACTACAAGAACCAAATCTCACCGCAATCGGTTCAGTATCATAAACAGGTAAACACACTGTATCTATAGCGTAACATCAAAGCTGGATGATGCAATAACGAGGAGGAGGCCACCGACCCTAGACTAAGGCACATGTGAGGTTTTGCGACCGCCAACCGGCTCTGCATCCGGTGTCTGCAGCCACCGCGATGCCAACACTTGGCATTTAATGAGGTACCTACTACCAGAGGAATGGAGATAAGTGTCTTTGGAAATAATGAGTATCTTATGCAAAAAAGTACCAATAGTATGGAAATAAAGGAATAGTAAAGGAAAATCTTTTTTTGAAGGGAGTTTTTGATTGGCGACTTTTTCTGCTGAAAAATAACAAAAAAAATACAAAAAATACAGCAAAAAATAAAACCTCCTCGATTTAGAATTTGGTTAAAATACCTACCTAAAATAATCCTTAATTGAGAATTTAGTAATTTTCGCTTTAGGTACCTATATACCCTTTGGGAGTAAAAACATTAGCCTATTACTAAGACTCCGTTGTCCGTCTGTCTGTCTATCTGTCACCATCTATCTCATGATATGTGATAGCTAGACAGTTGAAATTTTAACAGAGATGATGTATTCTATTGCTGCTATAATAAGAAGCTACTAAAAAACAGAATTAAATATTTACGAGACTCACTTGGCCAGTTTTTATTCCATATTTTAACCACCGCCATTCCTTCTCTGGCCGGGAAGGCCAGAGAAGGAATGGCGGAATGGCTCTTTATTTTTGGCGGCGCAGGACGACCACCAAAAATAAAGAGGATTAACTCGAAGCAAATCCTTGGTTAGCTTGTAATGACGGTAGACTAAATTAAACGTTATAAAACTGAATCAGTCGTGGCTATAAATAAGCAATTACGAAATATTATGTCGTGGCTACAACAAGATGATGACGTGATATACCTACCTACATAGTTTACATTGAACATATGATATCACACTGTTTAAATATTTTAATGTTATTTAGTCATAATATAACGATAAATTTTAATTAACAATCGGTCGTGTGAACTCGGAGTAAAGTCACCTGCCCGGCAAGCATCCTCGGTGCGAGTTCGATCCTCGCCACAGTTGCAATTTTTGTAGATAGATAGATAGATAGATTAATTCTTTATTGCAACACCAAAAACAAAAAATTACTTACAATAAAAAGAAAAAATAAACAACTTAAATCTAGGTGGCACAATAGGCGGCCTTATCGCTTAAAGCTATCTCTTCCAGGCAACCTTTGGATGGACAAGAAGCAAAAAAAGATGAAAGGTAGAGGTTAGATGCATTTCTTCAAATAATTCAAAGTCTAAAAACTATTTCATTTTACAATTCAGTCCGTAAATTGCTCATTGGATACCGATAAATTGCAAGTGAAACTTATCAAAGCTCTGATTCATATCATTACTCAGAATATAAATTGAATCGACAACAGTAGTTTAAGTTTAAGTAGACACTTAAAGTAGTTTTACAACTCATAAATGCAGGGACCGATTCAATAAAGTGTGCAGGGGCTTACAATCAAAGTTACTCGAGACTCCGTGACGTAACTGAGTCATCAATAAAGCGAAACTTCTTCTATCTCTATTTTCACGTTGGAGATTTTGGTTAAAATATCTGTCAGTTTAAAGCAAATTCTACTTGTCTTTACGCACAGCATATTTGCAAGGTCTTTGGTTCCCCGCTAGGACACGAATACGCGTCCAAGACTTTTTGGTCAATTTAAGAATGATTGGTCCACAATCATCCTAGCCCGTGATAACTGGAAGAGATGGTAGGTAGACAGGTATTTGTCCTGCAGTAGGGCATCCGGACAGTACTGGCTCTTAGTAATAAAATATATTTGCATGTCATTGTATACTTTTCCCTAATATTGTAATAGTAAAGTCTAGTCTAGGCGGCATATATATGCGATAGACCTAACGGCAGTATACACGGGGCCTTTACAAGTCGCAGGGTCACCCGAATAGAGGTTATCTTCATATTTATAAATAGAAATGATAACGCAGCGATTACTCATCAAGCCTTTTGCCTGGTATTCACACCAGGCGAAAGAAAATAGGTCCCTTTTGGAGAGTCTAAACTTAATTGTCTGAACTTTGACGATTTTGCATAAATATATTTGCTTTAGGCTTACATTAATTGAGTTTATTTTGGGAAGTGAGTTTTAGGGATGATGTAAAGCAATAATCATATTAAAACTCAATCTTGCATTGGATACTCGTAAACAAAAAAAGAAACAATTTTAATTTAACCTATACTTCGTTTTTTTTAATTTCAGCTTTCAATTTTCAATCTGACGTTTTGGTTCTTTGTTTTTGACATTTTTGGTTAGGAAGATTTGTCAAATCATAGTCTACAATTAAAAAACGTATAGTGGATTAGCGCTCACGTGGCGCTATTGAAAACGTGGTAGGTAGTAAAATCCCATCAGAAACATCGAATTTTGGAAAACCAACTTTCAAACAGGAACAAAATCTAACGAACTAAAACCATTGATGATTCTTCGGCGTTGTTTCCCATAACAACAAATCAGTGGGTAAACATAATTAGAGTAGATCAAATGATCACAGACAATGGTTATTGTGTAATAACTGGCAGATGGCCGAGTAGAGGTGGACGCACTGGGGACACCCACGCGCAACCAGTCTACCTAGCCAGACTGTGGAGTTAGACCGAGCTGTGGGCTGTAATTGTGGGCACTTGGGAACAGGGAACTGTAACACAAGATTACAGAGACGTGACTCAATAGGAAGCATAATATGAAATACATATTTTTAAGTCTCGGACTTAGATCGGTACAAGATTTGTTTATAAATCCGAATGACTTCCAATTTTGAAGTGCTTGCCATGGTTTTGAATGATATTGTTGGTCAATATTTCGATTTATTCCAAACTAGCTGCAACCTGCGGTTTCACCCGCGTATTTCCGGATCTTGAGGGAATAACGGGATAAAAAGTACCCTATATGTTATTTCAGGTCTCCAGCTATCTACATACCGAGTTTCATGGTAATCGGTTCAGCGGTTTTAACGTGATTGAGTAACAAACACATACCAATACACACGTATACGAGTTTCATGGTAATCGGTTCAGCGGTTTTAACGTGATTGAGTAACAAACACATACCAATACACACGTATACATACTCACAAACTTTCAGCTTTATAATATTAGTACATGATCTTTGAAGTGAGGGTTTTAATATCCAAACAGAAAGAGTAGGTCTATGCCGTAGGTAAAAAAACTAAGCGTAATGCGTATTACGAGATGAGATAAGGGAGACACATCAAAGGGCGTGATAATTTTTCAAACAAATTATATTATATTCAACCTCTAAAGCTGAACGCAGCTGGCGACAAACAAATAAAAAACAGCACATTAACCTTGTCGAGTTTCCGAATTAATGTAATGAATGACACGCCTATACTTGTGAGTAGGTACTCGTAGAAAACGCGTAACAACAAATATTTAAATACCAATTGATATTATTAACACAATGTTACTTTACTATTTCTACCAGTTCAATTCGTCCGCAATCCGCCATTAGCATTTACTGTGACATGAAGTTACAAAGTTAATAACAGACAGAGATTAATGTTATATAAACTTAGTCATCGTTTATAAGTAAGGGGGTTTACAGTTTAAAGAGATACTTCTGCTAGATCTGGATACTAAGCGCGAACATTTATTTTATAATTACATGTAGGTGCTCGCACCTTCACTGCTAAAATAGGTTACTTTAGTCATATGAGGACACACAGTATTGGATCGGACATCTAAATAAAATGGCAGAAAGGCATCTAAATAAAACGTAGCGCTGTGGAAGAAATCGGTTATGAAGTTACTTAGCGTATAATTTGTTTTTTTTTTTGTGTTCATGGTAGCTACTTATAGAATAAGTTTTTGTTCCATGTGAACTAACTATGTATCTACTTGTTATATAGTTGTGCGCTTTTCTGAATTTATTTTCTTTCTTAGTTTAAATTTTAAGTATTATGCTTTACAGTTAGACACCAGTTAGAACCGTAAACTTACTTAAGTAGACACGTAGCATTTGCAGTTAGTTAACTAACAAGGGGACAGCTAATCGAAGTCTTACTGTCCGATAACTGGATTCAATTAGGAGCTGTCTCCTTACACAGCGAGTAAGGTAGGAAACGTCGGATATTCAATACTGAGCGTGTATCTGTGCATACGCATACAAGCAACTCTGATGTCCGACAATTCGAAAGTCTCCGAGACGGCTTAGGGGGCTACTTACATACTAGCAATCTCTCATGTCCGTGAGTTGCCCACAATCTTATCAGACTTAGGAGGCTTCTCAAATACTAACAATCTCGCACGTTGGTGAGTTGCCTACGATCTTAATATGTAAGACATCCTCTTTTTAGTTTTCATCTAAGGAGACATCGCTGTTTGTTTGAATACAAATTTTCAAGTTCTTTTGGCAGTTGGTCTATGTCTGCCTGGACATTTCAATCGTGGCACTTAGAGGAAATGCCCAGAAGAATTAATATGTATAAGTTGTCATTGCCTATTCTTACGACGGGTCTCGAAACACTTTCACCCCTCTCACACATTCACCGTAAGTATAACTGTTGTTTTCTGGATATTTTTCCCAACATGACAGGCTGGGGTTGGGGAATGGACAGTCTCGGAGAGTTTTATTGTCGAATCATTGCCCGACCGTGTGTCAGTTGTCTGCTAAGGCTCTGGAAAGCTACCGCGGTTCTTCCATCGGAATCGGGATCGGATTCATTTGACAGTTGACAGCCGAATTTCGAACCGCGAAAATTTCAAATCGGCGCGTCGATACCGAAGCCAAATTGAATGAATGCAACACAGAGAGAATTGAATTGAATTGAAGATTTTGAAAGAAAATCTTCAAATCGACGGATGACGGCCATGGATGCGCGGTTTTAAAATTGAAAATTCCGCTGTCAGAGATGTCAAACTACTGCGTCGGGATCGAGTTGCTGTCAACGAACCAACCGCGGTAGCTTTCCTGATCAGACCTAGTCAATATGTCTGATATGCATGACTTATATGGTGCTGGACAGTTATGACGGTTCCTTTGAGACAAGTAGAAATTGGTTTCTGATGGGTTTGTATCCGTATTATTCGTATGGATCTGCCTTAGCATAAGTGATGACTACTTAGTCTGTACCTATATTGCAAGTATTTACACATAAGTAATTTAAATAAGTATATATGTAGTTACCTACATCGTATATGTGTAGTAACAACATCGTCTTTGACAAGTGCAACCATTTTGTATCGACCATATCGAGTTTGAAACGAGTTTCGAGATGAAATTCGGAAAACAAAACCACCTAGTCTTCCTTTTTGGGCAGCCAAACGTTCTCGAACTGGTTTGCGGTTTGTACCGCCTGTAGAATTAATTTAGGTAAGCACACAATGTAGGTACCAACGCTAATTCTTTTTGCAACAACTCTCACACTTTGGCAAAACACCAAATGCATTTGCAGAAAAACAAAAGTGACTCAGCTACTCCCCAGTCTCCACAATAACGCAAACAAACGAATTTCATTATAATCTCATTTGTACCGCTTTATCATAGTAGGTAATCATTTCGGCTGTGGGCGGTAATTAATGGCTGTATGTCATGGTTCCATGGCTGCCGTAAAACGTATCCTCGCTCAGTTACAAACTAACATTTTTATGTTTCTGCGTCAAATGCTGACGACATCGTTCGGCGCCGGATAAATATGCCATACGCTGGCAGTTTTACGGCAATATAATCGATTTAATATAAATACACCATCAAATAGCAGTGAAGAACGATATTCTCGAACTCGCTGGCTTAGCTGATGGTGTGGGAATTATCGTAGCTGTTGTTAGGGATGTAAAAATTAATTTATTTAGAGCTTAGCATTGATTTACGGGTTTATTATGAGATTTAAACGGTTGTAACTAGTAATATAGTAACAATGTTATCTGAAAAGAAACAAGAATAGAAGTGTGTCATCTAGATAAGGTAAACGTGTTGTGTTGTAATGGTTTGTGCGTTGACATTGTGAACTGTTAACTTAAATAGAATTAAGTATTTTTAAAAACTTAGGCATAAAAATAAAAAGACAAAGGCAACTTATTTGTTGTAGTCTCGGAGTCCTCAAGTCTAGATTTAGGTAGGTAGGTAGGTAGGTTCTAGGTAAGCAAGCTGCATCCTCGATATCATCATCGCTTCCCAGCAAAGAAACTCATCAGCAAATCTATCTTTACATACATATTATAAAGAGGAAAGATTTTTGTGTGTGTGTGTATGTTCGTAATGAATAAACTCAAAAACTACTATGCCAATTTAATAGTATGCTACTATCGAGGAGTAACATAGGCTACTTTGATCCCGATATTCCCACGGCATCAGGACTTACGCGGGTGAAACCGCGGGACGCAGCTAGTTATTATAACAGAGGATTACATTCTCCTGATTTATTAGCATACCTGCATACGTATCGACAGACGTTTATACGTCACAATACACTATAGAACCACCTGAATAACCTTCACCAAACTTATTCAAACCATCTACCAACATCGTCATTAAAATACAACTAAAATTCCAGTGCATTATTCACGAAATCACTTATATTTATAAAGCCGTGTCGAGGGATTCTAAACTACTACAGCTCGGCATTATTAACGTTTTCACAGTCGCTAGCGCTAGGGTAATGGCGTTGTTATGATAACACGGTGACACGAGGAACTTAGAGATAGGCATCACGCGGTTCCAGTGGTTACCGTAACGTAAACGACATCGGAATACATAAGTCGGCAACACTTCAATGGAGATTTTTTAACATCAAAACACTCGGTTGGCAGGCAGTTCGGGAACTGTGCTGCGACCGGTCATGGTGCAGTCAGGGGTTTTCTCAAAAAATCTTCCAAAACGCTTACGGTTTTCGGTGTGTCTGTTCTATGCTTTACGGAGGCAATGAGCAGGAGTCGCTGGAGACAAGATCATCCGTTCCAGAAGCAGACCCATTGATGACCACGATTCTCAGTCATGAGGGGCCGACTACAGAGAGTTATGTGCTTGTTGTCTATGAAGATTGCTTAGTCTGGAGCTACAGAATAGAAATCTGTATCTACAATGAGGGAAGTTTGTGTCTGGAATCGGTAGAAGTCTACAAAATGGTCAAATTCCAGAATGACAATGAAGATTTTATGTCTTGGTTGCAAAAAATCTTAATAACAGAATGAATTTTTGGTATAATGAGTAATGAATGAGGAAAGAATAATTAAATAAAGACAGCCCTATGCTTTCTAGTGCTAAAAATAAAATGTAGTTGGAATTTTAGTTTTCTTTCCAATCAGTTTCCCTCGATTGCGAACCACGTCGTCTGCTTATATTACAACGGCTAAACTACCTACCTACTTAAAACATTTAATTGTTTACACAAAGTATATACATGCAGCAGCAAGATTTCTCAAATACCTCTTTACCAAACAATAGGTATGTTGTAAAAACGTGTGATGGCACTGTATTGTTTACTGTATCTACATTATGATGTATCTACATTATATCTACACATGATTTAAGTCTGGGTGTGTGACTCATTTGCGGCGGTGCTTATCCAATTATTTCGCATTTCAAACACGCTTTAGAACCATGAATATTCTAGGTATTTAATTTATTTAAGTACTTAAATGACTATTTTGCGCGTAAATACCTATCCTCTAAATGCAATACTGACTGAATAAATAATACGAGGGTAGGCCCCCGAATTTAGCAGAAATTACGCTATTTAGGATGAGGGATCAGGGTTCATTTCCTCATTCATCATTACCGGGAAATGTTTGACCTTAGAGCTCGGGTTGATATCTACCTACCAACATCAAAACTGCACTTTCAAAGTAGAAGGTCAATCTGCAATCTGATTGCAGTTAGCAAAAAAAACTTACTTAATCTAACGCGGCTTAATTGTGAGGCAACAGTTTAGTTTTCAGATAGCAATGGCCCAAGGAATTGCTAATTATAATTGCATCGACCACTTCAAAGTGAAATGGGCTAACAAACATTACGAAAGATTCCCCACAGTAACCGCGATCGATAAAACAAAAGCAGAGGAATCGAATTGCGCGATGATCAAAACGCTATTAGAAACCATTAGTACAATAAACACAACGAATTCTTGTCTAAACAATCCTACTGGAATAACAACGAAGTTAAGGCATTTTACTGCTATAGAGCTGGCATAATTATTGTGGTTCTTTCGGCTGCAGTAAAGCTCGTTTCCGAAGCTTTGTGTCTTCACCCGCGTAAGTCCCGATCCCGTAGGAATATCGGGATCAAAAGTACCTATGTTACTCCTCGATAATGTAGCTTTCTTTGGTGTAATTTTTTTTTGATATCGGTTCAGTAGTTTTTGAGTTTATTCATTACAAACATACGACAAATAAACACATAAACATACGAATCTTTCCTCTTTATAATATTAGTAGATAGTGTAGAAGTGTAGATATGCTCCACTCACAGTACACATAAGGCTCTGTGTTGAGAGAACAGAATTATGTGTAGGTTCAGTTGAAAATCGTCCTATTCGTAGTTGTTAAAGCGATGAAGCTCTCGACTGGACCAATGTCGGAAATTCTGAGGTTTTAAGACAATTTAAAGCAAAAAAGCGTTAAGAGTACGTTTCATCTTTAAATTCCTTTTGTTGGTAGCAAAACAACAAAGTGCAAAATTTTCAGTAAGAACTAAAAGATAATTTTGATTCCTCGGTAAAAATAGGTACTAACTACAGTAAAATGTCTATTCTCTTTGTCTATTCATATTTTACACTGCCAACCTACTTTACCTATAAAAGACGAGGCAAAAAACCATCTCTACTGCTACAGATCGTACGTCGGCATAGGTAGGTACCTTCCTACATAATATATCTGCGGATGTGAACGCTCTGACCCCGTACAAAAACCAGGTTTCAAGTACTTGATTGCTTGCTTAATTTGACTAGAAACACTTAACAATCTCGCGATAACTTTAACGTAAACTAACGGTGTTTTTTTTTCCCTAATTTTCGCTGTAAGCAGGCTGCGAAGTTGTTTTAAGCTTTTGGCTGTGACTAGTGAAGTTTATGAGCGCGAAAGGCTGTTCACCTTATGCCGGCGCCTCACATGGGCTATGTTGGCTCCAAGTTATACTGTTGGATCCAACACACCAATGTGAGGATCGATCTTGGAACGTTATTGGATAAAAACAGAACATTGCGTCCAATAGCCAATGGCAACCCGACTTGTGTCGGTTTTTTGTACAAGTTCAAAGGCGAGGGGAGTGAAGTGTGTAGGCGGGGGGGGGGCAACTTGGGTCCAACGTCGCTTCTCGATCCACACATTGGTTGCATCAGTACGCGCTCTGCCGATGTGAGTGCTGGACGTGCTGCGATATGTTTTTGTTTATCATATTATGTTTCCTGATGTTATAATATTATGTTGTTTATCATATCATATTTTGTTTATTTATACGATATGTTTATCATCCAGAATCGCCGTATCCTTGGCTTCTTTTTCCTTTGGCTAATTAAATAACAATAATATGTGCTCAATGCGTGGGCGTAAGTAGCCAGAACAAAAAGTGTCCCGTCCGACATGACTTGCTAGCAATAAAATTGATGAATAAATGGTATCTGCTCGAACGTCCAGCCTTCCAATGCTCTTGGCATGAGTGTTTGCCCAATTATATTGGAGCCCATATGAGGCCGCAACCTTGGTTGCAATTATTGGCCATTCTATTCGTAGCCAACGTTGGAACCAAGTCATAAGCCCATGTGAGGCGCCGGCATTAGAGTGCTACTTGGCTAGGATAGCGAATTTTCGGATGAATCAAACATACGTAAACTACCTACCCAATACATGTCTTAATTGCAGAACATACCATTCCTATTGGGAAGCAGAGACATTCTAGAGAATGTGTTTGCGGTCACGTATTCTATAACTAAATCGTTTCAAAATCGCCTCAGTATCGTAAGATTATCCTGAAAAATGTTGAACAATTTTTGAAAATTTTGCAAGACATTATACTTACAGCTACACTTTAAAAGCGAAATTTTACAAATGTTCAATTATTAAACAGAGAAAAATCAAACGAAACTGAATCGATGTTGACTCGATTTACTTATAGAATACGTACCTATCCAGTTTCCAAGTTTTACTCCCCGTTTTACAAAAACAAAAACTTGTAGGTACCTACCTAGTAGGTGTAGGTAACTAAGACAAAGTTATCAAATAATTTGTACCGAGAGATAACGACACGAAACTCGCGCGCTGTAATAAAAACATAACAATACGAAATGAGTCCAGCCTCGACCTTCCATCAGCTAGCTAGGCGATGCGATGACATCACCCGCGCGACTCGCGACCGACGGACGGACAAGCGGGTTCCGAGTGATGTCACCCGAGAGATGTTACTTGTTGGGTAATTGAGGTTTAAGACCTACTGTACCTTATGGTTACTACCTAGATACTGTCTCTGTGACTAACTAGCCATACCTAGAGAATGAAGACTCTTCATCTCTTCTCTTCATTGATGAGAGTATTTCGTGAAAGATGGTAGAGCAGATTTTATATTAGAACTGCGGTGAACTGCTACGCCAAAAAATAAATATAGGTACTTTAAAAAACAAAGTAAACATATCATTTTAAGGTAATCTCACGTCTCCACTTCGCATGATCTTCGACAAAACTTTGCATGATCTTCCTTACAATAGGTACTAACTTCTTCTTCTTTTCATACAGTGGTGTGGCTCACCCAGTGTCAGTTTTCAGGTCGCACTAAGGCCTCTAACTTGATCTAACCACTGCCTATCAGAGATAACAACCGGGACTAACTGCTTAATGTGCCTTCAGAAGCATAGAGGAACTAAGGTGAGACAAAAATCTTTCAATTTATGCACTTGTTTAGTTGCATGGATGGTAGGTAATTTATGACTTGTAACCTATTTGGTTACTTAGAGATGATCTCAGTAATATGACTAGATTGACGATGAATCACTCTTGGACATTTCTAATCTACATAGATTGATATGAAATCATGATTCATTAGTTAGTAGTCGATTGTGAGTAATTAGAGGTCAAATAAGTACCTAGGAAGGGGTCATTGACTATGAAATGGTGATAAAACATATCGGCGGCACATTTTATCTTTAACACGGTCATAAATACCTAAAGAAATTCCACATAAATGTTATTATAATGCATTAGACATGTAATTGACACCAAAATATTGTATAGTAGGTAGTTATATAAAAAATTGTATACCAAACATAACATCTATGGTATAGGTACCTACCTAGGTATAGGTACCTACCTAGGTATATGTACCTATGTATAGATATAATGGGTAAATCTTTTCTATACAGTAAATTATTCTACCTACCTAAGTATAGGAAAATTATTGTACCTACCTAGGTACCTATACTTAGTTAGGTACATACAAATACCTAGGTAGGTAGAATTATGATTGATTTTTATTTTGATTTCTATTTGTAAAGGCCACTTTTATAGACCAAACAATAAATGAAAAGATAAAATTGTTTTTACTGTCATGTAATTTATCTATGAGCATTGATTGTACTACACACAAGTGATAAACTTGATAGATTACACTCTAAAATAGGTAGCCATTGAAAAATATTTACTTAATATGTTGCTTACTAAGAAATACTGAATAAATTATTTTTTGTAAGGGAGTCTTCTTCTCACAACATAGTATAAAACAAAGTCGCTATTCGCAGGTTTATGCTTAGATCTTTAAAACTACACAACAGATTTTAATGTAAATTTTTAATAGATAAAGTGATTCAAGGGGAAGGTTTTTATGTAAGATGTATGCACCGTGGGATGTTAAGGCAGGACGCTAGTTTACAGTATTGGTAGAGGCTAGACGAAGGTTCTATAATTATAGGGATCTATAGTGTATATTACCCAAGCTTTTAGGGTCAGCGATATCTAGCCGTATTAGTATTCTATTGTTATCTAGCACTTATTTGATAAGGGCTAGTTGTTTCACGTAGATTTTCTGGGTGTTTTCATGCTTTATACAATATCTTGATTATGGGCGAATAATATTATAAGTGTTCTATGTAAATTTATCATGGGACACCTAAGCACTATAAATCTAAATAGCATAACATTAAAATCACTGATGCTGTTTATATTCAATAAATACATCAACCTACTGATTGATTGATTAGGTATGTAGTAAAGTAAGTTTGTAAGCAGTTTTTGTGGCGCGACAAGTTATAAAAAACTAGGCGGTTCGCGAGAAGCTAAGTGGGACAACCGGCGCCGCACCCAGCATGCCCCGCCTCAATAAGAGACCTATTTCGCTAGTAATAACTTAAACGTACACTGTCATACGCCAGTAAACACTGCTAAATGTCGTTACACGACACAGGTTACCCATTTTCAACACGTCACAAGTTCTTGCGGCGTATATTATGTGCCTCGATTTTTGATTAGAAAGTTTCCAATTGGTGTTCAATAGAATTTTTAAAGCCTCTCTTACCTGTTGATCAACAAGATCCCATTAAAGTTCCAGTTGGCGCGGCTCGGTGACCTGTATTTTCAACAATAGGCCCCGCTTTTCGGCACGTAAACACTATGTGTGACCACAAAAGGAAGAACTGGAATCACAACCACGAATCCACCTTAGTTTTGTTAGCACAGTTTCACTACGGCTTCGTACGCGTCCGGAGTGCGGGTTTCTTTTTATTTTATCTCGTATACAACTCGACCACAGCAATTTTCATTCATCGCAAAGTGAAATCTTTCGCGACGAGTGGCAGTTGGCGAAGAAACTACGACTACGATAGCGGGCGACAGGGAGCGCGCGCGTCATCCGCCATATTGGAGAATTACGTCATGCGCAATGAAAAATATTTCTAGAAAACCGTTTTCACAACGGAAGTAACGGTTTTAAAACCGGTTTTCCAAAACTATTCATGTATCCGAACAAAGTCATTCATTCTTTAATCTTTAATGTCAAACTATATTATTATCTGTGGATAGAAATAAAATCAATAAAAAAATAAAACTTTATTGGTCAACCAATTTGCGCTTTTTCCATTTTCCTGTTTTTCTCAATTTTCTTTAGATTCTAGTTTAAAAAATAGTTTTAATTCTAAAGAAAATACTTCTGTGAAAACCAAGAGCTCAGTTGCAGCATGCAGGGTAATTATTATTCTTAGGAATACATGATTTCTATTGTCTGGAAGATGTAAACAATGAATCATACTGTTCCACACCTGATTATTGTATTCTTTGCATTTCAGACACAAGACCAGAACTCTACGAAGAAGTTAAACTTATCAGAAATGGAAGAGAGCGAGAGAAGTAAGTGCACAACCAAAATATATGCAAAAATCTCATAATTTGGGTTGGTAAATGTGCCCATGATAAAACTTTGTTTTTGTCGTGTTGAGCTGATACTATTTTTACTTTTAAGTGCAATAATTCGGCTAGACGTTTGAGTTATTCCTATTGGATTTGTAGTCCAACCAATTTTACAGTGGTTGGAAATTGAAATTTCAATGAAAACACGTTTTTACTGTAAGTACAAGATCTTTTATCCTGTCCTGTCTTATTATACATCTCCAGTAAAGTTGTCATTGAATTCACCCTTACATATATAATTTTTATTTTTTGACAAGCTCTGTGGTGCGTCGGCGAATTCCCGACTGCAATGCAGAAGGTTGAGGGTTCGATTCCCACAGGCTGCAAGTGCAAGTGTAAAATAAATATTTGTTTCTGGTCTAGGTGTTTTCTATGTAAGATATGTTTAAAAATGTATAATATGTTGCATATCATTGTCTAGTATTCATAGTTCAAGCCTAATGCTTAGTGTGGGGCTAGATTGGTCTGTGTGTAATGTTGTGCAATATTTAATTATAGACACACAAACATGGCGGAGCTGTATGCAGTAGTCAGCACTCTCCAGCACCTGGAGAAGGCGTACATGCGAGACTGTGTCCGTGCGCAGGAGTACACGGCGGCATGCAGCCGGCTGCTGGTGCAGTACAAGGTGGCCTTCAAGCAGGTTCACGCTGACGAGTTCCCCAATATTGAGGCGTTCGTTGCTAAATATAGGGTAAGGGGCATTTTCTACATAGTTAGTTTTGCTGGGCGTTTTCCGCACTTAGCCTTACGATTGGGCCATTGTACGTGATTTTTTAGAGCAGGAGACACCACGGGAGCCTACTCCAGATTGGCGAATATTGCATGCCTTCGGACCGTGGTGAGTCCTAGGACATGTCGGTTCCCTCACAATGTGTTCCTTTACTGTAAGAGTGATGTTATTAGCGCACATAATTTTTTCTTAAAGAAAAAGACATTGGTCGCGGTCGGCCTGGATTTAAACTTCCGACTCTCGGAATGAAAGTCAGAGTATCTACTACAAGACCAACACCGCTCTTAGACATAGATAGATACATAGAACTTTATTTGTACAAGTTAAACTACACTATGACACTTAAAACAGTCCACGCCTACAGCACACATATAAAGTCATTCAACAGTGCCGATCCCATGGCAATATCGGGATCAAAAGGAGCTTATGTTACTCTTTGATAATGTAGCTTTCTATTGGTGAAAGAATTTTTGGAATCGGTTCAGTGGTTTCAGAGATTACCCGAAAATACATAATGTATGTAAATGTAACCAACGTTTCCTCTTTATTAACTAATATATAAAATTTTCATGTCACAGTGTTAGTTACCGTACTCCTCCGAAACGGCTTGACCGATTTTTATGAAATTTTGTATACATATTCAGTAGGTCTGAGAATCGGCTACTATCTATAATTTATAAGGCAAAACAACGTTTGCCGGGTCAGCTAGTATTAGTATAGATTCGTGCATGTGTGCTGTAGGTGTGGTACAAGATAACAAAACACAAAAAGCTTAAAAGGTAGGTTGCATTGCATGAATGGGCAGGCTAGACCTTAATTTTAAGGCCTGTAAATGTGCTATGCAAAGATTCTTACTTAAACATACCTGGAAGAGCAAATCTTTATGGTTATTTTTCCTATCATCCTTTTCTAAAACTCTTCACAGTTGGACTGCCCGGCTGCACTGGAGAGGATACGGGAAAACAAACCCAACCTCATCAAGGATGACAAAGGGAACACTAACAAATACATCGCTGAAATTGTATCGGTAAGTTTATATTACAATTTATACGATACGCAACCCTAAGAAGGAAGTTACAGATTCCACTAAGTCACACTTTTAATTTAAGATTGATAAGTAAGGACCTTAACCAATGTATAATCACTGAGTAAAGTTGAACTGAAATTGTGATATTATGTATATAATTTTAAATTACCAGCTTTAATTACACCCAATTGATTTCAGTATAAAAGTAGTTGATCTATCTTTACAAGACAATGAATTTAAACTAGGTCAAAGGCTTGAAAATTTAAAAAACAGATCATATAGTAAAGATTTAAAGACTTTATTTTCTTAGTCTTTGAATCTTATTTCAACTTGATCATAAGTCATTCTTAATACTTATTCTAGTTGTTCATAAGTAATTGATATTGGTATCAGTTTTGTGGGAGATGGAGAAAACTGGTACCAACATAAGCAGTTTAAGTTTATTTCCAACCTGCGTTAATTTCCAGCTGTTCATAACCCTGATGGACAAGCTACGACTGGAGTTCCGTGCTATGGACCAGATCCAACCCGAGCTGTCAGACCTCCGAGACACCATGGACCGTCTCGCCATGGTGCCTGACGACTTCGAAGGGAAACTCAAGGTATGTGAGCGTACTAGCTGTGAAAATATTGTGAGAAAATATTAATCTAAACATTTTTCAAAAAAGCAATAATATTAGTGTACCAATTGTGTTTGTTAAAAAGTAAAAACCTACCACCAAGAAATCCATAGTGGGAGAAACCCTTTGGTCTCTTTTAACGAGGGATACCGAGACCATATTCTATCCTGTATACCAGTGGTTCCCAAACTTATTTAGTCTACCGCCCACTTTGAGAAAAACATTTTAGCGCCCCCCTTTTTTCACCTACTTAAAAACCACTAGAACTTCAAATTAAATTAATTATTGTAAGCTATATTAGCGAAGATTAAACTACTTGTAATTTGAAATGGAGTGACTTAATTATGTTCATATTATGTTGTAGTCGAGAGTTCAGTGGGTATCTTAAAAGTCCTCCTAGCTAGTGACAGACTGCGTTTTAGGTACTTAGAGACTAAACGGATGAAATTACAAATCGTCCCCTAAGCCTCTACACAACGCCCCCATTTTTTTCTAGGTACGTCTCTTACCGCCCCCCTTTAGGCCTGTAGGGGCGTTGTTAGGCATGCAACGCCCTAAAAGCTTTAAGCTCTAAAGCTTTAAGCTGGCGGGGGACGTTATCGCCCACTTTGGAAACCCCTGCTGTAAACTCCAGCTGTAACTTGTATCTCCAGGTGCAAGAGTGGCTGGAGAAGCTGGGCGAGATGTCTGCGTCGGACGAGCTGTCGGAGGGGCAGGTGCGGCAACTCATCTTCGACCTGGAGTCCTCGTACGGCGCCTTCAACCGTCTCTTGCACAAGGACTGAGGACTTCACCCTGTATACTGGTCAGTAGGTACTTTATCTTGATGTAAAATCGAAACTCATCATTTTATATTTTTCTAGATCTCCGGGTGATTTTAAGACCCGGGAAAATATAAAATTATGAGTTGAAATCGTGTTAGTTTAAAAAGTTTAAACTCGAAACGTACGGTGGCGTATGCAATGGACAACAATTCTCCACGCCGCGCCGACCGCATTAATAATTGCATTGTAGCATTGGTCTATATTCTATTTTAGTCAATCGACCTTACCATGTAAGAAGCTTAGGTCGATCAAATTTATCAGATCTTGTCTGGAAAATATGTCCCGGTTTTAATCGGCCTTATTAAAAAACGTGGAGTAAGATCGGAGTAATTTTACTACTTTTTGTTTCTGTCTGTCAACTTTGAAAGTACTTGTCACGGAAAAAGACAAAGCATTTGAAAGCATGTTTTCACTACTCCGACTTTACTCCACGTTTATTAATAAGGCTAGTAGAGTGTGTGTGTCTATTTATTAATTTTAGCATTGTTTTAATGTTCAACTTTTCAACACCTTTACAGGTCTCTTCTTTCAATCCTGAAGAAGAGTCCTGTAAAGGTCTCGATAACTTCTATCCAACATCGCGAAAACAGAAGAAAAAATCTAGATATTGTCTGAAACAAATATAAATTAATTACATACTAAAATTAATTACCTACATATATTTTGTTACAGATTGTAAAGGAGCTCAATCATCAATATCTCACGTTATTTAAAGCTTAATTTTAATAATGGCACAACCCGTGCGTTCCAACTAGACGTTATGTTTGGGCGATAGTGTTGAAAGAAGAAAGAAAGAAAGTAGATTTATTCAGACAAGCACACAACTATATAACAAGAAAAAAAAAGAAAAAAGTAAATAACACTATGGACACAATAAAGAAAAAAAATCGTATGGCACTCGGGGACTGCCGCGGTAAAGCTATTGCATAGCATTTTTTATCAACCTATGCAATTGTAATTATTTATTTGTTTTGTACCACGTTGCCATGGTAGGCGGAGTGGGGGGTGTTAGGTTTTTATCGTTATGAAATTTCTTCATTCAAATCTCAAAGCCCGCGATAAAAGCTATGCAATAGCTTAAAAAAACCGTGTTGCCGTTAGATAGTTCACTATAGCCTTTCGATAGGTCTGTCTTCTTGTATAATTCCTGGCAAACTTCTAGAAAAAAAATTAGCGGATTCGCAAAGTCGATTTTTCATAGAAATCGCATGTAAAATGTACTGCGCGAACTTTCTCCTTCCACCTCAAAATTTTTCGACTAGTTTGAGCATCAGAATTTACACGAAGTTATGTAATTATTTTAGGAGCTTTAAAGCGACTTCAAAGCAATACGGCCGACGGAAAGTGTCTGGGAGTATTGACGACTTATTTTTAATACCTGAAATATACGTGAAAATCAGCTTGGAGAATAAACTTGAGATAAATATTTTTTTTATGTAGGTACCTTGATGTGATGACCTGATATCTGAGAATTGGCCGTCGCAGCCAGCTAGCAAGTATGTACTAACAATACTCAATCGACTACATTTCGTTCGTCAGAAAATACGTGATTTCTGCCGGCCCTGGGATCTTACTCTATTATGTCTAGTTAAAACGCACGGGTTGCACATTTTGTTTATATTACTATATTATCAAGCCTATTTTATCCATAATTTTTATTATTAAATACTGTTACATTGAATTTGCAATCTTTTATTTCACTTTAATTGTAATAAAAAAATGTAAAATAGGGTCAGATGGGGCAATTCAATACCGGGGCAAAAGCAACCGGTAACCTTCGACTCTACTAAGGTACTAGGATAGTTAATGCAGGATAAGGTAGAGTCGAAGGTTACCGGTTTCTTCAATTACATCATTAGCAATTAACTTAATTTAAATTATAAGTACTTTGTTTTCAGAATTTTATAATTTCAATATACCGAACTGGCCAATATAGAGGAACTTACATTTATTGTTGACCTACCACCACCTGTACACTAAACCTGTATAATGAATAAATGATTGAATTGAATTGCTTATCCCCCGGTATTGCAAATGCCCCATCTGGCCCAGTAGGGCCGGATGGGGCAAAAACGAAGTATCGTTTTTTAATTGAAGACTATGATTTGACACACCTTATTGAAAAAAAAAACAAATACAAAGAACTAAAATGTCAGATCGTAGATCTAAGACCGGCAATTTTGGCTGTGCGTTGATATATCTTTCACTCAGTCAATCAGTCAGGACTTTGAATTTTATATGTATGTAGTAGGTATAACAAACTAACCTTCTCTATTCCTACATTGACCGTATGCATATCAATATGTGATTTTGTCGATTTCCGATTACCAGAATTTATGGTTATTGCAAAACTTAAAATATGTAGGTAGGTAACGTTAGGTACCTACGTAATTAATTTGTGTAAGATTATTGAAACTATGAGGTTCTGTGAAATTTTTGTTATATTAGCGTCAATTTTATGTATGAGAGAAGTAAGTTTGATGATGTATTTTATGCAAACCTCGTTGAAATCTAAATTGACTTATAGCCGTATTCACAGACGACCCTATGTTGTCTCTTGCTATTGTGAGTGACTGCAGAGAAAATGTGACGAAAGCAGACTCCACGCATAGGGTTGTTTGTGAATACGTCTGTTATAGCAGTGATTGATAACAGTTCAACAACAATGGAAACGAATGTCCATAAATCTGAATTTGTAAAACCATTAAATGACTACAGAATTCCACGTATCGGTCCAGAATTTATAAAGAAAAGAATTATTTTTAACTAATAAGATTTATTGACTGAAAGATGACTTGATTAACTGCCATATTGGTATACCAATTCAGATTTATGGATATTCAAGACAAATAACGACATCTAGTGGTGTTTTGTGTGAAACTCCCAAATGTGAAACTTTAACACCCAATATCTTTTAACTTATTAAGAATAGGACGAAAATATTATCACCATGGCTTAAGCTCGCCTATATCAATCCATGTCTCGTAATTTGCGATGGCACATAAAATAAAATTAAGGTACCTCTAACCCCCAGGTAAAATCCCTAAGGAAAAACGCCGATCTTCTTTCTTTATAGATGAGTTGTAAGTGTAAGTGTCGTTGTGTAGTTTGACTTTTGGTGACTGCATGCAACCGGCTATAGTGCGTTTCATCTTTAAATTCCTATGCCGTCATGTTGGTAGTAAAATCAAAAAGTGCAAAAATTGAACGTGCTACCTTAAATTTAGGGAGATTTGTATATGAAGAATGACTGAACGAATCTTCCTGTATTCAAGGTTTAGGGTATAGCACATTCAAGATATATTAAGGCAAGACTTTTTTGTTTTGCTACCAACATAACGCCATAGGAATTTAAAGATGAAACGCACTTAGAGTATCAGAACATGGACAAGTCCGTTTAGCGTAGGTACCTAACGACTAGTTACTGACAAACCGCGGCCGAAGCCTCGCATAAAGTGATTGCTCCTTTAGCACACAGGTTGTTTAATCACAAGTTTGTGGTGTCCAGATCGCGTCGTAGAAAATTCTAGATAAAAATTACCTCTACGTGTCGGCAACGGGTAACACCGGCGTGGTCGCGAGGAGACTACGGATAATATGGACGGAAACCTAAAGTTAAAAATGTGTATTTGTTATAGTGTTCAAATATATTCCAAACCCTGGACAGTAAGTACCAACTGGTCACGGAGGCATATTCCATAGCTCAGGATCTGTTCAACCAGGGCCGGGCCAACTACATGTCTTTGAAAAATAAAGCACTTCAAACTATAGGTAGGTATATAGTTAGGTACCTATTATATTGGACGACTTATCGTCGACGACGACGAATATCTTTTTTAGGGTTTCATACCCAAAGAGTAAAAACCTCTTACTGAAACTTCCCTGTCTGTCTGTCCGTCTGTCAGGACCTCGGGGGGCCCTTTGCCCTTTAACCTAAGCTTTGAACAGAGCGGGTCAGCCAACTCGCGAATTATGGAAAGAAAAAAGGAGCGTAGCGGAGCTTCAAAGCAGAAACAACGGCAGGAAAGAGAAGCAAGTCAAAAGAAATTGCCCAAGTTAAACGGCTTTTTTACGAAAACGCTCCCTGCTACAGGTCCTTCAGTGAATGTGTCAGTGAATAACGCGACTCGAGAAGACCAGGAACATCAGGATTCAACAACTCTCACTCTCATCAATGCCACTGCTGAAAATGACGATGTCGACGCTTCCGTGCAACCTACAGTAGGAGAATCAGTGATTTCTACATCTTTGGAAGTTCTTGAAATTTCAAATGACTTGGGAAAGTTCCTAAACAAGAAATTGAACGACACCGAAAAACGGCTGATTATTGACAAGGGATCATTGAAACCTCCGGGACCTTTTCCGAAGGACCCTCTCCAAGATAACAGGAGCTTTTCAGAAACGTATTATGTTTCTACGACAAAATACGGTTTAGTTGATCGTTTTTGGATATGTTATTCAAAATTGCTGGATGCTGCCTACTGCCAACCCTGTTGGTTATTTGCTTCGCAAATAAATGCATGGTGCACGGGCTTTCGGGACTGGAGGCATTTATCAGATCGAGTTAAACAGCATGGTTCCTCAAAAGCACACTCGGAGGCGTGTGCTGTTTATGAAGCGTGGCAAAAATGTGCTACCATTGACAAAGAACTTGAAAATGACATTCGAAAAGAAGCATCATTTTGGAAACAAGTTCTTCGTAGATTGTTCGACATAATAATCACTCTTGCAAAGAGTTCTTTGGCTTTGAGAGGACATCGAGAGGATCTGAGTGAGAAAGGAAAACACGGAAATTTTCTCTCAATTGTCGAACTCGTTGCTAGATACGATCATACCTTGCGTCGAGTTTTGGATATGCCTAAAGGTAAGAAATGATTTCATTCACTGAGTTTATAATTTATGTTATCATAACCCAAAGTTTTCTAATATCCCTTATGTTTTTAGGATCAACAAGGTACCTGAGCGCAACGATTCAAAATGAAATGATCGAGTGTTTGGGCACCAAACTTGAAAATCATCTATTGGATCAGATTAGGACGTCACCGTTTTTCACCATCATCATGGATACCACCCAGGACATAACGAAAGTGGATCAACTAAGCATCGTCGTAAGATATGCAGCGATATCCAGATCGGAAAATGGACAAGCAATCGATATTGAGGTAAGAGAGGTGATTCTCGGTTTCCACGCAGTCACGGAACACAGCGCTGCGGATTTGGTAAATCAAGTAACCACACTGTTCTCCAAAAAAAGTCTTGATTTTAAAAAATGTGTCGGGCAAGGTTATGATGGGGCCAGTGTAATGAGTGGTGCGTAAATAATGGCGTACAAAAACGAATTAAAGATATTCAGCCAAACGCAGAGTACGTACATTGCGCCAGTCATAATTTAAATTTGGTAGTAAACGACGCCGTTCGAGGTTCTATCGAAATTCAGAAGTTTTTCGCAATAATGCAAGACTTGTTTAACTTTTTTGGAAACAGCATCAAGCGCTGGGACCTCTTATCGAAATTCACCGGCGAATCAGAAATTACTTTGAAAAAATTGAATCCGACAAGATGGTCCAGCAGGGTTAACTCAATAACTGCAGTCAAACTTCGTTTTTTCGATATCATTAAAGCATTGTCCGAAATAACGCTGAAGAGTTCAAATAAAGACGAACGTAGTGAAGCAGAGGTTATAAAATCAAAAATGCTGAATTTTGAGTTTGTATTTCTTTGCGAATTCATGCACAGCGTATTAAACAGAATCAATTATGTTTCCAAAATTTTGCAAACACGTGATATCGTTTTGGACGAGGCGAGTAAAGCTTTGGAGGAAACAACAGATAAACTAAAAAAGAACAGAAATGATTTCGAGTCATTTAAGTCCAAGGCCACCGAAACCGCGAAAAAATACGATATCGATCCGACTTTTCCAGAAAAGCGACGAAGAAAAACGAAAAATCATTTCGATGAATTGGCTTCTGATCACCGATTCCAAAACCAGGAAGAAATTTTCAGAGTAACTATTTTCAATTGTGTACTCGACATAATAATCAATCAGTTAGATGCGCGTTTTTCCGGTATGAGTGCACTTTGTAAAACGTTCGACTTTTTGATTCCAAAAAATTTACTTAGCATGAATGAAGCTATTTTACTAACGAAATGTGATCAGTTCCAGATGAAATATTCTGATATAATTGGACCCAATTTTTCTCTCCAATTTGTTAATTTATACCATCCTCAATTGACGGAGACGTGGTCCATTCGCCAGCTTTGCAAAGAAATGATAACGAAATTTGGCGTGCTTGAATGTGACCTTACGGAAGTGTACACAGCAATGCTACTGTTTCATACGATTCCCGTTACTTCCGCGGCAGCAGAAAGATCATTCCAGTAAACTGAAGATCATAAAAAAATATTTAAGAAACAGTAGTGGACAAGATCGCCTTCGAAATTTAGCGTTAATTGCGATAGAAAATTAACGCGGCATCAAACTTGGATTTGAGTGAAGTTATAGATGAATTCGCAAACATTAAAGCGCGCAAGAGGTTGTGGACTGGACCGCGAAGTCTGTTGAAAATCGTTTCTTTATATTTATTAATTTCATCTGTGTAATAAATATTTTATACTGTCATGTGCGTCGTTACTTATTTATTCCTATTTTCTTTTATCAAACACAGCGATTGTACCCGTCGTAGAGATGACGTATGAATTTAGCCTAATAATGATGATAAGTTCAACCTACTGAATCCTGTATCCCATTATTATTCCTATCTTAATTTTAAAGAGCAATAAAAGTTCGAGCTACGTGAAAAAGGGGATGAGGGCCCGATTCTTTCTCCATGCACCGGGGCCCTTGCCCACTTAGCTACGCCACTGGTGATAGCTAGACAATTGAAAATTTCTCAGATGACTAGGTGAGAACCCGAAACCCGTCGGGCTTCGGATAGTTTTAATTCCACCCGGTTCCGTGGTATTTTCAAAATGAAATTTTTAATTTGGTAGCAAAATTTGAAATCGGTAGATTTATTTAAATTAAGCACCTAGTTATGCCGACGATGATAACGCGTAACCCGAAATCCATCGGGCCTCGGTTAGTTCCAATTCCATCGGGTTCCATCCAATATTTAAATTGCTTAAGAAAACCGGAATTGGCAAAGGAACTGGCTCCTGAACAGGAAACCGAAGCCAAAATCGAAACCCAAACCGAAATTGGATCGGATTTCATTTTCCATTTTCTACCAAACCTACCATTTTCTACTACATCCCAATATTTTCTACCAAAAACTACCAATTCTGATCGCGTGTAAAAAAGTATTCATTCTAACTCATAACCTACGCCCGACCCCTCAAAAAAAAAACTTTCGCCACGAAGAAAATCTGAAACTTAGTAGAAACTCCTTAGTTAGTGTAGGCAACATAGTATTTGTCAAACAGCTCTTGACAGGGCGGCCATTTTGATTCCATGACCAACTGGATTTCACTTAGACCAATCAGAGAGCCCTGTACGTACCTCCGAAAACGGTAACAAAATCTCTTTGAATCAATTCCCATAGAAACTTTCATCCCCTATTTAACACTCTTAGGGGTTGAATTTCGGAAAAAAATGATAAGATATTCACTTACTACCCCATATCAATCTCTATGTCAAATTTCAAGTTTCTAGGTCAAGCCGTTACGAAGTTGCATACAAACGCTTTTACCCATTTTTACCCCCTTAGGGGTGGAATTTCCGAAAATCGGTTCTTAGTGCTCACTTTCAACCCCTAAAGAACCTATGTTCCAAATTTCAAGTCTCTACACCCAGCCGTTTAGCCTGTACGTTGTCTATCATTCAGTCAGTCAGTCAGTCAGTTACACTTGCGTTTTATTAAGTACTAGCTGTGCCCGCGACTTCGTCAGCGTTTTTCGAACATCTACCCATCGCTGTGCAAAGGTCTACACTTAAACGAACGACCAGGAAAGTACTGAGCAGAAGAGAATCATGGCTGAGTTTGTTTAAGTGTGATTTTTGTATATCGGTATGTAACTTGTTCTATATACTAAATCTATAAAAGTTGAAACGCGCCTTCGAAAAAAAGGATAAAATAATAATAATAAGCTTGCCTACATATGTACATAACAAAGCAACCGACTTATTTGTTATGTAATCTGAAGTCGGGCATCTTAACTAAATGCAATATTTTTTTTTACGTGGGTGATGCCCCTTATGTACCGTCAGGCCACTCTCGGGGCAAATGACCCGGTTTGTTGGGCTCCCTGGGTACTACAGTTTGTCAACTAAACCCCAACGGCGTCCCTCGCTCCACAAGTGTCGAGGCCAGTGGGAATTCCTCATGGACTACATCCGTCAACCCCGACAACGGCGGCCTTTCCAAGCCCGTCCCCCCGGCATGGTCACACTACCGTCTCGTGGCCCCCAAAACCGGTGATAAACTCCCCCGAGTTCACCGCCACCACCAGAGGCTGAGGTAATTTTTCACAGTGGTTGTCATCCACGCGGCCCTTTTCTTGCGGAAAGGACCCCCGAGCCCGCTGACGCGGGTTTACGGGACATCTGGAGGGTAAAACGTAACGTCGTGCCCGGGACTCGAGACTCTAACGCGGTACCCTCGACTCGGAATCCACACTCTGCCGCAGCTGCCATCGTGCCTCGTACACTAAATGCAATCTGCATCTACCCAGTAAAACTGCCCGATTTCAGCTATATTTTTTTTCCCTTTTTCGTGCATTTTCGACTGCCACTAAAAAATATCAAAATTGTAACAGTAACTTTAATCATTGAGGAGTTTTCTGATGAGAAGGTAGTTTCAGGTGGTCCATCAATTCGTACCGAGTTCTTTATAAGCTGATTCTATTGATGGAAGTCCAAAAATTAGTAATTTACTGCATTGTGGGATGCTATTCTGCTCATCATTCCAAAGGTTCTCATCAGATCTTCACCAACAATTTGAGGGACCAATTCGAGACTCTCACTTTCCAAATCTAAAAAGAATATTTATATGCTGGTGTCCGGCGTGAACATATCCCCATACAAACAATAGGTATGTGGGTAGAATTGAGAAGCTCCTCTTTTTTTAAAGTCGGTTAAAACAACCATTATAAATTTCCGTATGTCCGAAGGATCCGAATATATGGAGAGACGGTATTTTGGGAATTACCGGATATCCGGCTTTTTTAATTACGTGCCGGATATCCGGCTTTTTAATTACCTACCGGATATCCGGTTAATCATGTGTTGATTCCACATAACACACTTCTTCAATACAACATTCAAACTAATTAGGTAAAAGTAGAAATAACGCTTTATCCGGATAACCGGACTAAATAGCCGGATAAAAAGTAGCCTATATGTTAATCGGGGTATAAAGCTATCTGCATACCAAATTTGGTTAAAATCGGATAAGCCGTTTCTGAGATTAGCGGGCACAAAGGCACACACAAACAGACAAACAGATAAACAGACAAACAGACAAACAGACAACCAGAAAAACAGAAAAATAGGTTCTACTGCGTTAATAGATACCCATACAATTTATATTTTTTTTATATCTTCCAAAAACAGACACCGCTGAGTTACAATTTTATTATATGTATAGATATAGATAGATATAGATAAGATAGCTGTGCCCGCGACTTCGTCAGCGTTTTTCGGACTACCTACCCATCGCTGTGCAAAAGTCTACACTTGAACGGACGATCAGGGAAGTCTGTTGCTGAGCAGAAGAGAATCATGGCAGAGTCTATTTAAGTGTAGATTTTTCACAGCGCAGCGGTAGGTAACGTGTTGCATGCTTATTCACATTACTTATTATAAGAAGTAGCCTTTATCGAAAATATAAAAAAAATCAAAACCCGACTTCGAAAATAAGGTCAAAACAATAAAAATAAGCTCTCCTACATACAGTGCAACCGACTTATCTGTTATGTAAGCTAAAGTCGGGCAGCTTAACTACATGATATCTAGATTCTTCTTCTGTTTTCGCGATGTTGTATTGAAATTAAAGACATTTTTCGGTTTGATTCGCGTGGTTTTTATTACTTTTAGCATTGTTACAACGCTCAACGTTTCGAGACCTTTCCAGGTCTCTTCTTCAGGATAGACTAAGATGTGATTTGTCATTCTAATGTATTAAAAAGTTACAGTGAGACTACCGTCTTATTATTAAAAACTATTAAAATGTTATCAAAAACGTTCCTGTCTACGCAGGTTCCAAAATTGCAATTATTATTATTTACTTTATTGTTAAATTTTATTATTAAACTTTATTTAATTTTAACTCTATTTCTTTTATTTACTTTATTATTATTTTACTTTATTATTTACATTTTATTTAGCCCATCATTACCAACTATGCACAAATCACCTTTCAACGATTAATTTATCACTACGTGACTTCGCAAACGCGCCCCTTCATGAGAAGAAGACACAAGAAACTCCTGGGGGTTGTTTTATGGTGACTTATGCTTACATCAAATTTATTCTAATCAAAAGCTAATATAAAATACTATATTCTACAACCGGCAAAAGTGGCTGACAGTGTCCTGTTGTCTAGCAGCAGTTGTTGGCTGGGCCTGGGACTTAATCAAATGTAGTACTGGGTCCCAGACAGGCGGCACCTTCCAGCCATCCTCCCTATTGAAACACATGATATCTTTTTTTTACGTGGGTAATGCGCCTTATGCACCGTCAGGCCACCCTCGTTGGGCTCCCTACCATAGGTTTATAATCTAAACCCCCATGGTCTCCCTCGCTCCACAAGGTTCGAGGCCAGTGAGAATTCCTCATGGACTACATCCCGACAACGGCGGCCTTTCCAAGCCTCATCTCTGCCTCTGCCCGATAGACAATCCCTCTCCATCTCCCCTCCCTCGGCACGATCACGCCATCGTCTCGAGGTCCCCAAAGCCGGTGATAAAGCCCCCCACCGAGTTCACCACCAGAGGCTGAAGTGATTTTTTATAGTGGTTGTCTTCCACGCGGCCCCTTTCTTGCGGAAAGGACCCCCGAGCCCGCTGACGCGGGATTACGGAGCCAGGCCAGGCAAGCCCGGTTTCCCACGTCGTGCGCCTCTTAGCTTGCAGCTACTGAGTCCCCTCACAACGGCAAGGTAGGCGACCATCTGGAGGGTAAAACGTAACGTCGTGTCCGGGACTCGGGACTCGAACGCGCAGCCCTCGAATCGGAAACCATCACTCGGCTCGGCAGGCCACCGTTCCTTAAAAAGGGAATGCGGTCTGTGATTCGAACGCGGAACCCTCGACTCGGAATCCACAACTGCCATCGTGCCACGTAAACTACATGCAATCTGCATCTACCCAGTAAAACTGCCCGATTACAGCTATATTTTTTAATCATTTTTATTGCATTTTCGACTGCTACTAAAAATTATCAAAATTGTAACCGTAACTTTAATCACTGAGGGACTTTTGAGAAGGTGGTTTCAGGGGGTCCATCAATTTGTACTTAGTTCTTTATAAGCCGATTCTATTGATGGAAGTCCAAAAATTAGTAATTTACAGCATTATGGGATGCTATTCTGCTTATCATTCCGAAGGTTCTCATCAGATCTTCACCAACAATTTATGGGACCAACTCGGGACTCTCACTTTCCAAATAATAAAAAAAGAATGTTCGAAACCGGACTTTATTTGCCGGAGTACGGTGTGAACATATTCACATACAAAAAGCCATCAATATGCGGGTAGAATTGAGCAGCTCCTCTTTTTTTAAAGTCGGTTAAAACCAGCCATTATAAAAAAATCCGTATGTCCAAAGGATCCGGATATGTGGAGAGACATAGGTATACGGTATTTTAGGAATTTCCTGCAAAAAAACTGGATATCCGGTTTTTATTATTTTCGACCGGATATCCGGTTAATCATGTGTTGATTCCACACAACATACTTCTTCAATACAACATTCAAACTAATTAGGTAAAAACAGAAAAAACACTTTATCCGGATAACCGGATAAAATATCCGGATAAAAAGTACCCTATATGTTAATCGGGGTCTAAATCTATCTGCGTACCAAATTTGGTCAAAATCGGATAAGCCGTTTCTGAGATTAGCGGGCACAAAGGCACACACAAACAGACAAACAGATAAACAGACAAACAGACAACCAGAAAAATAGAAAAATAGGTTCTACTGCGTTAATAGATACCCCTACAATTTATCTTTTTTTTATATCTTCCAAAAACAGACACCGTTAAGTTACGATTTTATTATATGTATAGATGATGATGATGTATTTCTGGAGCCGCTATAACAACAAGTAGGTCCTACTAAAAACAAAACAAATATTTAAGGGTGGCTCCCACACAACGTGATCTTTGTCATATAAACACAACGATACCGCGACGTGTCTTTACTACTGGCACCATCTAGTGATAGAGTGATAGACTGGCGCCAGTGGTAAAACCGCCCTTCGTGCGATTTTTTACACCCTAAGACCATATTATGATATATGTTATGTAATTCTAACGTGTGTAATTTATATTCTAGACACATTCCTTGATCTAGTTTATATAATGAACGAGGAAATGGGGCGAAAGTTGAGGAGTGCTATCATAAAATACTACAAGATCAAATATTTGCACGATTTTACTAATTATATCATCAGTTTGGACGAGGTCAGTTTATTTTGGTTAATCATTCATTTCATTATGTATGAGTTAAGATAACAACTAACTGAAAATGAAATTGCCGAATGGTAGCTTAATAATATTTTTCCTCTCCGCTGGCTCGGCAACTTATTTTGAAGTTCATATATACCCAACATTTACTCAAATACGAACATAAGGGTCTTCGCAATAGGTGTCAAATAATTTTAGCTACACGTTTCGATAAAAAAGTGAAATTACGAAATTCTGTCGGTTAAGATGTTCTTCCATAACACGCTCGATATTACTCGTAGCCTACATAGGTATAAATGGCTAAATTAGGAGGCTATGTAGGTACGGAAACAGCCAAGCGAAACTGTATTTATAAACCTACCAGGAAATCTTAATTCAGTAGCAAGTGGCAACATTCTACCACAATTCTACGGAGATTCAGATCCTGACGCTCATAAAGCTCAAAATACACGACGGAGACTTACACTGACACTTTACTTAAAGAGCCTACACATAAGGAAGTTCGTGCATGTGTGCTATAGGTGTGAGCTTTAAAAGTAAAGTTGCATTGTCAATGTGGCTGTCGCCAGTGTATTTTGAGCTTCATAATATGTAATAACTAGCTTTCGATCACCGTTCTTGTACCTACTTATTTTGTCGCAATGATCCCCAGATGGTAGATATAATAGAGCACTGCCTCGCCGACCCGGTGGAGAAGCTCGGCCAGATCCGCGAGCAGTTCCAAGCGGTCATCGACAACTTTGAAGACGTACGTAACTTCGATAACGTCGCTAAATGCCATAAGGAACTGCCGGACGAAGTAGCCGCTGCCCATTGTATACTACACCAGGCTGTGCTGTACGTACACCTTTCCACCTACTTTCACATTTTGTCTAAAGCTCAAAATATACGGCAACACTGCAACTTTACCTAGAGAGCCCACGGCACACACCTAACCTACACCACACATTGTAAAGAAATTCGTGCATGTGTGCTCTAAGGGTGGACTTACCTATAATATATAATGTACTTTGTGGGGTGTACATCCACAAAGTACATTATTTATTATAGGTGGGGTGGACTCTCTGTAAAGTTGCAGTGTCAGTCAGTGACGCGCGTGTATTTAAAGATTTAGTAATACGTACCTACATGGTTATACCAAATATTTTACACATTTTACTTAATAATCAAAGGTATGTATCAAACCTACCTACCTATGTTTAAAAAATCTTTATTTTACCAAAGAACTTAAAAAACCGTTAATATTAAACTTATAAAACTAGGTAGGTACCTAGGTATATTCAGTTATCTACGTCTCGGACGTAGTACTATTATTTATTCTGTGGTCTCGGTGGAGAAGCGATTTTACAAGAATAACATTAAGTGATAATACCTACCACATAATACGCAGATAAGTTAAGTACCTATGTGTAGGTACTAACATAACCTATATAGAATCGTGCTACAAGAGCGCGCTACGCTGATGTAAGAAGTTGTATTTGTATGTTTGCTTACCAACCTATTTTTATGGACAACCTTAGGGTGCCAGTGTTTAACCGACTTCCAAAAAAGGAGGAGGTGCTCAATTCGTTGTGGATGTAGGTATTTTTATTTTTTAGGGGTGTTCACCGTTTACTCGAAGACTGCTTGACCGATTGGGATGATATTTTTTTTAATAGAAAGGTGGGCTCCGAGATGGTCCCATAAAAAAATTACCTACTGAATATGATTTGAAATACCGAACGTCCCCAATTTTTAGTTGTAGGAAAAGTTAAATTCAATTTGATGAAACTTTAGAGTAAGCTACTGAAATCCAAAAGCTGCCTAAACCTACAGTTAATCATAGGTTCATTACTTCCATTCTAGCTTTAACGAGACAATGCAAGAGAGCTTAGTAACAATAGTAAAACTAAAGACCCGCCAACACGCCCAAGATATGAACATATCTCTCTTCTTTGTCCAAGAATGCATCAACGACTTTGTGCCCAAGTTATTTGAGAACCTTCTCCTCCATGCGTACACGGGTCAGTGCGGGTTTATGAAGGTGGTGAATGCGTCTATTTGGGACATGATGAAGGATAAATCGGCCTCTGATGAGACTCTTTTTCCTGATAAATGGAACCCTGTTATTAAGCTGATCAAGGAGAGGTAAATCGAAGCTCGCATGTAGGTACCTACTTACTATCTAAAAGTTTGAATGTTTTTTTTTAATCTAATGTTTTTCTTTATTTTAGGAAAAAACAAATTCTTAAAGATCCATTGTTTTTAACGCTGCTAGCAGGAAATCTTACTTCTCAGGACATAATACAAACTGTTCACTGCGAGTGAATCACTGTCGATGATTCTCTAGGAGTAAATGATTTCGTTAATCCTTTTTTCTATTTAATTCTTTAGCTAAATTTGGTAGGTAGGTATCATATACTTATCAATCATTTGTACCTATACAGCCTTACATTTTATTTTTATCTAAGCCTACAGCCAAGTAGGGATAAGTACCTAAATATATTATAGGTATTTCGAAACCGACTCCACATTTGCGCGTTACTCAGTGGCGTAGTCACCTTCGAAAACTTGGTTGTATTATTTATTCCAATTAATGACCGTAAAGTGGACAAACGAATTAGAAAAAGTTTTTTAGAGTGCATTCAAATGGAACAACTTTTTGAAGAATTACATAGATAAACGAATTATTTATTTTTGTAATCGTCCATTTTCGTCGAGTGCGCGAGGCCCGAACTCAACTGCTGTAAACACTGTGAATGTGGAGCCAAAAAGCGTTCACTCGTGATTTCGCGCCGCGAATCATGCGTGAATGTAGTAGAGCTGTAGAGCCCGCCCCGCGCCACCGCGCTATGAATGAATGAACTGAATGGTGCTGCCCGCTCTCTCTAATGCGCGCGCGAATGTGGAGCAGGCAATCGAGTTAACGCTGGTTATCTTAGTAGCCTGTGTTCAGTGCGCGCACGCGGCTGCGCGGGTCGGTGCTTTGTTCCCAAAACAACTATTATAAATCCACAATATAAATCGAATTCTACTCGGCTTTATACGTTTTTCTAACTCAAAATGTCTAAAGCAGCCATCGAGCCGCTTCGGAATGATGTTTCGTGTGATATGGCTGACCGAATGCCGGATAAAATCAATATTTCGTTGTTGAACATAATGCTATACGTATTTGCGATCGTGAATCACCTTGTTGATATCGGAACGGACATAAACTTGGCCGTGCTGTATTACAAAGCAGGGTTGATGAGTGCGTTCTGGTGGACGCTGGCCTTCATCCTGATACCTGCGTTTATAAACACAGCTGTGTCCATACGAATGTAAGTTCATTTTCCTTGTTATTTGCGTATTTGCGAGGTTAACATAGGTTTGCCAACCGTCCTGTTTTCCCAGGACATGTCCTGCTTTTTGGGGTGTCCTGGGCTGTCCTGAATAGTTTATAAGCATCGGTCTGGGTTTTTGGTCCTGTTAAGGATCTATCTATGCTTCAGATTTCAAAAGGTAAACAACTTAAACTTCTTGTGGCGCCAATATTTCAAACAGTGCGTGTCCGAGGAACAGTAGGTACCTAAGTTCGCAGAATCACGAAAGGTGGTTGAATGTTTTCTGTATTCTGCGGCACATTTAGGGTTACCAGATCTCCAGATTTGTCCTGAGATCTCAGGATTTTTGGACATTTCTCAGAATTGCGGGCGGATTTCGCAAATCTCTTAAAATCTCAGAATTTTTAGAAATTTCAACAAAATACCAACTTAATTAAAGATTTTTTAGTAAAAAGTAAACAAACTAAAAATAATCATTAATTATTTATCTAATTAGAAACCTACTACAGGTACATTTTTTCTTGAATTCAATCAGCATTTCTTTACGACTGTATTTTATAGTACCTAGGTACTTCAATAAATAGTGTTGTTATGAGATACCTACTTAATCAGTTTTACCATCTATATCTATACATATAATAAAATCGTAACTCAGCGGTGTCTGTTTTTGAAAGATATAAAAGAAATATAAATTGGAGGAGTACCTACTAACGCAGTAGAACCCATTTCTCTGTTTTTCTGGTTGTCTGTTTGTCCGTTTGTCTGTTTGTCTGTGCCTTGTTGCCCGCTAATCTCAGAAACGGCTTAACCGATTTTGACCAAATTTGGAATGCAGATAGCTTTAGACCCCGATTGACATATTATAGGCTATTTTTTATCCGGATATTTAGTCCGGTTATCCGGATAAAGTGTTTTTTTGCTATTACTTAATTAGTTTGAATGTTGTATTGAAGAAATATGTTGTGTGGAATCAACACATGATTACCCGGATATCCGGTTTTTTTTTTCAGGAAATTTCTCAAATACCGTATACCTATGTCCATATATCCGGATCCTTTGGACATACGGAAATTCTTTATAATGGCTGTTTTTAACCGACTTTAAAAAAAAGAGGAGCTGCTCAATTCTACCCGCATATTATTTGTATGTGAATATGTTCACGCCGTTCTCCGGCATATAAAATCCGATTTCGATCATTCTTTTTTAATTTGGAAAGTGAGAGTCCCGAGTTGGTCCCATAAATTGTTGGTGAAGATCTGATGAGAACCTTCGGAATGATGAGCAGAATAGCATCTCACAATGATGTTAATTGCTAAATTTTGGACTTCCATCAATAGAATCGGCTTATAAAGAACTAGGAACAAATTGATGAACCACCTGAAACCACCTTCTCAAAAAATCCTCAGTGATTAAATTTACGGTTACAATCTTGAAAATGCAATAAAATGGATTTAAAAAATATATCTGTAATCGGGCAGTTTTACTGGGTAGATGCAGATTGCATGTAGAAATCGGTTACTTCCAGCAACAATAATCTAAATTATCTACAACATGGATATGAGTTGTGAAAATATTTATTCAACTACGAATGTTGAGGGACATTTCTAGGGTTGAAAAATACAAGAAAATAAAGATCCTATTACATGACTAACTTAGGTAGGTAGGTATAGCCATCATCTATAACGAGGCATGCCTTTTAAGTTCTGTCGTTTGAAGAAAAAAAAAACTAAATAACCTTATAGTACCTTTTATTGTTTTTCAAAGTATTCACCACGAAGTTTAATACACTTTTCCATTCGCTCGAACCAGTTATTATAACATTTATTCCACTCCAAAGTGGGGGTGTTCAAAATGGCTGACTTGAAAGGGTCGACCGCTTCTTCACTGCACTGGAACCTTTGACCACGAAGAGTTTTCTTAATTTTAGGAAATGTAAAGAAATCGTTAGGGCTTAGGTCAGGACTGTATGGAGGATGGTCAAGAATTTCTACGTTTTCCTGCTTCAAATACTCAATCGGCGTTCGATACTTCGAAATCATCGAGGCACCGCTACTTCGTCCACACTGAAGGCTGCAGAACCAGTGATATCGATGTATCTGTCGCGGTTCTGCAAGAACACATCTAGCAAGGATGTTCAAGATTATATCAAGACCAACAACAAGCTTGCTCCGGTCTCGGGTGTTTTTGAGCTAGAAGCACTGGAATCGCAAAGGAAAACCAACTTTAAATCCTTCGTGCTCCGGTTCCCAGCGTCGGTGAAAGATGTTTTGTTTTCTGCCGACTTCTGGCCGGCTGGCATTGTGTACCGCCGCTTTAGGGAAGCGCGTCCGATTTTAGAAAACCCTAAACTCTAATTTTAGTTTATATTATCTGTATCTATGTTAGTCTATAAGGTATATATTTATATGAATAATTATTAAATGTCATCTTCATTTTTATATTGGTATCTCGGTTACTGCGATACAAGCTGTGCTTAGTGTGGAACTGTTTTATAATGTAATTTGGGAAATGTTTAATAAGTTTCATAATAATAAATAAATATTGTAATTGTAATTGTTGTAATTGTAATCGTTTGACGAGCGGTGTGTGAGCTTGCGTTGTCATGGTGCAGGATGATGCGTCGCTTTGGGCTAGATTTCCGAAGTTCGGCGATGACTTGTGGTAAACAAACTGTGGTATACCACTCCGCATTAACCGTTCTACGATCTTCAAGTGCAATCGTCGCAACATGACCGGTTTTCGCCACGAACGTAGCCACCATCTTCTTTGAAGTGCTTCGAGAGCGAACAACTTTAGTCGGCTTTGGCTCGTTTTGGAAAACCCAGACTGTAGATTGTTGTTTGGAATCAGGATCGTAGGCATAGATCCAAGATTCGTCACCACTGATGATGTCGTAGACGTGATTTGACTCTCCTCGGTTGAACCTCTGAAGAGTTTTCTTACACCATCTGACGCGGCCCGCCTTATGATCGTCGGAAAGCAAATGCGGGATCCAACGGCAAACTAGTTTTCTCACACCAAGCGCCTCATGCAATATCTTTTGAATGGTTGTCCCTGAGATGCCTAATAACGCCTCTATCTCTCGATATGTCACATGACGATCTTCGACGATTAGTTGTCTCACAGCAACGATGTTATCTTCAGTGAAGGCGGATTTTGGACGTCCTTCACGAGATTTGTCACTAAGTGTGGTATGTCCACGGTCAAATTCCAAATACCAGCGTTCGATGGTCCGCAGACATGGGACTTCATCATGAAATAGAGATTGTAACTCTTAGAAACACTGAAGTCGCGTGAGGCCTCTTCGAAAGTTATAGAAAATTATTGCACGAACATTTTCCTTAGTAAGATTCATTTTCGTACGTGACCTGACAGATTCAAACCAACGCTGTGACTAAACAATTGCATTAATCCTAATGCTTTCAATTGTTTTGATATTCGAAATTCTAACAAATTTGAATTTTGAAAAGTTCTAATTTTAAAATTGGCGGCAAATATACAAACGACAGAACTTAAAAGGCATGCCTAGTATTATATTATACTAGCCGACCCGGCAAACGTTGTTTTGCCTTATGCCGATTCTCAGACCTACTGAATACGCATATAAAATTTGGTAAAAATCGATCAAGCCGTTTCGGTGGAGTGCGGTAACTAACATTGTGTGACATGGAAATTTTATATATAAGAAGATTATCTATCTTCTTCTATCTATCTATATCTATAATTATATATAAAAGCGAAAATCACTAACTGACTCATCACGAAATCTTGTAATGAAGAAAAAATAAATAAAATAATAAATGGCATGGATGCCAATACTAGTACGGGCCTAGATGGTATCTCCACTAAGGCTATAAAATGTCTTAAAAACCTGGTGGTTGAAAAACTAGTGCTGTCTATCAACAAATGCTTGAATTTTGGTATTTTCCCAGACTCCCTCAAAATTGCCAAAGTTAGTCCTATACATAAATCAGGTACTAAAAGTGATCCGAATAACTACAGACCAGTATCTGTGTTACCCGTGATCTCTAAAATATTTGAAAGAGTATTGTATAATAGACTTAATGATTACTTAACTAAAAAAGATTTTCTTATTGAACAACAATATGGTTTTCGACCTAAATCCAATACACTTACAGCAGCAATAGACTTAATGACTAAAGTTAAAACTAAAATAGATGAGAAAAATATCGTTCTGGGAATTTTTATTGATTTAAAAAAAGCATTTGATACCGTGTGCCACCAAAAACTACTTTTGAAGCTAAATGATATAGGAATTAATGATAAGGCTCTAAAAATATTGAAATCCTACTTACAAAATAGGAGTCAGGTAGTAAAAATAGACAATTTCGTGAGCTCTCCACAAAGTATCTCATGTGGAATACCTTAAGGCCCCATTCTCGGCCCGCTTCTGTTTCTGATTTATGTAAACAACATAAATACTATAGGTCTAAATGGTCACTTAACATTGTATGTTGATACACCTGTCTCTTCTATTTTGATAAATCTATACACCACATAATTACTAACGCACAAAAGGACCTAGATAGGCTGAAAGAATGGTTACTACATAATTTACTAACAATTAATACATCGAAAACTTCATACGTGATCTTATGTGCTAAAAATAAACGTATTCCAAATTATGACCCACTTACTATAAATAAGGAAATAATTAAAAGATCTCACGAAGAGAAATATCTAGGACTCATAATCGATGATAAATTGACATGGCGACCACATGTAGCATCAATAAAGTCCAAATTAACCCCACTACTGAGAGCACTTCGTAAAATTTCACATTGCATACCAAGCAAAGTTAAGCCAGTCATCTACAATTCTTTAGTAAAGTCACACTTGGAATATCTAACCGAAATTTGGGGATCTGCTGCGCAAACGAACCAGGAATCGTTACAGCGGACCCAGAATAAAATAATTAAAGCCCTTTATCACTATCCCTACCGTACTCCAACTAAACAACTATATGAAAAAACTAAAATATTTAATTTGCCACAGATATACAAATACAACACATGCATTTTAATAAAAAAGATATTATCCAATACAATAAAATCTAATTTAAAACTAACTCTGAGAAAAAAAACGAATAAACTTAGAAACAGAATACAACTAAAATTAATAAAACATAGGACTAATTATGGCAAGAAAACCATACTTTTTGAGGGAGCACTGTTATTCAATAATTTACCAAATGATGTAAAAATCTGTGAAAGTGTTGGTACCTTTAAGAATAAACTTAAATTACATTTAGCAACGAGTACCGAAAACAAATAGTTATTATATTATAATATTGATACCTTGTATCTCATTTTAAGTGAAATGTGAATTTCTTATGAGAATAAAGATCGTTAAACCTAAACCTAAAGTCGGCTATCAGGTTTATTGTTAGGTATCGATAAAGGTGAATAATAGTAGATTGTATAACAAGGGAGCAAAATACTATTTAAACGGCGAGGGCGTTACTTTGAATCACGAGCAAAGCGAAGAATTCTAGAATAGAATCCCGAGCGTAGCGAGGGATTCTAACGTAGAATTCTGAGCGCAGCGAGGGATTCAAAGTATACATCGCCCGAGGCAAAAATAATTTGCTCTCGAGTCATATACTCTACTTTTCATCCCCTTTCTATGAGAAAATAAAAAAGATATGGTGTTACGTAATTCGTGAATATACCTATTTACTTAAACAAAAATGTTGGGTATACAATTTTAATATCACGTTTATTATACAGAAGCCCTCTATAAATATTTGTTGGTTGTTATAGCGGCTACAGAAATACATCTGTGAAAATTTCATATAAATACTAAAAAAAATAAGCAAAATGAATAAAACAAATGAAACAAATGTAACTAATGTAACTAATGAAACTAATGAAACTAACGAAACTAACGAATCTAACGAATCTAACGAATCTAACTAAACTAACTAAACTAACGAAACTGACGAAACTGACGAAACTGACGAAACTGACGAAACTGACGAAACTAACGAAACTAACGAAACTAATGAAACTAATGAAACTTATGAAACTTATGAAACTAATGAAACTAATGAAACTAATGAAACAAATGAAACTAATGAAAAAAATGAAACTAATGAAAAAAATGAAAAAAATGAAAAAATGAAAAAAATGAAAAAAATGAAACTAATGACACTAATGAAACTAATAAAATAAATAAATTTTGTGAACAACACAGCGCCATCTAGCCCCGTGGTAAGCGACTAAGCTTGTGTTACGGTGACTCAACACATATCAGCCAGTAATTCATATAATTTTACGTTTGATTTCTATGAATGATACAGATGTTCCAAAATTCAAATTTACTTTGCTCCCGCCTATTTTATTTTGCTCCCGCCTGTTTTACTTTGCTCCCGCCTGTTTATCTCTTAACAGAAAAGAGCTACTTTGGTCGCACTTATAGAGGACCAAGGCGACACTTTTCGAATAGATGGGATGAAATAGTAGATTGTATAACAAGGGAGCAAAATAGTATTTTTACGGCGAGGGCGTTACTTTGAATCACGAGCAAAGCGAGGAATTCTAGAATAGAATCCCGAGCGTAGCGAGGGATTCTAACGTAGAATTCTGAGCGCAGCGAGGGATTCAAAGTATACATCGCCCGAGGCAAAAATAATTTGCTCTCGAGTCATATACTCTACTTTTCATCCCCTTCTATGAGAAAATAAATAAGATATGGTGTTACGTAATTCGTGAATATACCTATTTACTTAAACAAAAATGTTGGGTATAAAATTTTAATATCACGTTTATTATACAGAAGCCCTCTATAAATATTTGTTGGTTGTTATAGCGGCTACAGAAATACATCATCTGTGAAAATTTCATATAAATACTAAAAAAAATAAGCAAAATAAATAAAACAAATGAAACTAATGAAACTAACGAAACTAACGGAACTAACGAAACTAATGAACTAATGAAACTAATTAAACTCATGAAACTAATGAAACTAATGAACTAATGAAACTAATGAAACTCATAAAACTAATGAAACTAATGATCCTAATGAAACTAATGAAACTTATGAAACTAATGAAACTAATGAAACTAATGAAACTCATGAAACAAATGAAACTAATGAATCTAATAAAACTAAAGAAACTAATGAAACTAATGAACTAATGAAACTCATGAAACTAATGAAACTAACGATACTAACGAAACTAACGAAACTAACAAAACTAGCGAAACTAACGAAACTAACGAAACTAATGAACTAATGAAACTAATGAACTAATGAAACAAATGAAACTCATGAAACTAATAAAACAAACGAAACAAACGAAACTAATGAAACTCATGAAACTAATGAAACTAATGAACATAATGAAATTAATGAAACTAATGAACCTGATGAAACTAATGAAACAAATGTAACTAATGAAACTAATGAAGCAAATGAAACTAATGACACTAATGAAACTGAAACTAATGACACTAATGAAACTAATAAAATAAATAAATTCTGTGAACAACACACAGCGCCATCTAGCCCCGTGGTAAGCCAGTAATTCATATAATTTACGTTTGATTTCTATGAATGATACATATGTTCCAAATTCAAATTTACTTTGCTCCCGGCTGTTTATCTTAACAGAAAAGAGCTACTTTGGTCGCACTTATAGAGGACCAAAGCGACACTTTTCGAATAGATGGGATGAAAAATATTTTTCGGAAATACATCCCCTAACAGGGTAAAATGGGGGCTACATTTTATAAGAAAACGCTGACATTATCGTTTGTAGATGGCGTTACTTGTAAAATTAGATCGCGCTGACGTTACTTACGTTTTAGAAAGTTGATGTTTTATAAGCATATTTTTTACTTTCATTCATTCATTCCTGCTTCTGGCAACACCGCGATTGACAGCTGATCTAAATTGTTCCGATTAATTATTGTTTTAAATTAATAAAAACTAGCCCTTCGCTGATTTCTAAGGTCAAAATAGGGTTTTAATATTAAGTATTACGTGTGTGGATGTTTTGTTATGTGTTAAAAATAGTAAATAACTAACCAAGAAATTCGTTGTAAAATCAGTTTTTTTTTCAAAATATATCGTTGTTTTTCCGTGTTTGTGGATTATTTGTGCCTGAATTTGGTTTAAAATATAAATTCTAAGCGTAACCACGTAAGTACATTGTAATTTACGTGTATTTTGTTGCGATTTAATAATAAAAATTCACCTAACCTCACTCGCCGGCCGGTCTGACAGTTCCATAGAATTGTGTTTACGTCGTAGACTTTCTACAAGGTTTGCTTGTAAACATGATGACTCGCAGAGCCTTATCTCGTGAACAGGAGAACATGAAGCTACAATTAGCATTAAAAGAACTACAGGCTACCAAGGAACTGTCTGCCCAGCTTCAAAGTGAAAGGGAAGACAACGAAAGGTTGTTGCTTGAGGCCTTAGAGAAAAACAAAATGTTAAAAAGTGAGATGTCTTCGTTACATACGAAATATCTCGAAACTATAAGTGAGCGGGACACATTTAAACAGTTGGTAGGCAGTTTTGAAAAATGTAGCTCTGAATATGACCGCACCCTGGACAGAATCTGTACGTTGGAGCAAGAGTTGGTTGAGGCACACCGGTACATTGCCTCTCTAGAAGAACAATGCCACAACTACACAGTCACCCAAAATCAAAGTCTATTCGATGAATTAGTTAGTGCGGACCCGCAGTTTGTTTCTAATGGAATCGATGAAAACTGTCCTGTGGTTATAAATCTCACTCAAAATAAAAGAATGCCTAGTGAAACAGACGGCCCGGTACGTCTAATCGGTTGCAGTAGAAATAAACTTAAAAAATATATTAAAATCAGTAAATTTATTAAAAAGAAAGTTAAATTAATTAAAATCCATAAAAGATTTTATAAAAGTGTAAAACTAAATACTAAACGATTACAAACTATTGAAAGTCTAAAAATGTACTGTACACAATTAAAAAATAAGCAGCTGAAGTATGAAACTGACACACAGACTTGGGAGTTTGAGGTTAAGGATCTTAGGGAGTCATTGAACTCAGCGCTCAAGAAATATGAATCATCACAAAGTGTTATCAGTGAGTATTCATTGGCTATGGATGCCCTTGTTAAAGATCTTAAATACAACGCAGATCGATATGATTCCCTAATGGCTTCTCAAACATGTCCATGCCCACACGTTGACCCGACTCCAACAAGCAGTTGTACTAATGATAATCCCTCATCGGTTGAGTGTGACAGTTTCCATAAGACAGCACATTTAAGTAAAAGTAATATAAATACACAAAATAAATTAAATAATGTGAGCCAAAGCAACCTCCTTCTAAACCAGCCGTCAATTTTAATGTACTCCGACGAAATCGGCCAACATATGGGCACAAAATTAAATTTGTTATTAAAGGAACAAATAATAATAAATAACTGTTTTCCTAATACTTGTTTTAAAAATATAATAAGAAAAGTAATTAATTCAAAAAATTCTTTTAATAATGCCTCAAAATTAATTATTTTAGTGGGAGATAGTGGCAATGTGGACAGAAAAGAACTGATAGCTTACTGTGACTCCCTTAACAATTTAAATGTAAACAAAATTGTAATGTTCACATTCCCCTACATAAAAAACATGCCAGAAGCAGAAAACCACAAAAGGTACATGCTAAATTGTATGTTACATACCATAGCATGTAATAACAATAAATTTGACCTCATTGATTCTAACTCTATAGTTAGTAATTATTATTATATGACAAAAGGTAAATACTACCTTAATAATAGGAGTAAACGACAGATAGCTTGTTCGCTATCCTATTTTTTAAATATTTCAGCCAAGAACTTGGCTAATAACCAGGCTGTCTCTATTGAGCAGTATGACATTTTGAATAGTGACACTTCTGATGAAAACCTTTCATCGAATAATTTAAATTACAATCTGAGACAATAGAGGTATCCTCTAGCTCATTAGCGGTAGAAAATAATAAGGACATTGCTCAATTTTTAATAGCATTGTCCAAAAAGTCAAATAATAATGGTTACCTAAATAAATGCCCTCAATCAAATAAAATTAAAAATAATACTAAAATTAATTGTAATATAAACCTGGTGCATCTAAACATTGATCGTTTGACAAAGGGCAAGATACTAACACTGGAATTATTCATGAACTCGGATAATATTGATATTGTATGTTTAACTGAGCATCACCTGCGGGCACACGAGCTCATGTTTAATTTCAGCAATCACCAGGTCGGTAGCGCATTCTGCAGAAAGAGCATGGCAAAGGGGGGATCTCTTGTCTTATTAAATAAAAATTTAGTATTTAAAGAAAGAAAAGATGTTGTGTCTCTCTCTGTAGAAAGTGTCATAGAAATAGCTTGTGTGGAATTGGAGCAATTAATAGTGGCTAGTGTATACAGAAGGCCTGTTGATGATAATTTTAACGTATTTATTGAAGTACTTGATGCTTTGCTAGGAAAGTTATCTAATTCTAAGAAACAACTGGTTGTATGTGGTGATTTTAATGTAAATCTCTTTAGAGTTTATTCTTTTTCAAATAAACTCCTAAATTTATACAACACATACAACCTGTCCAATGTCTTCCTGGAGCCTACTAGAGTAACGGATACTTCGGCAACATGTATTGATAATATCTATGTTTCAGAAAGTGTAAATGTAAACAGTAAATGTGTTTTTAAAAAAATTAAATCTGATCACTATGGTCAATTAATAAATTTCGCCATCGTTATAAAACCTATACCTAAGAGGAAGATAACCTATGTACCAGTAACTTTAGCTCGTCTTGAGAAATTAAAATTAAATTTAACTAACATTATACCATTTCTTCCGTGTGAAATGGATCCAAATGTATTGTATAATAATTTCTTCTCGGTACTCAATGACCAATTAAAATCAATTTTCACTCCTCGAACAATGGTAGTTTCTAACAAACGCGAATTTAGTGACTGGGCAACAGTTGGAATCCATCGAAGTAGACAAAAACTATATGAGCTATACGCGGAAAGACAGTTCAATTTTTCAGAGGAGTTTAAGGTTTATGTTAAAAATTATTCCAAAATATTTCACAGAGTATGTGTGCTTGCTAAATGTCTTTCCATTCAAACAAAAATCAAAAATAGCAATAATATAATTAAAGACTCTTGGAAAATTATAAATGCTGAAACAGGGAGAACCACAGCTAAAAATAGTACATTTAAATTAAAGATAGATAATAAGATAATCATTAATGATGTAGATGTTGCAAGCGAATTTGAATCCTTTTTCACAAGTATACCTATTACTTTGACAAAAACTTTGAACTCCTCAACCCCCATTGCAGAATCTTTGTTAAAAAGTCATGTACTCGAATGCAACACAAAATTTAAATTTCAACATGTAAGAAATCATGATATTATGGTAAGCCTTAAGCAAATAAATCTGAAGAAGACTAAAGATCTATGGGGGATCTCCGTGCCTATTGTAAAGTCTATTATTGAACATATTGTGCCAGATTTAGTCATGATTTTCAATAGGTGTATTGACTGTGGTGTATTTCCTGATCTAATGAAATTAAGTAAAATTACTCCCTTATTTAAATCGGGTAGTACGTCAGATCCCACTAATTTTAGACCAATTTCTGTACTACCATCACTTAGTAAAATCTTTGAAAAAATTATTTTAAACCAACTTTTAAAACATTTTCATGATAATAATATTCTCCACAATAAACAGTTCGGTTTCAGTAAGGGACGTTCAACTACTGATGCAGGTATTGCATTACTTCAAAGTATATATAAAGCCTGGGAGGAGTCACACGATGCCTATGGGGTGTTCTGTGACTTATCCAAGGCATTTGATTGCGTTAAACATGATACATTGATCATGAAACTACATCACTATGGTATTAAAGATAGCGCTCTGGATCTTATTTCCTCCTATTTGAGCAATAGGGTTCAGTGTGTCGATGTCAACGGAAAACGATCCCCCGGCTCTCCTGTAACAATGGGGGTTCCTCAAGGATCCATATTAGGACCATTCCTGTTTTTAGTTTATATTAATGACCTACCTTACCTAGTAAGGGACAAACATGAGATAGTATTGTTTGCAGATGATACCTCATTGGTATTTAAAGTTAAAAGACGCCAATTAAATATAGACGACGTGAACAATGCTCTCTCTAAAATAGTATATTGGTTCAATACCAATAATCTTTTACTGAATGGATCCAAAACAAAATGTATTAAATTCACACTTCCTAATGTTAAACATGTCAAAACTGTAGTGAAAATTAATAACGAGGAAGTCGAAAAGGTTGAGAAGGCTGTCTTTCTAGGTATAACTCTAGACTCTAAGCTTCAATGGGGCCCACATGTGGAAGCTTTGTCCGCTAGACTAAGTTCTGCAGCTTACGCTGTTAAGAAAATTCGTGAATTCACAGATATTAAGACTGCCCGCCTGGTCTATTTCGGCTACTTCCACAGCATTATGTCATATGGCATCCTGCTGTGGGGGTGTGCTGCAGATATTAAGGATATCTTCATTTTACAGAAGAGAGCGGTTCGAGCTATCTACGGGTTGGGCCCTAGAGAATCACTTAGAGAAAAATTTAAAGAAATAAATATTTTAACAGTATATTCACAATATATTTACGAAAATCTTTTATACGTCCATAAAAATAAGGACAAGCTTGTTAAAAATCGGGACATACATTTATTTAATTTAAGAAATAAAGATGATCTAACTGTGCCCTGGAGTAGGCTCCAGAAAATAAACAGGTCCTTCTCTAGCTCATCTATGCTCTACTATAATAAGTTACCCAAGAATGTGTGTGACATGTCCATTAATAAATTTAAAACATATATTAAAAGCAAACTGTACAGGATGGCATACTATAATACATCGGATTATATTAACGATAAAAATCCATGGAAATGAATACTTTATTGAAAGACGGGGACAGACAGGGGCACGGTCGCGTTCGCGAATGCTTGGTTCGTTCGGCTCGGTTCGGTTCGTCCTGGGGCGTATTCATGGAGTTCTGTGGTAAAGTAGCAGGATAAGTTATGGAAAGGAGTAAATAGATGGTTCTACCTACGAATTTTATAATAAAATTCTAGAGTGTAGGAAAGGAATGCAAGGCTGGCACCACAGAACTCTGATGGTGGGTCCCGGGGCGGTTTGGGCGGTGTTGGGCGGGTTGTGTGTTTGTGGATGAGATAGTGTTTTAAGTAAATAATTTTTTTTTGTTTATTATTTTGTATATTATAACTTATTTGAACAGATAGACAGACAGACAGAGTTACTTTCGCTCTTGTAATGCTAGTAAGGATTATTATAGCAAGTATGGATTATTGCTCCAGTTCCACTTTTCTTCAATAATATTATATATGCGACAATGTAAATCACATGATTACTGCAAAAAAAATATACAAAAAAAAAACCCCATGAGTTTCTTGTGTCTTCTTCTCATGTCATGGAGGTCGCGATCCGAAGACATAGTAGAGTAGATTAAATAAAAAAAAAATGACATGTCAAAGAGATATCTTGCTAATATCCGAATGAATAAACGTACTTTGATTTTGATTTTGATTTTGATTGACAATTTTACGTCAATGCTCAATAGATGGCGTTACTGGTCAAATTAGATCGCGCTGACGTTACGTTTTAAAAAGGTGTAATTTTACGACAGACGACGCTGAACAAGTTTTTCTTACATAGTCTCGATTACCCAGGCTTACCACAGCATAACGTGCTTCTTAAAGTAGGAACACCAATATTAGTAATGCTGCTGCGTAACCTTCATCCTCCTTATAATATTATTTATTAATTGAAGATTAATTATTAGATTAATAGATATTATTTTTTTATACGATAAGTAGTGAACGGAAAACCTTACCTACCTTACCGTCGCCCATCGAAGAACAGATATTGCCAGCCGCTGCCGCGCCTGGGAGCATCAGTACTTCGCTGGTCGTCCGTTTAAGTGTGGGTTTTTGAACAGCGGTAGGTAGGTGTTTGAGCAACGCGGACGTAGTCGCGGGCACAGCTAGTTATTTTATATTTATGATTAAAAACATCATTTATCCATTTAATTTGACAATTTATAACTAAGTTAAATCCTAAAAAAATGTGTGATTGCTATTAGTTGTTTTATTCAATGCATATGTCGTGGGATAATTAGATAAACAGGTTTTTTGCAAAACAAACAAATAATTAGATATCGGTATAAGGTATACCTACACACACACATTAGGTAGGTACTGCATTATATACAGCGTGTTCCGAGGAGGGGGTATTAAGCCAAAAAGGGGTTGTTCTTTTTTGGAAACACCCAGTATAGTCCTGGCTTAAATGTCCTGGATTTTAAAATTTGCAGATGGCAAACCTTTTTTTTTTTTTTTTTACAAGGGGAATCTCCTTAAGACCGTCAGGCCGCTCCCGGGGGAGAGCGGCCCGGTGTGTGGGGGTCCCCCGGCCAAGATGGTGTGCGGCCAGGGTATACCCACTAAACCCCTCGGTGTCCGTCTTCTCCGCTAAGTGTGGGGACAGACAGGAAACGCTCTCGCATACTACCGTCTGCCCCACAGTGGTTGGCCGCGTCCGGCCTCCTCTCCAAAAACCTCCGTAGGAGGTAAACCCTCACGAGGGGCGGCGTGGACATGCCGCCGCCACCTCAGGCTCAATATTTGGCGACGAACTCCCCCGAGTCCGCCAAGAGCCGTTTAGGGGAACCAGGGATGTCTGGACACCCCTGGTTCCCCTGCGACGGGTGAGGTCTGTGGCCCCGACGCCGACCACTTTCGGCTGCAGGGGATAGGGCGAGCGAGCGGCAACGACACACCGACACGCCTCCTCCCCTGCAGCCCCACCGCGTCCGCCATCTAACGGTGGCGGCCCCACCGAGGCCGCGGGAGATAGGGAGAGCGGCAACGAAACACCGACACTCCTCTCCTGCCGCGCCCCCGAAACCTCCTCCAGCCGCAAGCCGAAGCTGAAGCGGCTCCTCCTCGGGTGGGTTCCTCTTCGCTTCACCGTGGGTGACCAAGCCACGGTTACTAAGCCCCCCCGCCACGACAAGGCGGGAACCCTTCGGGGTTGAGGCGGGAACCCTTCGGGGGGGGGGGACCTTTCCGGGGGGGGGGGCAGATGGCAACCCTAGGTTAACATGGCTCTGCATGGTATCAGCTAAAGTACCGGTTCCTTTCAAATATAGGGACTAGAAGAAGAAATCGGAATTTACCAATTTTGTCCCTTCTTTTTCTACAATAAGGGGTTGGTAGAGCACATCATTCTTCTCTATTCCAACCTGTTTCTTAATTTTCCTGCTTTTATCACCCTAAAACAGCCTCTCCACCTTCACTCTATGTGGGTATATAGTGTTTCATACCAAAGATACATTTATGAGTCTATAGCTCCCTTCACATGATGGTGGTCTAATTAGGTCTAATACATAAGTTGATGTGTTCCCAGGTACGCTAAAGAGAAGCCCCACAGTGACGACCCTCTCAGCAATTCGTTCACGAGACGGAAGTGGGTACGGGTGGTCATGTTGGTGCTGCAGTTGGCACCCGTACTCCGTTTTACAGATGCTCTCATGTAAGTTTATATAACAAGCTTAGTTTCACTGGACTTTTTCCACACTGAGCTTCATAATTCGGCCACTGTATGTGACATGGCATCGTTTAAACTTTAACTTCTGTTATTTCTCATCTGAGTGATATTTCTGTTGCATTGCATCCCTATCAGGAGCCGGGGTCCACTAGACTCCAGATTATTTGGGGTCAGCACAGCAGGTAAGTCATCAATTCATCATTGATCATACATTCTGCAAATAGATTTGGCAATATTTTTAGGCCAGTCACCTGCCTAGCACCAACCGTCCTAGGGACCAAGCAGTTTATCCGATAGCGGACGGGGAGAACTGAAGGTTTGCTAGTCTCCCACATCCATGGTTGATGGAAAAGATGAGGGTAAACATATTCTATGCCTGGACTACACTGCAATGCCGGAACTACATTACATGTCAAGTGTTTCTACTAAGCACAGCAACTAAATATGTATGAAAATCGTAGTACATACTATCCTATCCACGAAAATAAACTATTTCTAGTTTAGTTCACATAAATTCTAAAGTTTTATATCACCTATGTGAGCCCCGATCATGCAACAATATCAGGATTATGTTATTTTAGAACTCCAGCTGTCTACACTCTTTAAGTTTTATCGAAATCGGTTCAGTAGTGTTTTCTTGAAACAGTATCAAACATTCAAGCCAATCTATATCTACAAAAGATTTGTTGGAAATCACTGACTGATCATCGCACAGCCAGTAATTTGCATCAAATTCAAATTTGTTATTTGCATCAGTATGCAGAGGGCTGAAAATTGGAGAGTGTGTTCTTTATATGATATAGTCATCTTATAAGAAAGAATTTTTGAAAACTGCTTCGGGATGCGGGTAAAACCGCGGGACGATGCTAGTGTATTATATAACGGATTATATAGTTGAAATATTTGAACTATTCTGTTTCACACTGAGAACAAAAACTTGAACAAAAACTTTTGTCTATATTATAGTGACGTAGAAGTACGGAGACTATCTTTTATGTTGATAATAATTCTCTGAATGCATGAAGGCAAGATTTCCTTATCCAAGCAGATTATTTATCTTTCACACGGTTATTTATAAGTAAACAAAGCTTATTTATCAGTAATTATCAGTTAAGTTATTTATAATAAAAGGATCTGATAAAGTAAAGAACTGTGCTTAAACTCTTTGATTGCTGATATTGAAATCGCTAACTGCAAAAACTAAATCATACACACACTCACACATTTGTGTATGTATACAGCAAACAACAGGTTTAACCAACCTGTGAGCAGACAATATTTTAACACTTATTATTAGTCAGCGATTAATTAGTCATTGTTAATCTGTCTGTTGGCTCTAAAATTAACTTATTGTGAGATAACAGCGGTTATCAATCATGCAAGGTTATAGGTTCTATGACGGAGAAATTATCATTATTTTTTTATGTTACTCTATAGATGGAATGTAGGTACCTATCTTCTTTTTAATTCCATCAAAATCAGTCCAGTGGTTTTGGAGATTACCAACATACATTTTATAACTACAATATTAATATTTAGAGTAAGATCCCAGGGCCGACAGTCATCACGTATTTTCTGACGAACTAAATGTGGTCGATTGGGTAGTGTTAGTATCTATGTACTAAGAACGCATGCCTACTTGCTAGCCTGCTGCGACGGCCAATTCTCAGATATCAAGTCATAAAAAAATTACCTACCTCACGTTCATTCTCCAATCTGATTTTCAAGTATATTTTAGGTAATATACTTAAAAATAAGTCGCTAATATTCCCAGACACTTTCCGTCGGCCGTATTGCTTTGCAGTCGCATTAAAGCTCCCAAAATAATTACTTCACGTAAATTCTGATGCTCTATTTTTATATATGTCCACCAGACAACTACTTTAAAATCTTTTACAAGACAGACCGATCCTAGTGGCCAATCCTTACGCGGTGAAATCTAACGCCCTTGTTGAGCGTTTAAAGTTACGCGGTGTAATCTAATGCCTTTATTGAACGTTTAAAGTTACGCGGTGAAGTCCCGTCGCGCGGAGCAGTCAGGAGACGAGAATCTGCAGCGGGAGTACTACGGTCGCATGTTAGTAGTAGACGCTGACCTGGCGCTGCTGAGAGTGTTCGAGAGTTTCCTGGAGGCCGCGCCGCAGCAGGTGTTGCAGACCACGCTGTTGCTGCGACATGCTGATAAATTCGCCTGTAAGTACTTGGAGTCCTTGACGGCGACGATAGTCAACGGCGAATGACGTAGAATCATCGTATATCGATACGATAATACGATGATTCTACTGTCACATTCTGATAGTAGGGTGACAGTAGAACCATCGTATTATCGTATCGTTGTCGTATCGAAACGAACCGAAGTAACCCTCCTGGCTAGGTTGGAGCGGAGGTGACTCGGTAAACTGAATTTGGTTAAAATATTTGATACTAAAGTTACCGTCTAAATGTATTAAATTTTGATTTGTTTTTGCAATGGCTGCAACGGTTAATTATTTTACAGGAAATCACTACCTCTTCGAAAGTTATGAATAATTGAAATAACCCTTTTTTGTTCCGATTTTAATCATATGAATGACTTCACCACATTGACGTATTGTGTACAATAGGGACGCACATGTGCGTCCCTTTTACCCATTTTATCCTCACTTTCAAGGAATGACCCACATACTGCGGCCTCCGGGCTACTGTTTGTGGCGTGGCGGAAAATTCTTGTATATTGGAACGCAACTTTTTAGTCTTTCGTATCGTGACCATTCTGGTCCTTCGAGCCGGATCTCCAGCTCCAACTAAGTGGTTCCAACTCCGCAGTGGGCCAGTTGATGTCGATCGCGTCGTCCGCAGTGAGCCTGGGCTGGCGCCTCGGCTCGTACCAGCGCGCAATCCGCTTCGCGCAGGACAAGGACAACATCAGCTGGCCGGCCACCGCCATGCTGACCGCCTACCACTGTTTCATTACAAGTGAGTATGATATGTTGGGGGCTGGGTGTGTATGGGGTCCACTGGGTGTGTATGGGGTCCACTGGGTGTCTATGGGGTCCACTAAGATCGTTGGGCCCAAGCCAACCTCACCTGCTAGCTTGGTGCACCTGCTGAAGAACAGACGAGGCTCTGGCGCAGACTTTCCCTTCGGGAATGCCTTCGGGGAGGTCAGACGGCAGTCGCTCCCATAAAAGTCAAAATTTAGCCAAATCTATATGGAAAGTTGCGAAAAAGTTTATTGCTACAGGGATAGGGCGTCACCGCATAACGGCGAGCAGGAGCTTCGCCCGACTCCTGTGGTAAGTGGACGAGGGCTACCGTGTCACGGGCGGGCACTTCATCACCTACAGGAGCGGGGAGCGCGCTACCCAAATCGATTTTCTAATCACTAGGAGACACCATACCAAATAACATTAAATCATAAAATTTGTTACACCACCTTTTGCAAAGCGGCTTAATTGGGAAACTCCCCAGACACTGGCCTATAAGTAAGATTGAGAAATGTCATAGCCAATATCTAATTATTCGGTTTTTTGCAAAAAAACCTAGGATTCTCGCAAAAAACCTGTTTATCTAATTATCCTACGACATTTGTAAAAAGATAACGTTCAGCCCGTATTTCGGACTACGCGTCCATATTTGTCAGTACTTATAAAAAAGTAAACACTTTTAACGTCAGAAACTAATATAAATATCCGCACAACTCCAAGTACTGTTAACTTCACGACAGTTGGGAGGAAAACGTAGTGATTATATTCTTTTTGGTCGGGAGCGTATTAAATTATGTAAGCTTTTTTATATTAGTAGTGTGGTAACACATCGTCACATTAGATTCTCCTATCAATGATTTAAAACGGTTGTTTTTTGTGTAAATATAGAATATTGATTGTGAGTGTTGTTACAGTGAGCCGGATCGTCTCCATATCCGCCATAGTGTACCTCGCGCCGCACTGGGCGGTGGCCGCGTGCATCGGCCACATCCTCGCGGTGGCCGCGTTGCTGCAACTGTTCGATCCCTCGCCCTTCTGTGCAGACAACAAGCTCGGAGACCTGGCCTTTTCCTGTGCCCTCGGAGGGGTCTATCTCTTTACTTACATACTGCATGTCGAAGGCAACACCAGATATAGGTACTCCGTGTACTATTCTATATGTTTCCTGGAGAATGTGGCTTGTGGCCTCGTGTGGTTCCTATGTGCAAATGAAAGTATTAAAGAGTCTACTGTCTATAACCCGATGACTGTGTTAACTGTTCTACCATTTGTGGTAGGAATTATTTTATTGATATTGTATTATTCGTGTTGCCATCCTAAACTTAAGATTAGCCATTCGCAGGTGGTTTACCATAAAGGCGAAAATGGTAATGGTGCTGCCAGTTAAAAAAAAATTAAATACTCCACCAGTCAAATACGTAAGGATATTTTTATTTTTTTGTTATTCTGCATGGTGGTATTATCTGAATTTCTGCTTCTTGACTACTATGATATTCACAGGTGCCATAGGATAAGTTCGAGTGAGCCAAATTGTCGTTCTTAAGTATAGTTATTTACTTAATTTATTTTTATAGATTTTTGTACTATATTTTTAGACAATTTTATCGAATTTTAACATACCAAATAATAAATAATAAAGAGTATTGAGTACCTACTACCTACACCTATGTCGTGATGACAAGACTGCATTTTTAATTAAAATAAATGGTGCCTTAAGAATGATAAGAATTGAAACTTAAAATTTTTGGCAAAGGAAGTCTAACAATAATGCATTTATTATTCTCAGTGTTTAAAATTTCTTTGTGCAGTAAATAAAGTTTCAATAACTTCGAATATAAACAAATAATTGATATTAAATAACTACCTACTTAAGTTCCCAATGTAGCATAATAATTATCAGTAGTTCTTATACCTGTGTAAGTACGTTTTATTTCATGTATCGGTTAGGTACCTTTTAAATTTTTATACTTATTAGATACTTTCTGTATAAAAAAGTGTTTTTATTTAAAAGATTTCCAAGTAAGTATCATCCTACTTGGTTTTGGTAACATAATAGTAGATTGTAGGTATACCAAGGGAGAAAAGACTATTTTTCCGGCGAGAGTGTTTTTTGAATCCAGAGAGGAGCGAGGGATTCTTAAGTAGAATCCTGAGCGAATCGAGGGATTCAAAGTACCTCACTCGAGCGAAAAATAGTGTTTGCTCCCGAGGTGAACATTCTACTTTTCATCACCCTCTATGAGAAAATGAGTAACGTACTTTGACCATTGTTCGCGTCTGACAGTAACTACCAATTTCTACCAAAAACTGCCGATTCTACCAAAAACTACCATTTTCTACCAAACCTACCATTTTCCATTAATACCTACCATTTTCTACTACATCCTACTATTTTCTACCAAAAACTACCATTTCTACCAAAAACTACCATTCCTACCAAAAACTACCATTTTCTACCAAAACCTACCATTTTTCAACAAACCTACCAATTTCTACCAACGTTACTATTTCTTACCAAAACCTACCGTTTTCTACCAAAACCCTCCATTTTACCAATATTCTACCTGCACGGTCGAACACCCATCCCTCACCTATCAGACACATTTGTTTTTATTTATTATTTATTTATTTACAATTCTTACAACTACCATTACAAGATAAACCTAATGCGATAGTGTGCAATATTAAAATACAATTTTATTGATTGTAATCATAAATTAAATTGAGAACATGAAATCAGTATTATGAGTATAAAGATTTATAACGCCCTTCCTGACAGATTCAAAAATTTACCATTTAACGTGTTTAAAAGAGAACTCCACGAATATCTCTTACTTCATTCCTTCTACTCGGTGGAAGAATTTTTATTATTTCATAAGGTATATTTCTAATTCTCACTAAGTTAATATTATATGTACCTAATGTTAAATTGTTGATTTTATATAAATTTTATTCATACGTAGACTATGCTTAGATTTACTCTAAATTAAAATATTTGGACGCCTGTAGGCAGAATTTCTGTAACTTTTTATGATAATATTCTAACACCTTTGTATACGAAATTCTTGACCAAATAAATTATCTTTATCTTTATCTTTATCAGTTGCCATAACAGATCACGTTGCTTATTGAAGTTTTACAAAGTCATACAAAAGGTATTTGGTAAGTAAGTAAGCATTCTCTCAGCGATCCCGTGGAAAGGTCTCTTCGCCCCCCCTGGGGGGCGCGCCCCCCACTTAGGAAACCACTGCTCAAGAGAATTCAAACAAGGGGAGCCTTATTTACCAAATTGGTGCGACCGCGCGGTACCTTGAACAGTTAGTTGCGGACGTCTCCGCCGTGAGACGTAGTGATCCGGTACTGCGAAATTTACGTCAGCCAGAATATTTGCATTATAAGCTTTCCCCCTAATTAATTTAAATACTATTCGAGCCAGTTTCGTCTAACCTCTAGTTTATTGTAGCCAACTATACCAAGCACAAACAAAGTAGGATACATTAAAGGATAGAGTGGATACACCCCATATAATTTTAAGTAGAAATATCGCGTGGCCGTGTTGCTTAACCTGCTCGGTCTATCACCCATCACTTACCTATCAGACACGCAGTACGGTGATAGAATAGTATATTATGCAACTAGTGAATAAAAGACGGATTTAGTGCGAGGGCCGTAGATGAATCACGACCAAGTGAAGGATTCTAACGACTGAATCACGACCGTAGGGAGTGATTCATGATGATTGAATCACGAGCGTAGCGAGGGATTCAAGTGTTAGAATCCTGAGCGCCGCCAGTGGTTCATGGCCCTCAATGTAAATCCGTACTTTATTCAAGAGTTGCATACTACCTATACTTTATACTATGACTATGAGAAAAAAAACCGGTCAAGTGCGAGTCGGACTCGCGTCGCGTACGAAGGTTTCCGTACCACTATCACAATCGGGTACAGAACCCTGAAATGAACACTGGACCGGCAACCAATCCGTGAACGCAACGCGTACGTTAAAATTTATTTTACCACTGGCGCCAGTCTCAATTCATCACTAGATGGTAAAAAGTGCTAGTGGTAAAAATACATCGCGGTATCGTTGCGTTTTTATGTCAAAATCACGTTGTTGAATGGTCCTTAGATGTTTTTTTTTATCTATTTGTTGTTATAGCGGCTAAAGAAATACATCTACTGTGAAAATTTCAATTGTCTAGCTATCAAAGTTTATGAGAAAGCCTGGTGACAGACGGACAGACAGACGGCAAAGTATCATTAAAAGTTCCGTTTTTATCCTTTGGGTACGGAACCCTAAAAAAAATTTGTATGTAGAGTATTATTAGCGCAAGGAGTTTGTATCAAGTTTTTTTTCACGCAAGGAGGTTGTATATGCATTTAGTTAGATGGACGACGAGTAAATTGTGTTCTAAATTCAAAATTCAAACAGCGTGAGTAAAAGTTCTTTTTATTCACTGTTTTGCGTGAATAAAATAAGCTTTTAAGATTGTGAGTGAACTCTTTGTTAATGGGGTGGCACACGCAAAGCTGTGAGCAGATGGCGCTGGGGTCGGATAATCTTTTTTATTTTTTTTTATGGTTCCCCAAAAATGAAAACGCTGTTTTTTTTTCTTTCGGTCTGAGTAGGGCATGAATCCCGGGATCCCGGGATATCGTAATCCCGGGATCTCGGACGCAAAAGTTCGATATTATAATCCCGGGATTGAGTGATCCGATATCGAGATTTGAGCAATTTACTATTTGGGTATAAATTAAGGTTTTTAGCTATATTTTTCCTCATGGAATGATTGAATGGAACTATTAAAATGAAACCCAAATTAGTCTACCCCTGAGGAAGAGATCTGTAAAGGTTTAGAAGCGTAGGGAATTGGTAAAATGTTTAAAACATTGAAAGTAACGTGATTCATTGCAATTTTTCAGACAAGTATTTTTTATACAAGCTCACATGCAAAATTTTTCAGCTAACATCATTTTAGTGGTGCGCCTAGAATTTGGCGCGAAAGTTTAGACACTTTCGGGTTTAGGCTATTTGTCCGCCATATTTCCCAAATGATGGGGTGGACGGCCCTCGGGGTAACTTATTTACGTAATGAAACCACTAGAGTCTTAAATATATTAAATATTTTATATTTAACACATTTTTATTGTAATAAATTCGCCTTTTTAACGATATCTAAAATCCCAGTATCAATCCCGGGATCCCGGGATTGAGCTCTTAATATCGATATCGCCCCGGGATTGAAAACCTTCCGATATTGCATGCCCTAGGTCTGAGACCGATATGGCCAATTTGGCGCCGAGAGTTGTAAAAAACACCTGGTTGACAGTTCTTAATTCAAACCTAAGATCAGTCGACCAACGCCCTCTGCCGGGATAAAAAGTTAGTGTTCCTCCTCATTGAAACTTTTAAAAAATATTCACATTCAAAAATCATTATCGCCCTGCTAGCAGGGAGAAAAAACGCTATGAAAATGCCTGCTAGGAACATCGGCAGCAAAGCGCTAGTTCTTGCCCTGTTTACAGGGATTAGACTAGCTCTTTTCGAATAGATGGGATGAAAAAACCATTTCCGGAGACGTTTTTCCTCGTTGATGTCTCGTTGTCGACGCCCGGAGGTGCCCGGAGAGATCGCGACACGCCCCTCGATTGGTCGTCTTCTCGATCTGAGCATAGATGAATATAAAGTAGATCTGAGCGCCGATAGCTTGGATGGAGCATAGACCCGAAACCACCTTTTCCTCCTACCAATCTGCGAGGCTGCCACCAATCAGTGAAGTTACTTCAGTCAGCCTTATCCACGGACTTTTCACAGTGAAACAGTGAGGATAGATTGGTCTCACCATCAAGTTTTTTTCCATTGTAAGTTTCGTACGTAAATACAAGTCCTTTGCGTTGACTTGACTTCATACCTATCTTCAATAATACAACCCTTCAATGATTTCAGGTCAGGGGCAAGGTCGTAGTCGTAATAGACGATAACAGGCATGTTTTTAGCTTGTGTAAGATTTATTGAATTAGGTAATTAATGAATTATAATTTCTTCAGACAAAGCATAGGACAAATTAACATTAGTATCAAGTATCAAGCAGGTTTTTTCATGAATTATTCAATTTAGCGATTGTTTGCTTATTTTTATTATTTACGGTACAATAAGCGTCATATGGGCATTTTCACTTTTGGGTGCCACCCCCACTTTTACGCTGTCCCACGTCTTTAAAAATTTATTGCATATTAATAATAATGAGTGTTATTATAATAAGTATATCAATCGATGCAGAGTAAATTAAACTATGTGTCTGAGCATCAATTTTTATGTAATTAAGATTAATTAATTCAATTATGGTTAATTCAAATACTCAGGGGAGCCGTTTCTGACTTGTCCCAGTCCTTGTCAGCTTCAAAGTTATTGAACTTACTGGTAAATTTTCCTACAAAAACTTAGTCAAGTTTTGGTTACCATGATAGTGGATCTATTCTTCCGTCACATTTATCTAAAACTGTAAATGCAATTGTGATATTACAGTGGAAAAATACATTTATGTAAAGTCCTCAAAACTCGGTGTCATCTGACATGTCAGCAAAGTGACGGGTCTAAAGGGATATTCCGTTTTATTTAAAGCCGTTTTATTTTTAAAAAATAGTGACACTAACCACAAGGGATCATTTTAGCTTAGCGAAATCAGTCAGTCTGTTCAATCCGCGGAAAAAATAGGGTGTCTTGCTGGTGTTGGCGGTTGGTCACGATTTGGTAGGTCAGGTTTGAAGCCTTTTTCTTAATTATTATATTTGTCTCACACTATCCAACTATTTACTATCTGTTTTTGGTGTTATTTAGCAAGTGTTTTTAGGAGTTCATTTAAAAAAATGTCATTCAATTAGGTTAGAATGCATTTTTCTCATTAGCTACGTGTATAATGTGACGGTCAGTTCAGTGACGTTTTATGCCGTCACATATAGGGCGGACCACCAAAGTCACCAAACTGACTCATAAGGCTAGGTGTACATACGTGTACTCAATCAAATGAAATTTAAGAAATACTTCTTAAATTTCATTTAAATCATAATTTATTTAATTAGCCTTACATTTTTGTTTTTTTTGCCAATTATTGTGCCATTATAGTTAAGCTATAAGTTAGTTTAAGTAAAAATAATAGATAACTTTCTATTACCTATTCGCATGTTTGACATGTTTGCTTTAATTAATAAAATTAATATTATTAATACCATACTTCAAATTATGTGATTAAATGTTACTATGAAAAAACATCGACTTTTAGTTCTAATTTAGTATTGTACATCATGTAGCCTCACCCTAAGGATTTTAGGTGTGTCAGTTTGGTGACTGTCCCAATTTTTATGTGGTTTATTTTACTTTTATCAGTTTTGTTTTGAAGTTTGCATAATATATATTTTTCTTTTATTGTTTCAAATAATTTATTTTACCTATGCAACTTATAAATTAAGAAATAGGTCACTAAACTTATAAATTAAAAAGAAAATTATGATTGCAATGGAGTCACTCGTCACCAAACCGAATTTAAATCTTAATTTTAAGAAATTTAAAATAAGTAACTCATTAGTGTGTATTGTTTTTTGATAAATTTAATTAATCTGCATTAATTAAAGGTAACAATTACGTTTAAAACCCTTTGTTTTAAATGTTACAGTCGTTTTTAAATGTCACCAAACTGACCGTTTTTTTTCAGTGTCCACTTAAAAATTGATTTTTACATAGAAATTAAGGTATTTGTAGGAAACAAAATATAATTTTTAGTTCAAAAAACATACGAAAATATTATGAAAGACTTTAATAAACTCAAAACTCATGTCTATAAAACCTCCATAATTTACGTATGGTGGCACTCAAAAATAAATATGCCCATATAATGCCGAATTGAGTTTTCTACCGGAAAAATGCACCTATAGCGTTTTTCTCGCTGAAGTGAGGTGAAAAATTGTGTGTTTCACTCGGCAGCAAAGTTTTTTGCATCTCGTACCTTTGAAACCTTTGCGACGCTCAGCATTCTATATTTGAACCACTCGCTTGCGCTCGTGGTTCAATCCTAGAATGCTTCGCTAGCTCAGGTTTCAATACAAGTAGGTACTCGCTGCAAAAACCAACTTTGCAGCCTTGCTTAACAAATAACTATTATTCAGTGCTGCCAACTAAACAACCGATTTGCCGCTCTATCTAGCGAAGAAGATCGGCGTTTTTCCATAGCGATTTTACCTGGGGGTTAGAGGTACCTTAATTTTATTTTATGTGCCACCTGCCATTACGAGACATGGATTATTCATTCATTCAATTAAAGCCATGGTGTTAGTATTTTCGTCCTACTCTTGATAAGATAAAAGATATTGGATGTTGAAGTTTCACATTTGGGAGTCAAGTGTTAACATAAAACACCACAAGATTTCGTTACTTGTCTTGAATATCCATAAATCTGAATTGGTATTCCAATACTAAGGCAGTTAGTCAAGTCATCTTGCGGTCAATAAGTCTTATTAGTTAAAATAATTATTTTCTTTATAAATTCTGGACCGATACGTGGAATTCTGTAGCCATTTATTGGTTTTACAAATTCAGATTTATGGATATTCGAGACAAGTAACGACATCTGGTGAAATAAGTTCGTGTAACAAATTGATTGAAGTGGCGAATATGATATCTGTGGAACATAGCTGGTCCATTTTGAACGGTCTTCTTTGGCAGTTAAGAAAGAAGCGGCCAAAAACGTGCTAAAATGTTCTTTTTCTCTGATATTCATCTATGACGTGGACAGACAGACGGACATGCATGACGAAACTAGAAGGGTTTCTTGTTGAGTAGGTATGTGACTCTAAAAAACCTACCTGTTTGGACCTATTATGTATATAACTGCTGATGTGGATGAAATATTCCGCCGAATTTTGACGAGACGAGCCAGGCGGATTTTAGTGAGAATTTTACTGTTTTTTTTTTTACTGAAATTAAAAATTGTTGTTAACAACACAGATTGTGTGTGGTGTTTTTTTTAATTTTGTAATTCGTGATTGTGTTATTTATTTTGCTTTGCTACTTACATAATAAACAATAAATACTACATTGGCAATGTGCAACAATACTTCGTGGTTCGATGCCATGAGCAAAAAAAAAAGAAATGAGGTTCCGGTTAGCGCATTTTCAAAGGACTTGCTATAAATAAAAGTATCGAGAAGACAGATTCGAATTTTAAAATCTCTTTCCACGCTAGGGCGCAAAATGCGATTTTGCACGCAGAAATCAGCGTGCAAAACGATCCTTTCCGAGGTTTTTTTTTTTTTTTTTTTTTTATTTATTTCGGTCTGAGACCGATATGGCCAATTTGGAACAGCCAGGGTCAAGTTTTAGAATACTTCAAGTTTCTTCTTATTATAGTTTTGGCGTCGTACATCTTGTACATCTTGCCAGTATCAAGTATTTTGCATGAAATTAGCCCGATCGGGCCTCTAGTTTTAAGTCAGGGGCCATGGTACTACTTGCAACTTTACTATAACCTTCAAGGACCTTCGGCGCGAACGACGGAAAGTCCATGTATAACACTCAATTTTGTTTTCACTACACTTGTGCACATTCACGGAACTGAATTGAATAAGATTCCACCAAAATTACACAATTTAACCGGGTTTACAACATAGTTTAACGAAAATAAAATTGGAGCACGACATGTTGTCTCCGCTTTCCCGCCGAAAGTCTTTCCGAGGTTGTGAGGTGAAAAATACATTCCATTCCATTTTTCTAGTTTTGGCGTCGTACTTTTTGTACATCTTGCCAGTATCAAGTATTTTCAATTTGCATAAAATTAGCCCGATCGGGCCTTTAATTTCAAGTTATGGTAAAGCGGTGGCAACTTTACTATAACCTTCAAGGACCTTCGGCGCGAACGACGGAAAGTCCATGTTTAACACTCAATTTTGTTTTCACTACACTTGTGCACATTCACGGAACTAAATTGAATAAGATTCCACCAAAATTACACAATTTAACCCAGTTTACAACATAGTTTAACGAAAATAAAATTGGGGCACGACATGTTGTCTCCGCTTTCCCGCCGGAAGTCCGAAAAATGCATTTTTTTTTTTTTTTTTTCTTTGTCGATCAGCACAGTGATCGAATAACTGGCCCGTGAAAAATGCATTATTGTTTTGCGACTTTGACAATCATATAACTAGACATTGAAGGAAAAATAATTGTCTATGAAAACCAGCCAAAAAATAACGAATACCATGAGCTTTGGCGGGAACGCGGAGACAACATGTTTAGTGCCAGTAATGGGAGGTTTTTTCAACTTTTTTCACATATTAATTATCACAGCTTACGAGAGCATTTTGTTTTTGTTTTAAATTTACGATAAATACGAAACTATGACATATTTTGAAAAACTCTACAGGGGGCGCTAAAATAGCGTCGCCATTATTATTCGCTGTCAAATGTCCACCTGACAGCCAATAGAAATTGAGCTTTTTGAAATTATCGGGAAGTTATCGTGTTCAACAGAAATCTCATTGATTTGGAGGCAATTAATATTTGTTTTACCGTGATATTATGGCTCAAAATATCAATCCACATTACGCATCGTCGTCCAATCCCGCTAAACAAAACGAGGACACAATAAAACTAAAAGATAATCATGCTGTGAGTAAACGGTAAGTGTTTTTTTGTCCACCTTTTACGTTTGTCACAAATCATGCATTTTATCCATTATGCAGCAATTCTACTCAGCTACGATAACAATACATATACGTAGACTTAATCAAAAGTAAAATCCGACATTCCTATCGTAGATTGCATTGCACGAAAACGACGTTGCATTTTACATGTCAACTGCGATTTTCGTTTGTAAAATCGATTTATTTGCCTTGAACATTATGTGATAATCACTTTATTACTGTACCTACTAATATAGACTCCCTAAAATGTCAAGCATAAGCTAAAATTGCCTTAAATTCCATGAGGAACTCCCGCCCTTTTTACCGACGTTTTGCTAACAGCCGTTCTGTTGTCAGGTTGCAGAAAGAGCTAATGGAGCTGATGCGATGCGCAGACAAGGGCATATCAGCGTTCCCAGAGAGTGAGAATCTGTTCAAATGGATCGGGACCATCAACGGACCTCTGGAAACCGTCTACTCTGGCCATAAGTATAAACTATCACTGGAGTTCCCTAACTCTTACCCGTACGCGCCTCCTGTTGTCAAGTTCGTAACACCCTGCTTCCATCCCAATGTAGACACAAACGGGTATATTTGCCTAGATATATTAAAAGACAAGTGGACGGCTCTATATGACGTTCGTACTATACTGCTGTCTATACAGAGCCTCCTCGCCGAGCCTAATACACAGAGTCCACTGAACCAACATGCATCGTACCTGTGGTCCAACCAGGACGCCTATCAAAAATATTTAGACGAATTCTATAATAAACATAAAGACTCATAGTCTGTTAGTTAAATTGAGTTTTATTGTACGAATGAGTGTTTTACTGTGTATTGGGGTGACTAAGGCTCTACCAGATAGGCTATATCACTAATAAGGCCATGATACTTCATTGTTTGGCTACAAGACCTTGATTTTGTCACTTTTCTGAAATTAGATAGTGTAATGATACCTTTATTGAATTAGACTCTGATAAATATGGCCAAAAACTTAAAATAAAGGTAGCAAACTGCACCCTTATTGCCTACCAAAGATCTTTTCTAAGCAATTCGATGTTCATTGAAATTCTTCAGTTAAAGAGATAAGCAGCCCAACTCTTCTTATTAATTGGATTTCTCTCCGTTGATATACCTCATCAGTGACGAATTAGATTTTGTTATTTGTTAAGCTTTTGCCGGCTTTTTATGCTCAATCTGGGATGGTATACTTGCTGAGCGTTCCTGTAACCTAAACTAGGTACATTGTACCAGCACTGGTAGCTTACACAAGCATGAGAGACATGATCAACAAAAATGTTCTGTCTCTTTTCCTCGTCACTTGTCAGTCAGAAAAGATTTGGAAGATATTTGACAAATTAACAAAATGTTTTTCATGGTCCATCATATCCTACTACTGCTGGTATTATGGCACTGGAATAATTTTGAGGCACTGACTTCTGTCACTGCTCAAAGTAAAATCAGCTTTTACATCCTTTAAAAGGTTGGGTATTCCCGATTGTCACCAACAACAAAGTTTACAGTAGCGGTGACAAGGTACATTGTATTTATAAATATCAATTCACTTTTTTTTTTAATTATTAATTTTAATTTTCTGACAAAATCTACTGGTATACCGTTAGTCTGGTAGGGCCTTAAATAAATTGTTTTTCAAAAATATTTTGCTAATGATGTAAATATTTTTCTAATTTTGTGACTGTTGGATTGTTTTCTGTAATATAATATGTGAGTCACCCCATAGTTTGTAAAGTTAATAAAATCACTGACAAATATAATTTTTCTTTAGTGCAATTTCATTGCTTTTGTTTCATTATAAGAAAACTATAAAACACCTTAGTTTAATTTAATGGAATATTGTTAGTTGTCAATACTCTTATTAATTCCGTGCTTCGATGCTACGGCACGTAAAGCAGTTGGTCCCAGTTGTTGTCTCTGATAGCAGTTGTTAAGTCAACAAACACCACTCTAAAAGAAGTTGTCAGTATTATATCCATTTGCCACCTGCCATCATAAATGATCTTAGGTTGCAAATAGTACCCAAAGGTGGCAAACGGATTTTGAATTATAGTAGTAGCACCAGTAGCATTGCGTACTATAGCGGGTTGTTCCCAGTCGTACCCACTGAACCCACTGGAGACAAATCTTACTAATATTAAAAATGCGAAAGTAACCCTGTCTGTCTGTCTGTTACGCTTTCACGCCTAAACCGCTGAACCGATATTAATGAATTTTGCTATAGAGATAAATATGACCTTGGAGAAGGACATAGGCTACTTTTGATCCCGTAAATCCCGCGGGATCAGGACTTACGCGGGTGAAACCACGGGCGCACCTAGTGTAGAATATACCGACTAGAAATTATAAGCACGGGAGATTCGTTTAAAAAATGAAACAACATGATAATTTAATAAGTTTTATAAAATCTTAAAAAGTATATTCTATGCCTTTTTATAATTACAATATTTTTTATAAACTTGAGTTGAGTAGGTAGGTTCCCCAATTATGTGAGTGTAGGGAGAGATACCATGTTTCTTTCATATTCGAGGTATTTTGAGTTCTCCGTCTTAGAGTTGTGACATACTACAAGAAATTTCCGATTCGGAATAATATATGTGGCACAAATCTATACAAAACATTTTCGGAAATGTGCTGTAGGTCCGAATAGTAGTAGTGTGGCGCAGCTCTTAAGAGGATTCTCTTCATTCTCCATTCTCTTTCTCCATACAAACGTAGTTTACATTTTCCTCCCTGGATAAAGACATTAGAGCAAATATGTTTATGCCATAAAACCTATATCTGTCATGACAATGCATCTACCTTTTTTTTATTTTCTAATTAAAATAATAATAAAAAATAATAAAATGAAAAAAAAAAAAGGTAGATGCATAGTCAGGCATGACAGTTATAAGTTTTATGGCAAAAACATATTTGCTCTAATGTCTTTAGAGGGAGGAAACAGTCGACTATGTTTGTAAGGTTTGTATGGAGAAAAGAGTAGGTAGACTGTCCCCTTAAAACGGCTGTATTTTATCCAAAGACCCCGCCAAAGCCTTTACTGATGCCTAACTGAATGTTCCTAACGATTCCTTCCTTGTTCTTGTACTGGAGCCCCGCCTTACCGAGTGAGTAGGGGGCTTTGTCGTCGGTCTGAAGGTAGTAGGTTCCGCGCGTGTCGGGGGGACAGCCGTAGCCCATTAACCTGTGGGTATATAAATCTATATCTTTAAAATGCTTTGTCCTGACTGACTGATCAACGAACAGCCTAAACCATTGATAGTAGGAAGCTGAAATTTAGAGTGTGTTCTTTCTGGTGTTTAAACCCACTAAGAAAGGGTTCTGGGATAAACCCGCGGGATCGGCACTTACGCGGGTTGACGCGACCGTGGTGCGAACCGAAGTTTACCGACCTAACGTCATTCTCACACCGTCCCTCGCGGAAGTCGTCGTCGCTGGAGCAAGCGACGGCGGGGAACGCGTCCGGTGCGAGCACAGACTCCGCGTAGAGAGCGTTGACGCGACCGTGGCTGCAGGTCTGGGAGGAGCAGCCGGGTTGGTGCGAACCGAAGTTCGGGTAGAAATCTACGTGACCTGAAAACATGAGATGACGGTCTTAGGTAGAGTCGGAAATAGTGTGCATTCGCGCGGACATTGGCGGTAAAATGATTTATTTTATTTATTTATTTTATTTATTTACAGACAGACAAAATGATATTGAACCAGTGTTACCAAACCAAAGAAAAATAAGTCGGTAGAAACGTGGGCAAAATATCGGTAGAAAACGGGAAATTTTGTGACTAAATAAAATTATTTTTTATGGGCAGTTTTAAACTTTTTTTTTTAATATTTTTTTTAGGTATATAAAATCTGTTGGTTTTGTTGTCATACGAATATTCTTTTGACACAATACAGTACCAAACATCTTTTGTCAACCATCCATGTGACGCTTGGAATTTAAAAGACCTCCAACCTTCAAGAAGATCAAAATATGTCTCGTTTTCAATAAATCTATGCTAGAAAAAAAATCTTTTTATATTAGCCAAAGAGTGAGGTGGAGTGAATTTATCAAAAACAAATTTTGCCAAAATGGGGAATTCATCATCAGCAGTCTTTAATTGCCTTGCAGCTCCCCAAAACTCCATTGGGTCATTTGAATCTATCTATACTATTTCGAAGTTCTCTCCATTCAATCTTAAAAGTGTTCGGTGCATTCAATTCAGTGTCAAGTTTTTGCAGATCGACCGTTAGTTGTTAATTAAAGGAAAAGCTCTGCATATGTGGAAAATATACGATATACATGTAGCTCCCGTTTTTAGATGATTTTTGTAGTAATGATAAAAAGATGGGAGAATGTTATCGTTAAACGGTAGATCGGGAGATTGGTTTGGAAATCAGTAGATCTCCCGTTTAATCGGGAGGTTCGGGAGCGCTGTATTGAACGAAACTTTAAACTGCTCTCGTTTTTGAACGAAACTTTTCAAACTCCTGGTTAAAAAAAAAGTTGGTACCCCTAGTCCAGGGGTTCCCTAACTTATTTGAGTTGCGCCCCCTTTCGACCATAAAAAAATCCGCACCCCCCTTCCAGTCTAGATTATCAGGTCGAAACCCTAAAAAGGATTTGATAACAAAATAAATATTTTTATAGCTCATTGAAGTTTTACAAAAAGTATTTGATAAGTAGTACCAAATACGTTTGGTAGCTCCCGTGAGGTTGGCGCGGGGCCAGTCTGGAGCCTGTTATGGTTCTTATTGTTCAGAAACTCGTCCACTGAAGAATCAATATTATGTTTTTGACATAGGCGTCAATTTTAAAGCTTCATTGGTATTAAGCAGTCTGGAATGCATTGTGTCAGCGATCGCAGGTGGCCCGCGCCCCCCTGTAAAAGTCTGCGTCCTCCTGGGGGGCGCGCCCCCCACTTAGGGACTCACCCACTTTGCCCTAGTCCGATTGGCCGTCGTAAAAAGTCGGCCTAAGGCCGACTTTTTTAAATTTTATTATTTCCAGAATTACACAGAATCAACAGCACTTAATAATAACTAAAAATAATGCCATTCATAGATTCCTTCTTCTTAAAAAAATATCGAGGATTTTTAGATATAGAATAGAATAAAGAGGATTCTTTGTTCTGTCTGCATTTGCAAACTATGATGGAATTTCCAAAAGACAATTTACACCAAAAGAGCGAATGGTAATTCGTATCTCCACGTTATCAATTTCTTTTTATAGAATAATCTTTTTATGGTAGATGTCAACATTTGTTCCACGTTTTTTGCTCGTTGATATTTTAGTGTAAACGAGAAAACAAGCTTTTGTCCTACATTAAAAGCGATTATTCCCCCCACGTGCTTGACATACGAACCAATTTTTAAAAATCTGTGCTACTGGCCGCCCCTGGGGGACAGTAGAACGGTTTTTTTTAATGTAGCCGATGGTTAAAAAATTGGTTCGCTGGCCCCCAGTGGGTGTCAAGCAGGTGGGGGCCATCAGGAATAATTGCATTAAAAGATGCTTTGCCATCCAGCATGCTCATTGTTCATCTAGAACAGGGGTTCCCTAAGTGGGGGCGCGCTCCCAAGGGGGGCGCAGAGATATTTACAGGGGGGCGCGGGCCACCTGTGTAGTCAGGTTTAAAAACCTGGAGAATGCATTCCAGACTGCTCGATACGACCAATGAAATTATTTGAAATTGAAGCCTGTCAAGAACATAATAATATTGTCTCCTCAGTGGCCGAAAGTTAAAACTTTATCAGCCTCTAGACTGGCCCCGACCCCGCGGCCACTTAACGGGCGCTATCAAAGATATTTGGTACCTACCAAATATCCTTTGTATGACTTTGTAAAACTTTAATCCTACTAATATTAGAAAGCTGAGAGTTTGTGAGTGTATGTGTGTGTTTGTTACTCAACACGTAAAAACCGCTGAACAGATTACCATGAAACTCGGTATGTAGATAGCTGAATACGAATAACACAATACTTTTTACCCTGATATTTCCGCGGGATCGAAACCGCGGGGCGCAGCTAGAGAGCAATAAAAATACTTATTTTGTTATTGAATACTAGGTAAGTACTTTTTTTTATTCTGACCTGATAATCTGGATTGGAGGACGGGGGGGGCGCGGATTTTTTTTTTATGGTCGAAAGGGTGCGCTTCTCAAATAAGTTAAGGAACCCCTGATCTAGAAGATAAGAAGACGGGAGTGAACAAGTTACTTTTGGGGGGGTCGTTCCTATTCCTTCAAAAATGTATGTTAGAACATATTATAGATACCATAGTAAATCCAACTAAGTTTTAGTTTCTTTTGCCTTCAAACAAACTTCTTACCAACTCTCTCATCCAATCCAAAGACACCATTGTCCGAGTGTATGACATCCACGAAGTCAGCATCAGTCTGTTTCAGTCTGAGATCGACCGGTATGTCCGCGAAGCAGGGCCCGGCCGGGTCTAGCCCGGATATCCGACCGATTTTGAACCCGGTCAGGTTATGGAACGTTTTGCCGGCGAACCCGGCAATGTGTGAACCGAGGCTGTGGCCGATTAGGTGAATCGATTTCGGGTCTTGACCCTCTGGGAAAAATTAATCTAAGTATAGTGACCGGCACGAAAGTTAAAAAGTTTTGTCGTGGAAGGGGAAAGTTCGCGCAGTAGGTACATTTTACATGCGCTTTCTATGAAAAATCGACTTTTGCGCATCCGCCATTTTGTTTCAACTATGCTGCCGCCTACTATTATATAGATTTTTCATCTGTTTTCGCGATGTTGTATTGAAATTAAAGACATTTTTCGGTTTGAATCGCGTGGTGTTTATTACTTTTAGCATTGTTACAATACAACGCTCAACGTTTCGAGACCTTTCCAGGTCCTTTCTTCCAGGATAGACTGAGATGTGATTTGTCATTCTAATAAACACCACGCGATTCAAACCGAAAAATGTCTTTAATATCTTAAATAAATATTTTAGAATAATGAATAACCAACAACCAGGTATGGATATCGAGCGAGCCGTGTATCCCGGCATAGAATAGGGTTACCCCATCTCTTCCCGTAGGTGTCGTAAAAGGCGACTAAGGGATTTACGGGGGAAAAGTAAAACTTAAGTTCTCCCCGCGCCGCGCGGTGGCGGATAAACTGCTTAGTCCCTAAAAGGGTTGGTGTCAGGCAAGCGGCCGGCCCTAAAAATATTGCCAAATCTATTAGCAGAAAGTATGGTCAATGATGTCTTACCTACTGCGCGAACCCAAATATTTGAGGTTTATCGCGGGACCCCGGGCTCCCGCGAAGGATGCAACCGGGAACATCGCTCGGATGACAGAAGATATCGTGCCCTTACCTCTCTAACTATTTACATACTATTGTGTATTCTGTGCCCTAAGCCAACTCTCCCTACTCTAGCCCCTTTACGCAATTGTACCTTCTTGTAACGGAGATTGGAGCAAATTTGCCCAGTTGTTCCCAGTAGTAACGTTGTTGCTAGGTGGGTAGGTACGACTGGGAATATACTCAAGAAAATCAAATTCTACTAGGGTGAAACAAAATTTTTGATTACGCATGAATAGGTAGGTACTTAGGTACCTATGTCTTTGAATAAGTACTTACTTTACTGTGATATACTTGCTCTGTGCCTCTGATATGCATAATAATTAGAGATGGGCCGACTAGTCGGGAAAGCCGACTAGTCGGCAGTTTAACCGACTAGTCGTCAAGTAACAATTATGCAATAATATAAATATTTCTTTAATTAGAAGTACAGTTTAGAAGGTGGGTAGTCAAAAAAACGTAAACAAAACACGTCATAGCTTACATACATCATCTAAACATCTAAAATGTCATGACTATGCCTCAGCTAGTGATGGGATTTTACCCGAAAAAAACCCAAATTTGGGAAAAAAACCCGGAAAAAACCCGCGGAAAATTCCCGAATGGGATAATATTCGGGTTTTTTCATATTTAGCATATGTAACGTCTAGGTAATGTGTAGATACATGTATATATCAAATAGTATGTACTATTTATGTACTATTACTACTAATTAGAGCTAATGTATCTTTGTTTATCTTTATAATTAAAAAAAAACGTTTTATTTACTCAATGCTACCTAATTAATTAAATAAAAATAAAATAAAATAATATATTTAAATAATTAAATTACATCTAGTGGAAATACACAAGAAATAGAATTTTGCAAAATTAATAATATACAGGGTGAACCATTTAAACGGGCCTTCAGGGGGATATCCTAAACTATAAGAGAAAGAGAAAACTGCTGAAAGGAGTTGCGTCAAATGGCATTAATAGATTTTCGAAAAATTAATTACCCTAGCCAGGAATCGAACCTTGACTTTTTGCAAAAAAAATAAACACCCTATATTATTGTACTGATCGATAGCGTTGCTGATAAATGGAAACAAACATAGTGTGGTAAATCAAGACAAATGCCTCATTTTTAATAAAAATATTAATTTTCACAGAAAAAGAAATCTATCAGTTGTGCATCACTGCTTACATCACACATCAAAGCTCATGCTTTGAACTGTGTGCAAAATTTTGAAACCAAATTTTGGGTTTTTTCCCCTGCCCATCTCTAGCTCAGCTCCATTTTTTTTTCCAACTTTTATTTTTATTTCAACTATTTTTTGGAAGTTTTACTATAGCTTTCGAAGTGCAAATTTATCCAAAAATAGCAACAATCAACGAGTGATCATTATTTACCCAAATATCTCAGAATTATAATGATCTGCATTGCCGACTAGTCGGCAATTTTGAAACCGACTAGTCGGCTAGTCTGCTAGTCGGCAGAACCCCTAGTCGGCCCATCTCTAATAATAATGTTCCTATTTGCGTCTGTTTCTTATGGTGGAATTAGGGTTGTCAACCGTTCTAACAATAAATAGTATTGTACTATATTTCAGCTCTGCGTACTACATTTAAAAGCACATAAAGTAGGTAGGTACGCAAAAATACTATATTTCTGGCATAATTTGTAAAATATGTTTCATTAATAAATACCAGCCAATATCTGCATTTACAGTGCAGTGTTTTTTTATTATGAATAAATGAAAGTCGTTGAAACAGTCAAAAGTGACCACATCAACCAATAATGATCTAGTATTAGGTACCTATCTACTGAGAGTATTTGCAAAAACAAAACAGGTTGAGTGCCCGAAATATTTAAAAAAAAGTAGTATTTATTTAGGGGTTTTAAGTACTTTATTTTTGAGACAAAGTGTTGGCAACCCTAGGTGTAATCCAGAAGAAATCTTAATAATGCCATATTTCAAAGATCGCATGTTAGGATGACGGCAATTTATTGAAATTACTTAGTAATAAATATACTTGTCTAGGCGATTCGCGTTCATCTAGTTAAGTCTAGATAGGTACACTAGTTAGGTAATTCAGTATCGAACCTAGATTACCGACTAAAGTATCGGCCAACACCGCTTAACGACCAATTGACATTTGGTTGGAGGAAAACAAAAAAAATAGCCAAGTGCGAATCGCACTCGGGCAAGAAGTGTTAGGTACTTACTTACCATTAACACAAAAAAAAGGTTTTATGGGATAAATAATTTCTATTGTATGTATAGAGACCCAGGGGCGTCTCTAGGTCATGTAGCGCCCGTGTGCAAATATCTCCTTGGCGCCCTCTAGTAAGAGTTAAGAGTGATTCCAAATATGGAATAATAAAGGTACAAACAGCAGTAGGTACTAACTTGACGTAGGTTCCCCTAATATTATTTTATTGTGAAGTTGAAAAAATATGTCGGGAAACAATAGGTACCTACATACACCGATATCTTTTAAATGAAATGTCCGAATTGAATAATATACTATTTCGGATTACCATCTCATACCTACCTACCTAACGTAAACCATAATAGAATCTTTAAAAATAAATATGAAATAAAATAAACCTCATAGTTTCCGAAATGCGATTCTGATACGGGGGCTGGGTGTGGGCGCCGCGGCGCCCCTGAGACCGCTGCGCCCGTGTGCTGTGCACACCCTGCACACCCGCTAGAGACGCCCCTTAGACCTAGTATTATATTTGTTGTTCTAAAGCGGTTCCTATTCTAATAAGTAAGTTCCTTTCCTACTTCATCTGTTCTTCTTCTTCTAACTTCATGAGATACAGAGGCATGCAGATGAAGTCTTAGTAAAAGGGTCCCATTTTTATCTTTAGGGTGCGGAACCTTAAAAACTAAAGGTAAAAGTAATTGTTATATTATCGGTCTCAACTCTCAAGTCTGTAGCTGCTTTCGTATGACGTCTTTATAAGGTATCTATAAATGATGGTAATCGTTTGGTTAGTCGTCCACGCGATGTGACTATATAAGTGCTTTGTAAATATAGCATTAATTATTCGCAAATGCAGGAGACAGGAAATACCAGAGTTATTCGTCACCTATTGTTTATTATCTATATTTTATAGGTAAAATCAGTGATCTATAAACATACTTACCTAAAAGGGATATTTTTCCCAGTGGCCTACACAAAATAATGCAACAATTAGTCTGACCCACACCCCTCCCAACGTTGTAACTGGGTGTACTACTGGGAAAAAATCCTTTTGCACTGGTAACAGGGGGTAGATACGAAAGGGGTTTTCTCAGCCTGCTACGTCACGTTAGGGATGTAATTGGGATTACTGGGAATAAAATAAATGTAGGTATGATCCCTTTCTCCACCTGAAAATAGCCTCTAGTTTAGCCTGAGCTAGATTGCGACAAATGGATCATAAGGAAATATATTTTCACCTCACAACCTCGGAAAGGATCGTTTTGCACGCTGATTTCTGCGTGCAAAATCGCATTTTGCGCCCTAGCGTGGAAAGAGATTTTAAAATTCGAATCTGTCTTCTCGATACTTATAAAAAGAGCAAGTCCTTTGAAAATGCGCTAACCGGAACTTCATTTCTTTTTTTTTTGTTCATGGCATCGAACCACGAAGTATTGTTGCACATTGCCAATGTAGTATTTATTGTATATTATCATTAGTATCAAGCAGGTTTTTTCATGAATTATTCAATTTAGAGATTGTTTGCTTATTTTTATTATTTACGGTACAATAAGCAGTAGGTATATAATGCCGAATTGAGTTTTCTACCGGAAAAATGCACCTAGCGTTTTCCTCGCTGTAGTGAGGTCCAAAATTGTATGTTTCACTCGGCAGAAAAGTTTTTTTGCATTTTGTACCTTTCTCGCTTGAGGTTCAATCCTAGAATGCTTCGCTAGCTCAGGTTTCAATACAAGTACTCGCTGCAAAAACAAACTTTGCAGCCTTGCATAACAAATAACTATTATTTAAATAGGAATAGCGGATTGCCATTTGCAATAGTATCTACTCACTCTGGACCATAGCAGCCAATGAACTTAACAAATGCTGTGGCGCGGAGGTCCCCACTATCTGGGACCTGAAGTCCAGCTCCAAAGTGTTCCATTCACCTGGAGACGTATGTAATACTCACTCTGAACCATAGCAGTCAGCACCTCTCCCAACCTGTTGCCAATAAACCTGACGAACACGGTGGCGCGGAGGTAGAACCACGCGGTCAGAGAGCTGGAGTTCAGTCCCAGGATGTTGTATTCAGCTGGAGACGTATATAATACTCACTCTGAACCATAGCAGCCAGTACTTCTCCCAACCTGTTGCCAATAAACCTGACAAACACAGTGGCACGGAGGTAGAACCACGCGATCAGAGAGCTGGAGTCCAGACCCAGGATGTTGTATTCACCTGGAGACGATCATTTATGGATGAATATTTGACCCTTAAATTACTAGATGGTGGGTATTCTAACAACGACGCGAATTTTGGTCCATGTGGTTTAAAGGTGTGTGTGTAATTTCCCGAACAATTTGGCTTTGGAACTGGTGAAGCTCGTCCGTAAGAGACGAGTTTAAAATGGATCACTATCAGGCGACCTTTCTCCTTCCAGACTCTAATAGAGACCAGTCCAGTACTATGATTATCTTGCCAGATGGTGACAAATGACGATGTAATAAGCTCGGTTTGGTTTGGAAATTTTATAAGCTGAACCAGTATGTTTTGTTTGGACTAGTATGTTTGGCTCTTTGAGCCTTTGTGGGTGTTCAAAAGCTGTGGTCCAAGATTACCATCTGGTGATTACTTCTTCAGCACCACCCAGGGGTTACGTATGATGCAACGATTACCTCAAATCCTCAAAGATAACAATCAACCTAGATCACTTACCTTTTGATAGAAAAGCTTCGCTGAGATTCCCGAAGTTGGTTTTCCCGGGGTTGTCGGTAAATCCGTGCATGTAAATGATCAGGTTGTTCCGAGGGTTGTACTGTGGGACTGCTGGGACCAGCGCTGCCGCGTTGCTTAGGTTAAACGTTACCCGGATTTGTCTGAAATGATATAGGCATCATTATAATGAGACACGGGTCTAGATCGCGTTAAAGATATTCATTGTTTTTAATTACCTCGACGTTTCGGCAAACGGGTTATACCGGCCGTGGTCCCGAGAAGACTGGTAAGTATTAAATATTAATACACCGTCGACCTCATCATCGCTTCCCATCGTCCATCATCAGATGAATTCAAATGCTAGCCTATCCTATGTTAAGAGATAGCGAAAGCCAGATTATATGAAATACATACGACGACCGAAACAATAAGTTGAGGCCATTAAGGTCGGGTTCCACAGCACCAGACACCGGTTCGTAAACTACTCCGACTATTTTTTTTGCGTTTTCACCTGAAAAAGAACAATATTGAGCTATACAATAACTATACCTACTTATTAATATAGAATCTATCTAGGTACCTACCAGAACCGCAGATATCTGCTATGGGTGATACTATTATGTATTCTGTGGTGATAGTAAATGAGCATAATTTAAATCACATAATAGGTACAATCTACAAAAAAAAAATCATCAAGATTCATTAAAAAAATCAATTTTACATACTTATCTCAGTCATCAATATCTGATTGCATTTTGACATTTTGTTCCAAAGACGGGGCTAGCCAATTATTTACAAAACTCTTACATTATTTCGTATGTTTTATTGCTCAAGGCATTTTTACTAGAAATATTTTACAAGAAGAAATACATCAGGTTCAAACCGAGCCTTAGTCGGTAAACAAAGCAAGTGAGAGATTTTAATCAAAAATTCACCATGTCACGTGGGTTCCCGTGTAGCGCAGTGGTAGCGCACTCGCCCGGCAAGCGAGGGGCACAGGTTCGAATCCTGTCATGGAAGGATTTTTGATGCTCTCCTTGTAAAATATTTCTAACTCTTACATTGACTGTTCCCAATGTAGCTAATTGTCTCGTCAATGGGATGCTTCGCTGCCAGGACCTCCTTGCCGATAGCTTTGCTGATGTCCAGTGCGCTCACTGAGGCGAAGACAGCCAGGGTTGAGAGCAGGAGCCATGTCTATTGAATTAGTAATCGAGTTTTTCATTTTTATTACAGATAATTTTACCAGTAACGCCATCTACAAACGATAATGTCAGCGTTTTCTTATAAAATGTAAACCCTATTTTACCCTGTTAGGCGATAAATTTCCGAAAAATATTTTATACACCTTTATCAATACCTAACAATAAACCTAATAGCAGACTTTCATACATCTAACTCTAAAAACAAAAAGTTTCATACAACCATTCAACTCTTATTTTACACCCTCAGAGGGTGAATTTCCAAAAATCCGTTCTTAGTGAGCGCCTACGCCCTAAAAGGAACCCTCACGCAAAATTTTAGACTCCTAGCACTTGTAGTTTCCGAGATTTCGTGATGAGTCAGTCAGTGATTTTCGCTTTTATTTATTAGAGAAAGATAGAAGGGAAGATGGGCCGACTATGTTTTTTGCCTACTAGCTGCCTAGCCGACTAAGTAAGTAGTTGGTTTTAAAATTGCCGACTAGTCGGTCTACGAGGGTACAAATGCAGGGCACTGCTACTTTGTTAATAAATGTTCCACTACTTCACTTACTATATTTCATGTAAATGATACCCTTGACCGTGCAGATGATAAATTATAGCGTTATATCATGGAGCAGTTGGACTGGTTTCCAAAAGTGGACATTATGGCGGCAATGTCAAGTCTCCATTGAAGACATCGATTATTTTGTTTTTATTAAGTAGGTACCTATTCGAAATGATTCGATGTAGGTATTGAAGATTAAAATTAAATAAGTAGGTAGGTAGGTTACCTATTTGGAAAGGAAAAAAAGTGCTTTTATTCCAAATTCAATGGTCCTTAGGACCCCCCTTCTCTAGTCCCCACTAGAGAACGGGAGGTCAGCGCTAACCATCTACGCCAAGCGAGCTCAAGCAATAGGAATGTATATATAGATAAATAAGAAACGCATTAAATCTTATTTAGTTAAGTACAACTTACTTTTTTGCTATTTTCTACAAATAATCATAACTGCCCTAGCTTAACCTTGAGATCGCCTTGGGACGTCTCGGTGAAGTAGAGCCCTAAGGCCGAAAATGAGTCTTTATTTTTAGAAGTAGGTATGGCACTAATATCTGATCCTATTATTTCCAAACAAACTAACAAAAATAACAAACTGGTTGTTCTAACACAAAAATAGCACTAAATGAATCCATAATAAGAATAACTATTAATATCGTACATAATTTACATTTTTATAGGTAGTCTTATAAACCTAATCTAATTTTATATTTTAGTTTCCTAGAGTTATGCCATGGATGGAATAGTAGATTGTATGACAAGGGAGCAAAATAGTATTTTTACGGCGAGGGCGTTAGGCGTCGTCCTAATTGGGAGCGATCGTACGATGGTGCGATGCGTTCTCATCGTGCGATGAGTTTCAAACATACAGATTTCATCAGTGTCCTATTTGAACCTCGCAAGTAATCGTGCGAGCACATAAAATCTCAATATAAACATAAAACGATCGTACGATGGGTTTGATCGTGCGATCCCAATTAGGACGACGCCTTACTTTGAATCACGAGCAAAGCGAAGAATTCTAGAATAGAATCCCGAGCGTAGCGAGGGATTCTAACGTAGAATTCTGAGCGCAGGGAGGGATTCAAAGTATACATCACCCGAGGCAAAAATAATTTGCTCTCGAGTCATATACTCTACTTTTCATCCCCTTTCTATGAGAAAATAAATAAGATATGGTGTTACGTAATTCGTGAATATACCTATTTACTTAAACAAAAATGTTGGGTATAAAATTTTAATATCACGTTTATTATACAGAAGCCCTCTATAAATATTTGTTTGTTGTTATAGCGGCTACAGAAATACATCATCTGTGAAAAAAAATAAACAAAAAAAATAAAAAAAATAAAACGAATGAAACAATTGAAACAATTGAAACAAATGAAACGAATGAAACGAATGAAGCGAATGAAACGAATGAAACGAATGAAACGAATGAAACTAATGAAACTAATGAAACTAATAAAATAAAATAAATAAATTCTGTGAACAACACACAGCGCTATCTAGCCCCGTGGTAAGCGACTAAGCTTGTGTTACGGTGACTCAACACCTGTTGGGGCCTACGGTTGTATTGCGGAAGCCACTTCCCGTCAGCCCCAACAAATAGCGGAAAGACGGACACCGTGGGTTTTTAGTGGGTATACCCCGGCCACCTACCATCTTCGGCCGGGGGGACCCCCATTCACCGGGCCGCTCTCCCCCGAGGGCGGCCTGATGGTCTTAATAAGATTTTCCCACGTTAAAAAAAAAAAAAAAATGCAGCCAGTAATTCATATAATTTACGTTTGATTTCTATGAAAGATACATATGTTCCAAATTCAAATTTACTTTGCTCCCGGCTGTTTTATTTTGCTCCCGGCTGTTTTACTTTGCTCCCGGCTGTTTATCTTAACAGAAAAGAGCTACTTTGATCCAACTTATAGAGGACCAAAGCGACACTTTTTGAATAGAAGGGATGAAAATATAATTTTTACCTTTTTTAAACATTTCCGGTAGGTAATCAAGGTAAAAAAATAAAACAAAATAAGCACGAATGTAAACTAATATATAAAATAAGCTTTTAAGAGTGTGAATGGTAAATAAATAAATGAAATAAATGAAATATGCATATACAACCTCCTTGCGTGAAAAAAAACTTGATACAAGATAAGAATACTCGATATACAAATTCTTTTTAGGGTTCCGTACCCAAAGGATAAAAACGGAACACTTTTACTGATACTTTGCCGTCTGTTTGTCCGTCTGTCACCAGGCTATATCTCATAAGCTGTGATAGCTAGACAGTTGAAATTTTCACAGTAGATGTATTTCTTTAGCCGCTATAACAACAAATAGATAAAAAAAACATTTAAGCACCATTCAACAAACGTGATTTTGACATAAAAACGCAACGATACGGCGATGTATTTTTACCACTAGCACTTTTTACCATCTAGTGATGAATTGAGACTGGCGCCTGTGGTAAAATAAATTTTAACGTTCGAGTTGCGTTCACGGATTGGTTGCCGGTCCAGTGTTCATTTCAGGGTTCTGTACCCGATTGTGATAGTGGTACGAAAACCTTCGTATGCGACGCGAGTCCGACTCGCACTTGACCGGTTTTTTTTCTCATAGTCATGGTATAAATTATAGTATGCAACTCTTGAATAGAGTACGGATTTACATTGTTGGCCATGAAACACTGGCGTGGCTCAGGATTCTCACACTTGAATCCCTCGCTACGCTCGTGATTCAGTCGTTAGAATCCTTCACTTGCTCGTGGTTCATCTATGGCCCTCGCTTTAAATCCGTCTTTTATTCACTAGTTGCATAATATACTATTATACCATTCCCACTCTTAAAAGCTTTTTTTATTCACGCAAAACAGTGAATAAAAAGACCTTTTACTCACGCTGTTTGGTGTTTGAATTTAGAACACAATTTACTCGTCGTCCATCTAACTAAATGCATATACAACCTCCTTGCGTGAAAAAAAACTTGATACAAACTCCTTGCGCTAAGAATACTCGACATACAAATTCTTTTTAGGGTTCCGTACCCAAAGGATAAAAACAGAACACTTTTACTGATACTTCTCTATTTGTCTGTCCGTCTATCACCAGGTTATATCTCATAAACTGTGACAGTTGAAATTTTCACAGTAGATGTATTTCTTTAGCCGCTATAACAACAAATAACTTAAAAACATTTAAGGACCATTCAACAAACGTGATTTTGACATAAAACGCAATGATACCGCTATGTATTTTTACCACTAGCACTTTTTACAATCTAGTGATGAATTGAGACTGGCGCCAGTGGTAAAATAAAGTTTAACGTTCGCGTTGCGTTCACGGATTGGTTGCCAGTCCAGTGTTCATTTCAGGGTTCCGTACCCAATTGTGATAGTGGTACGGAAACCTTCGTACGCGACGCGAGTCCGACTCGCACTTGACCGGTTTTTTTTTCTCGTAGTCATGGTATAAAGTATAGTATGCAACTCTTGAATAAAGTACGGATTTACATTGAGGGCCATGAATCACTGGCGTCGCTCAGGATTCTAACACTTGAATCCCTCGCTACGCTCGTGATCCAATCATCATGAATCACTCCCTACGGTCGTGATTCAGTCGTTAGAATCCTTCACTTGCTTGTGATTCATCTATGGCCCTCGCTTTAAATCCGTCTTTTATTCACTAGGTGCATAATATACTATTATTTTAAATTTTGTGTTATTTTTTCTCACTCCATTCAGCCAGTTAGTTTTACTGAAGTTTTATAAACTCCATTCAGTCTGACATCATTGAGAGGAGATTTAAAGAAAAAAGTTTGCATTACACAATGAAATGAAAGATCCTAAATACTTTATATCATCCAGCTAATCGGTTGACGTGAAATCTTTTGTGAATGTATTTATTACTCTTTCACGCAAAAACTACTGAACCGACTGCGATGAAATGCATGATAGCTAGAGAGAGATCTAGCTAAAACATTAGCTACTTTTCATCCCAATATTCTTAGGAGATCGAGACATTTATTTGCGGATAAAACCGCGGGGATTTGCATTACTTAAGCTAGATAAGTATAATGTCATGGGGAAATATGTAGAGCAATGACAGTGAAGAGCTGATCACCTTCATCAAAGTAGGTAGGTATAGTTATTGTCTACTTCCTCGTAAACAAACTATTATGTGTGGGACCTACTCATAGAGGAATTTTACAGCATTCACTATAGTATCTTAGGGGCGAGTAGCTGTAGCTACTCAGCGCTGCGCTGTGGCGATCTCAACTGCACTATACGTATACAGTGTGTTCCGAGGATCGTGATTTAAGCCCAAATGGGGTTATTTTAGAGGTCTAGACCTCGCCAGACCACCTAGACCACCACCACCACCACTAGAACACCTATGCAACTAAACTCATAGAACAAAAGTTGTTCGCCTAGGCGAACAACTTTTGTTCTATGACTTTTGGAAATTCGAAGCATTTTTGGAAAATTTAGAGTACCTACCTACTAAATTTTAGTTGAAAATCAGCTGTTTCTTAGAGTTACATGTCATTGGCATAGATATTTGGACTACTACAATCTAAACATAAATTGTCTTTATTTTTCAAAACATTTTTTTTTCAATAAACTAAAAAAAAGATTTTTGAAAAGTCATGAAACAAAAAGTTGTTCGCCTAGACGTCTATTGTTAGAATACCCACCATCCTGCTGGTAATCTAAGACATAGAGCTTAAACCGGCGGTTTAAGCTATGCGTTGATTCATCAGTCAGGACAAAGCATTTAATAGATTAGGTACCTACTATACTAAATTTAATGTAAGTAAAATAAAACTTACTTGACTCCACAACAACACCCACATACTCGATATCAACACCAAGCTAACGCACACAAATAAGTAGGGATTTATTAAAATACTTTATTTAACGAAGTTCATAACTTACCTTCCACATCTTGCAGATTTTCGTATAAAAGATCTAGGTCGTAAAATGAGCCACTGGAGCCGGAGTCGAAGCCGCCCGCGCGCGTCTTGCGACCGACCTATATCGTATAACGTCTTGAACCTACTTACCTATATCTTTTATACGAGCACCTACTGGTTTTGCCGGATTTCATCTTATATGCTGATTTTTAGGGTTCCATACCCAAAGGGTAAAAACGGGACCCTATTACTGAGACTTCGCTGTCTGTTCGTCCGTCTGTCACCAGGCTGTATCTCATTAATCATTATAGGTAGACGGTTGAAATTTTCACAGAAGATGTATTTCGGTAGCCGCTACAACAACAAATACTAAAAACAAAATAAAACAACAAATGTGTTTCAAAAACAACAAGGAAATTTCCTTACAATGTGAGGTCGCTTCTGATTGGTCAGAGTCAAATCGAGTTGGTCATGGAATTCAAAATGGCTGCCCTGTCTGTCAAATATATCAGTCCGCCTTCAATAACCAAAGAGTTTTTATAAGTTTCAGATTATCTTTGCGCCAAAGTTTTTTTTTTTTTTTTGAGAGTTGCGGTCGTATGATCAGAGTAAGAATCGAAGCTAAATATTTCACATTTTCCTATCAAATTTAAAAATCAATTTCCTTTCTTATCGGATGCCTACATCACATAAAGAACGCACACTGTCAAAATTACAGCCCTCTACTATCAGCGGTTTAGGCTGTGCGTTGATCAGCCAGTCAGGACAAAGCCTTCTATAGATCTGGGGGCACGGCAGTGCCCCCGCCAAGTCGAGCAACAAAGCGGCACGGCCGTAACATTCTTTTCTCGAAGCATTTCAGACCATTTTCGACCTCCTATATCTTCGTTGTGAATTAAAATAGAAACCTGAATTATCTGTAACCAAGCAGGCATTGTATAAAGACGGTATATTTCAAATTTCATTCAATTTGAACCAGTAGTTAAAAATTATAGCTAGTCAAAGTTTCATTTTGTTAATTTTGTCACTCACTGACTGACCGATCATCAAAAATCAAAAGGCACTTCTAGCAGACATAGAAACTTCTAATTCAGAATACAATTAGTGTTTAGTGTATAAATTAAGGGAAAATTATAAAACAAAAAAAAATCGGCCCCAATTCCCAGAAAAACACAAGCTTCCCAAATAACTTTGTAATCCCATATAAATGTATAGGATTACAAAGTTATATTTATTTTGCAGTATTGTTCTATTTTATTAATATACTTAAAAATAACTGTTCAAGTAATAATGAAATCGAAAAATAGGTGTCGATAGGTATACTTACAGATTAGGAGGGGGAAGTGGGTTATCTTACCTCATTAGTTATTAGGCCCAGGCTGACTCGAGGCTAACCGACTTTTTTAGCATAACTTTTACTACTCTTTCCACCATATAAGTCTCCACTTGGTACTAATGGGGTAAGATGACCAACTTCCCCCTCCTAGTCTAATTATGGGTACATAGTACACGCCTATAATAATTGCTTAGTTTAAGGCTAGCAATATGTATTTAAGTACCATTATTATTTATTTATGGTGTTGGTCTAGTGGTAGATACCGCGACTTTCATTCCAAAGGTCGTGGTGTCGAATTCTGGCCGACCGTGCACCAATGTCTTTTTCTATAAGAAAAAATTATGTGCGCTATTAACATCCCTCTTACGGTGAAGGAAAACATCGTGAGGAAACCTACAGCCTAAAGCGGCGCAAAAAAGTCCAGTAATATGGCTAGTTAAGGAAACACACAGAAAAATAACCTTATTTATGCCGGTGTCCGCACTGGATCGGGGTTTAGCAGAGTGAAACCGCGGGCTCTTACAGTGTTTAAGTAAAAAAACAAATATCGTCTCGGTACCTACTTAGTTCTCGGAATCGTGACGAATTTTACAATTTAAATTCTGTAGATAACTCACGAGAGCTATTTGACTTTATTTTAATATTCTAACCCTACCCCTGACAATAGTAAAGTAAAAACCCGGCCAAGTGCGAAACTCGCGCACGAAGGGTTCCGTACCACTATCACAATTGGGTACGGAACCCTAAAATGGTTTACAACAACTTTGATTCAAAGAAAATCTGAAACTTATAAGAAACTCTTTGGTCAGTGAAGGCAGACTAGTATATTTGACAGATAGGGCAGTCATTTTGAATTCCATGACCAACTCGATTTGACTCGACCAATCAGAAGCGACCTCACATCGTACTAGAATTCCCTTGTAGTTTTTGAAACACGTTTGTTGTATGGGAGCCCCTTCTAAATAATTGTTTTATTTTGTTTTTAGTATTTGTTGTTGTAGCGGCAACCGAAATACATCTTCTGTGAAAATTTCAACCTTCTAGCTATTACGGTTCATGAGATACAGCCTGGTGACAGACGGACAGACGGACAGACGGACAGACGGACAGACGGACAGACGGACAGACGGACAGACGGACAGACGGACAGACGGACAGACGGACAGACGGACAGACGGACAGACGGACAGACGGACAGACGGACAGACGGACAGACGGACAGACGGACAGACGGACAGACGGACAGACGGACAGACGGACAGACGGACAGACGGACAGACGGACAGACGGACAGACGGACAGACGGACAGACGGACAGACGGACAGACGGACAGACGGACAGACGGACGGACAGACAGCGAAGTCTCAGTAATAGGGTCCCGTTTTTACCCTTTGGGTACGGAACCCTAAAAATAGTACGTATTCAAAATATCACTCGCGGCGAGGCTTGAATTTGCGTTTTTAGGTAAGTCTGTAGCCCAACGTCTAGGTATTCCAACTAGACCACACGAGCTGCAGTTAGAATAAAGGATGATTCACGCTACACCGTGCCGCGACCGGGACGTGCCCCGGCCGGGACACGTCCGCCGTGCGCCCGGCCGCCCGGCTAGTCATTCATGTTACACCGGGCTGTTTGCTAGTAATTTCGTCTGTCGATAGACTTGACGATTAAGTAAATATGCAATTTTCGCAATTAGAATTGGTAGCTATTGCAATTGCCATCGATGACGAAGTATTGGAAAATCGAAGCGCAACAACTAAAAGAAGATTCGCTTCTCGCTTTCTCCAGGTTGGATGTACAATTGTACACCGTACACCCCGTACATCCAACCTGGAGAAAGCGAGAAGCAAAAGGAGAACTTGCTTTACTTTACAAAGAATTAATAGATGACGACACTAAGTTTTATGGTTATTTTAGAATATCTAAGGAATGCTTTACTTTTTTACTTGAAAAAGTAAAACCAGACCTAAACAAAAAAACGACAAGATTTCAAAAGCCTATATCTCCCATCGAACGATTAGCAGTTTGCCTCAGGTAGAAAGCAGGTAGATAATAAATTTATATGTAAAAAATCACAAAGTATTTATCGTACACTAGCTGCGCCCCGCGGTTTCACCCGCGAATGGAATCGTAAGTCCCGATTCCACGGGAATATCGGGATAAAAAGTAGCCTATGTGCTATTCTAAGTCTCCAGCTATCTATAAGGATTCCAAGTTTCATCGCAATCGGCTCAGTAGTTTTTGCGTGAAAGAGTAACAAACATCCATACAAACTTTCACATTTATAATATTAGTAGGATAGGATAAAAAAATGTGTGTATCAGGATGGCGGGTGTATGTCTTAAAATCGTAAAGTTATATACCTGAGAGGAATGTACTAGCAATGTACTGAATGTACCTAAAATTTCGTTCGTCTTTTAGTGGTGTGGCTCACCTAGTGTTAGAGTTTTCAGGTCGCCCTAAGGCCTCTAACTTGACCTAACGACTGCTATCGGAGATAACAACCGGGAACGATTGCTTACCGTGCCTTCCGAAGCACGGAGGACAACAAAAACACAACAAAACAAAACACACAAGATAGGTACCTACATATTTCTGAACGCTGATATGTGTTTGACATAAGATACTAATTTAATTGAGATAAATAATTCACATTTACAAGTAGGAAAATATAATTGTATAAAGTGGAAGTTAACGATGAATTTTGACTTAATGTTAAAATAATAATGTTAAAAATAAAATAATAATAAATAGGTAGGTATATTGTAATCTTACAGACGAATACAGAAATGCCACTTAACATTTGATTCGTATCTAAATATTAATTAAATTAAAAAATTGCAGCTTCTAAATAATTTCAAAATAGTATGGATATTTTTGAATTTAAGAGGTGCTTAGTTGTTTAAGTAGAACGTGAATTTTGAGTTGCGTTTCTGTATTCGGCCGTTAGACACTCAATAGCAAAAGTGCATGCTAAATGGCGGAGTAAGGAGGTCTTATTTAAGAACATCATAATGTACTCTTATTCGCAATAAATGAATTATGAAAAATATAAGGATAGGCTTTAACACCATTTTGATTTCGAGTTTAGCTCGTATAATCCCCCTATTAAGTACTTTGTCAATTTCACAAAGTAGGTACTAGGTACCTACTTAGTTAAGTATAGTTCCTTGTGTCATCAAAACATTAGCTCTAAAAAGAACTCTACCTACAGGGGCCGACAAACATCTTAAAAACCTGAAGTCAAAGTGGTAAGTTTGAGCACATTATCACATTTACGTGCGACATCTATGAAAAATCAACTTCTGCGCATTCACCTTTTTTTTCAAAACTATTTGCCGGCACCTTGTATTCTGGATTCGTTTATAAACCTAGTCCATCAACAAGGTTGCTTATAATTAATCCGTTGTCTACATATGTGGTTCCGTCGTCGCCGCGTCCATACGGGGACTCTGCGTTTGTCTGCAGGTAGTACTTGCCGCGCGCAGTCGGGGGGCAGAAGTACCCCATTTCACTGGGAAATTAACAAACCTCATAAATTTTAAACACTAGTAAAAAGTAAGTAGAAGCGAAGACTAGGTACTTTGTGTTAGTACACTTTTAAAAGTAAAAAGTTACAAACTGCGCAAGCTGGAATAAAAAAGCGAATTCTTGTCTTCTCATCTGAGCTAAGTATATGTTCCCGGTTTCATCGCTCTTGGGAGCCCGGGGTCCGGTAAACCCCAAATAGTTTTTTTATTTGGGGTCGGCGCAGTAGGTAAATCATCATTAGAGATGGGCCGACTAGTCGGTGGGTGCCGACTAGTCGGGAAATTATGCCGACTAGTCGTCAACTAACAATTATGCAATAAAACCAATATTTATTAAATTAGTAGTACATGCAGTCACAGGTACAGTTAGAAGGTGGGTATTCAGAAACACATAAAGGTCAATAGAATTTTTAAGTTCGAAGATGAGCTGGATCGGTAGGGGCTGAAAGGGAGGGATAATGAAAACAAATATACACGAGTGGGGTATCAAATGAAAGAGCGTAACATCCGTGACAATAATATAAACTGATGCTGGAGCTAGAAGGAAGCTACAGGAACTCATCATTGAAATAAGATAAAAGATAAGAACATTAGTTTAAATTTCAGTTCAAGCTGTCATATTTGATAAGAATAACAGATGTTCTATAGTGTCATGTCACTGTGATTTTTATAGCTGAAATGTCAATACTATACCATTGAGTTAAAAAGTAGTTACTATACTATTACTTTGAGTTCGGTTTTATATTTAGTGAGATTCAAAAGTTTACCTAGGTACAATGCCACCCACATAAAAAAAGTCTAATGAGGCTATTGCAAGAGCAATAGCGGAGAAGAGCAGAAGAGAACAACTACAACAACGAGAAACTCGTTTAAATTATCAACGAGAGTATGCTAGCACGTCGCGACTGATTCCCAACGGTCAGAGCGTTTGAGCCAGGTGTCACGGTACAGTACACGGACACGAGGACAAGAAAATGAAGACGAACGTAACGTGAGACTGGAATCAGCTCGGCAACAAGTTCAACGAGTCCGCGATGGCGAGACGGTTCTCCATCGCGAACAAAGACTGCAACTCATGAGAGAACGTGCCGCTGTAAGTCGTCGAAGTAGTTCGGTCTTACCTTTAGATAGGGTTACCAGATCTCCGGATTTGTCCTGAGATCTCAGGACTTTTGGACATTTCTCAGGATTGCGGGCGGATTTCGCAAATCTCTTAAAATCTCAGGACTTTTAGAAATTTCAACAAAATACCAACTTAATTAAAGGTTTTTTTTAGTAAAAAGTAAACAAACTAAAAATAATCATTCATCATTTATCTAATTAGAAACCTACTACTGGGAATTTTTTCTTGAATTCAATCAGCATTTCTTTACGACTGTATTTTATAGTACTTCAATAAATAGTGCTGCTAAGAGATACCTACTTAATCAGTTTTACCATACCTAATATTTAGTAACTTATCGTTTGGTAATAATTGTACAATTAAAATTGACCATTTGGTCAGAATTATTTGGTATCTTCTAATAATCATTCTTTGGTAATAATTGCATAAAATTAACACCTATTTATAACGCTGCCAACCCCCTCCCCCCCCCCTCCCATTACGAGTATTAAAAATTGTAAATAAGTATGGGAAAAAAAAACAAAGTGAAAAATCTCAGGATTTTTTGGTGGAAATCAGGACTTTTGTTTTTTTCTGTTTTGTTTTCATCTGGTAACCCTACCTTTAGATGGGTTCGAGATGGGAAATGAAGATTATAGGTACTGATTTTGAGAAAATTCAAGAGTATTAGATATAATGAATGGACCGGAACGTATCCGGCGTGCGTTTGTTTGGCCTTGGAGTGTTTACTGTTTACGAACATAGTGTCACTTCGATTGCAGGTCCCTTTTCGGAAGTCTTCGTCGGTCTCGCAAGCGACAGCGATGAACTTGTTAGAGATCGGGCCGAGCATAGACTCCGCTTTGTACGTGACCGAGCGGATGTGGCTGCAGTTGTTTGTGGCACAGCCCGGCTGCTGCTCGCCTTCGTTTGGGAAGATGTCTACGTCACCTGGGATAAGAGAGACATGTCGCTTCTTTAGTACACATCTGGCAAGAATGTTCAAGAATATGTCAAGACCAACAGCAAGCTTGCTCCGGTCTCGGGTGTTTTTGAGCTAGAAGAACTGGAATCGCAAAGGAAAACCAACTTTAAATCCTTCGTGCTCCGGTTCCCAGCGTCGCTGAAGATGTATTCTTTGTTGCCGACTTCTGGCCAGCAGGCATTGTGTACCGACGCTTTAGCTTGGGAAATGTTTAAAAAGTTTTATAAAAATAAATAAATATTGTATTGTATTGTATTTAGTGTTGTAGTCTCGGAGTTTTTATCTCCTCGAAATCAAGTCAAGTTAGAGGCGTTGAGAAAACTCTGGCACTAAGTAGGTATCGTAGGATACGAAAAGAAAAAGACTTTTCTAGGCTTGTTCTGAAAATTATTTGCAGTGTTGCTCTTACGTGGGGAATATTGGGCTTTTGATGAATACTGCAGCATTCATTATTGATCAGAGTTAGATCTCTAGAGTTCAGGACAAAGTCGTTCAGGATCGTTGTGAAGTTTTTATTGTCAACTAGGCGAAAGTTTTATTAAATTGCAAGAATATTTATGTCATGTCAGTCTCCACATGACAATTTTGTTAAATAACCCAATTTGTCAAGTGCATTCCTGTTTTGATACAGGAATGACAAATCGGGTATATCGGTAGGGTTTTCAAGTAGAAAAAATGGGGGGCGTTGAAAAATAATTTATTCACTACGTAAGCAGTAGACAATAGTATATTATGCTACTAGTGAATAAAAGACGAATTTAGTGCGAGGGCCGTAGATGAATCACGAGCAAGTGAAGGATTCTAACGACTGAATCACGACCGTAGGGAGTGATTTTTGATGATTCAAGTGTTAGAATCCTGAGCGAAGGCCAGTGGTTCATGGCCCTCAATCTAAATCCGTACTTTATTCAAGAGTTGCATACTATACTTTATACCATGACTACGAGGAAAAACACCGATCAAGTGCGAGTCGGACTCGCGTCGCGTACGAAGGTTTCCGTACCACTATCACAAATTTCGGAACCCTGAAATGAAGACTGGAGCGGCAACCAATCCGTGAACGCAACGCGAACGTTAAAATTTATTTTACCACTGGCGCCAGTCTCAATTCATCACTAGATAGCAAAAAGTGCTAGGGGTGAAAATACATCGCGGTATCGTTGCGATTTTATGTCAAAATCACATAAAAGTTTTTTTATCTATTTGTTGTTATAGCGGCTAAAGAAATACATCTACTGTGAAAATTTCAACTGTCTAGCTATCACAATTTATGAGATAAAGCCTGGTGACAGACGGACAGACAGACGGCAAAGTATCAGTAAAAGTGTTCCGTTTTTATCCTTTGGGTACGGAACCCTAAAAAGAATTTGTATGTCGAGTATTTTTAGCGCAAGGAGTTTGTATCAAGTTTTTTTTAACGCAAGAAGGTTGTATATGCATTTAGTTAGATGGACGACGAGTAAATTGTGTTCTAAATTCAAACACCAAACAGCTTGAGTAAAAGTCCTTTTTATTCACTGTTTTGCGTGAATAAAATAAGCTTTTAAGAGTGTGAATGGTATAAAATACCTACATAAATATAGTTTGGGAACCCCTACTTTACAGTATCTATATCTGTAAAATGCTTTGCCCTGACTGTTAGATCAACGCACAGCCAAACAGCCAAACCTATAGGAGGCTACTATTACTTTATTCTGTGGTAGAGGGCTGAAATTTGGAAAATGTTTTCTTTATGTGATGTAGGTATCCGTTATGAAAGTATTTTTGAAAATTCCCACGGGATCAGGACTGGACGTGAAACCTCATACAGCTAGGGTATTAAATAACTTAATAAGTTAAGTATTTAGTCTCTGTCTCGCGCATGTCAAATAGGGATTGCTTATACAAAGTTGTATAGGTACTTAGCTCTAAGTGACATGTACTATGCTATAAATGAGAAATAAATAAAATCAACAAAATTTTACTTACCAAGAAGCTCATCGATTCCAAACACTCCTTTATCTGTGTGGATAACATCAACAAACCCCGCGTCAGTCGGCGCAAGTTTCGTGTCATTTGGTATGTGCCCGTAGCAAGGCCCGGCCGGGTCGAGGCCGGTTATCCGACCGATTGGGGTCCCCGTCTTATTATTAAACGTCTTCCCGGCGAACCCACAGATATGGGCTCCGAGACTGTGGCCGATGAGGTGGAAGTTGATCGACCCTTGGCACTCTGGGAAATTGGGGTAAAACATAGGTTAGGCCAGCAGTGTTAGCATGCGACACGATAAAATGTAGTCAATTTAACCCCCAATGACTTCTCCTTACTACATTAGCCTACATAGACATCTGGACACCTGTATTTTTAGTAATTATACTCCTTTGGCTAAGATACCCCTTGTCTCACTCCTGTGAGTGATTTTCAGAATAAGCGGAAACGTGACAAAGACATACTTAGACAAGTATTATATAATTATAATACGTAGGTTTCTATTACCTCGATATTGCTGCTAAATTTGTAAAACTGCTTGGTACAGTCGATGGTTAAAGAAATACCACTACTGAAGATATGTAACATACTCTCGTACAAAGCAGCCAACACGTCGCCCATCGCGTAGCCGATGAATGGGACGTATCTGGTAGCCGAGCTGAGGTAGTCGCCGGTACTGAGCAGGTAACTGGCATCCATAGCGAAGACGTTGCATTGACCTGGAGAGTGGACGATTATAGCAGAACTTGAAGGCGTGACGCTCACCAGAACATCGGGGCGGCGGCGGAGGAAAATGGTTTATCAAAAGGGCAACGCTTTGCGTACGAAGCCTGACATGTAGGGTTGCCAGGCCCAAAAATTAAAAACCCTGACACAGATTCAAATTTAGCCGGATATTTTGGCCCAAAAGCCTGACACATTATGTTTTTCATCCGTCTGTGGCAAATAGGCTGATCGCAACGCGTGCCTTGGCCTACCTATAAAAAAAAGGGTACCTACCTATGTACTTTTATGAAATTACAAAAGTGTACCTTTAACCTACAAGCTTTAATGCGTAATGAAATGAATCAAAATAGGACAGGCCGGACTTTTAAATATTTGGCCGGACACGACTGCAAAAAGCCGGACACCTGGCAACCCTACTCACATGATTATACACGCGATTTTTTTAGACAAAGAAAGCGGCGTTTTCTAATTAATTTATAATACTAACTGCACCTCATGATGCTGTGTCCATTGTCCTACCAATCATTACGTTGTACAATCTACGTAGTACAACGTTTATATTAAGGTATAGAATAGAGAGTACTTAGTCAGAAACTCTCGCATCAGGCAGCCTTCATGTCCGAGAGTTCCGAGACATTGCAGATAAATTGCAAGACTGCCGCTTACGGTGGTACGGTCACGTCTTACGAAAACCTAGGCTAGTTAGGTGGGGAACTAATGTCTTGCTATAGCGTCTCCGCCCGGCCGCGGCAGATTGGGGAGACTCAAGAAATGCTGGCTTGGCGTCGTAAGATCAGATATGCGAGCAAATGGCCTCACTACCCGGAATGCCGAAGATCGTGCAAAGTGGAGACGTAAAAGTAGGAAAGGAGAGGCCGGGCTCTCGAGAGGGATGCAACCGGGAACATCCCTCGGATGATGATAATGATGATGAATAAAGAATAGTAAAGGATTTATGTAAGTAGATTGTGCTCACCAATAGATTGCAAAGCAGTGTTAAGCCCTACAAAGCTTTGTTTCGAAGGGTCATCGGTGAACCCGTGTTGGAAGACAATCATGGTGCTGTTGCAGCTGAAGCACGAGACTAGTTGCGGGATCAGTTCAGCAGCAGTGGTCAAGTAGAAGTCGAAATTCTGTGTTCTGGAATGTTGTTGTGAAGCCGTGAACTTATTAAAAACGTATGTAGGTATCTTATCAACGTAGTTTCCTAATTATGCCTTCCGAATTTAAAAGAATATGGCTTCGGTATTCCATATCTGTTGTAAAAGGCGAAGAAAGAGGTTTCCTGGTGTCAAGAAGTTGTAGCGCTAAACGGACGTGTCTTCGTCGTTGTCTAGATGAGTGTGCTGCATCTAAGACCAAATTGTCACTTACAATTAGATGAGACAGATTTAAACCCGGCATTAGCCGTGTAGCCCCAGCATAGAATAGGGCTACCTCATCTCCTCCCGTGGGTGTCGTTAAAGGCGACTAAGGGATCTGAGGGAGACTAGCAAACCTTAAGTTCTCTCCGCGGGGTAGAGGATAAACTGCTTTGCTTTGCTGGGTTGGTGTCAGGCAGGCGGCCGTCCGTAAAAATATTGCCAAATCTATTTGCAGAAGGTATCGTCAATGATAACTTACCTACTGCGCAGACCCCAAATTAATTTGGGGTTTAGCGGACCCCGGGCTTCTGAGAGGGATGCAACTGGGAACATCGCTCGGATGGTTTATTCCACTTTGATCACCTGGGTGATAGAAGTGGAAATTTTAGTGTCCTCAAATCACCTTAGAATCATATCACCCAGGTGATTTCAGCCGACAAAAGTAGTGTCCTATGATGATCACCTTGGAATTAAATCACCCAGGTGAACAAAGGCGACTTTATTTTTTCGTGTAGTGGACTTTTATCACCCACTAAACCATGCTAATAAAAACTTCCAAAATAACAGACAACTTAATGTTTACTTAATTAGACCCACAAGAAATGAAGAACAGTGTTTTTGTCGGCTGTTTGTTTTAGTGTCCTCAAATCACCTTGGAATTATATCACCCAGGTGATATCACCCAGGTGATTTCAGCCGACAAAAGTAGTGTCCTATCACCTTGGAATTAAATCACCCAGGTGAACAAAGTCGACTTTTATCACTTACTAAACCATGCTAATAAAAACTTCCAAAATAACAGACAACTTAATATTTACTTAATTAGACCCATTGAAGTATTGACCGCGCAAGGCGCTGCCGCGCCTTCCACGGTCAGTACTTCCCTGGGCGACCGTTTAAGTGTGGAATTTTGCACAATGGGAGGTAACGTGTGGAGGTAACGCGCGCTGCTCATCTATAGGTACCTACTAATATTATAAAAAAGTAAAGTTTGGGTAAGTATATGGAAGGACGTTGGTATGACGGAAACTTATCGTGATATTCGTAAATAATAAACCGATTTTGATGATTCTTGCACAAACATACCTATATTGCATTATCCAAAAGCATATTATGCGCCTTATCTTGAGTAATGTAATTTTAAATAACAATAACACGATTTTTCTTGAATAATCGTAGCTAATGAAATAACCCGCTTCTTTATCTTCCTTCAAAAACATAAATGAAGTGTTTTGACCGCTATTATTACACCTAATGGTAAGCGTTGATGCCGTCAAAGATGAAACACGATGACCAGTGTGCTAACACCTATTTCAATCAGGTTTGTTACTCGATTCGGGACGGGGAATATAATAGGAAGATCAACCCATGATATTGCCCGCCGAATGACATGGGAACACATCGCAATAACAGTAGGTAAGTATACCTACAAAAAAATTGTAAAAACAAACAAAGAAATACAAAAATAATTAAATAAGGAACAATACAACTTTCAAACTAATTAAGTAAAAGCGTAATGACGTGCGAATCATCAAAATCGGTCCAGCCGATTTTGATGATTCGCAGCCAGTTTGGCCTCTGGAGCGCCACATAGGAACAAACATACAAACAAACAAACATACATACATAGACTGATAAACACATAACCCTTCTTTGCGTCGCGCAGTCGGGTAAAAATCATCAAAATTGTAACCGTAACTTTAATCATTTAGGAGTTTTCTAATTAGAAGGTGGTTCGGGTTGCTATTTCTATCTAGTTCTTCCCGATTCTATCGATAAAAGTCCAAAAATTTGTAATTTACTGCATTGTAGGATACTATTCTGCTCATCATTCCGAAGGTTCTCATTCGATTTTCACCAAAATTTTATGGAACTCAAAAAAAAAGAGTTATCGAAATCGGACTTCATATACGGAGTACGGCGGGAACATATTCACACAGATACCTACATACAAAGAATAAACTGAATGGAGAAATTCTTCCTTTTTTGGAGTCGGTTAAAACAGCCATTATAAAGAATTTTCGTACGTTCAGTCAGATCTGGACATATGGAGACACATAGGTATACGGTATTTTAAGAATTTCCGGCTATCCGGTTTCGCTTTTCAAATGACCGGATATCCGGATATTATGTGTTGATTCCACACAACACACTTATTCAATACAACATTCAAACTAATTAAGTAAAATTTCCGGAAATCCCGTTTTTTTTTAATTTCCGGACAAAAAGTAGCCTAAATGTTAATCCGGGTCCAAAGCTATCTGCATTCCAAATTTGGTTAAAATCGGATAAGCCGTTTCTGAGATTAGCGCGAACAAACAAACAAACAGACAAAGTCTTTAAAAACATTTAATTCGTGTTTAGTTACCGATTTTGAGACGGCCTGAATTTTTTTTTTCTGGATATAAGCTTTTTAAACTTGTTTATTATTTACTTTTGTATATGTGTTTTTTTCTCTGTTTATGTTGTGCAACTAAAGATTTCTATCTATCTATCTATCTATAATTCAATTACAGATTTTTTTATCGCTACAGATTTATGATATGTATAGATATAGATGCTGTGCTAACAACATTAGAGCAAATATGTTTATGCCATAAAACTTATATCTGTCATGCATGAGTCATGCATGACTATGCATCTACCTTTTCATTTTTTCATTTTATTATTATTTTAATTAGAAAAAAAAAGGTAGATGCATTGTCATGACAGATATAGGTTTTATGGCATAAACATATTTGGGTTATTCCACTAATCCCCATTGATAATCCCCATTAGTATAAAAAGTTTATTTGAATACGATATTTTTTTTAGGACAGAAACTACACAAACCCCTATTCAAAATCGGGATTAGTGGACGGAATAATAGGAACAATTTTTTTTTCTTACACATAATTAAAAAAAAAATATTATTATGATGGAACAAATTATTCGAATAAACAACCGCCTAATTTAAATAAAACAAAATATGTATTAATATAAAATATACTTACAGCAGTCTTTACACCTACCTACCATCAATGCTGAACCACAAGTATAGGAAAAATAAAATGTTAACTATTTAGGTAGGCTGTGACTGACCTATCTTTTGGTTAAAGCGGCGGGCTTCTAGTTCAAAAATGCACTTGGATTAGCACAAAAGCACACTTTTGTCCACTTGTAAGTGATTGGCCTGGTTTTCTAGGGTCTGGAAGTAGTTCTGGAATACATTGATACTAAATTAAAAGTTTACAAATCTCCATCGGATAAGAAACTTATTTTAAAATGGAGATATGTGCACAAAAAATCATAATTTTTTTTTTTAAATTTAAATAAGAAAATTTGTGGACAAAAGTTCAGAAATTCCCAAAAGTTTAAAAAAATACTTGTAGACATAAACTGCACAAACCGCTATCAATTTATAGTGTTTGTTCATAATAGGGACGGAACGGTAAACGGAATTTTACACATTCATTTACTAATTTTATTTATTTTACAATTGTCATCCATTTATTATAAATTATATTGAAAAATTGTGGGGACTTTCCGAAAATATAAATCAAAAATAAAACATATTGTTATATATTATTACTTCAATACTTATTTCTTATGACTTAATTCTCAAATTGAATTAGTATAATTGGATATAATAATAGTCAGACGAATGATTGTCGATATTGCTAGAAGTGTTATTTATTATTGACGTTAAAGTTATATAATATTTAATCACAGCTTTAAGGAGGTACCTAGTTCACAAATGTGCAAAATACGCTCCACAACAACATATGGATCTTAAGTAATTTTAAAATCTCAGATTTAAGTATAATCGACTCGGTAATTTACAAATGTGGAAAACACATTGCATTTAATATTGAAATAAAATAATTTAAAAAATCACAGATTTTAGTATTTACAAATGTGCATAACACTATCAGTAATAATGATACTATGCTTTTCCAGAACTAGTTCCAGACCCTAGAAAAAGAGGCCAATCACTTGCAAGTGGACAAAAGTGTGCTTAAATAAAATGTTGTAAATGAATGTGTAAAATTCCGTTTACTAATCCCTATTATGAACAAACACTATAAATTGATAGCGGTTTGTGCAGTTTATGTCTACAAGTATTTTTTTAAACTTTTGGGATTTTCTGAACTTTTGTCCACAAATTTTCTTATTTAAATTTAAAAAAAAAAATGGGATTTTTGTCCACAGATCTCTATTTTGAAATAAGTTTTTTATCCAATGGGGATTTGTAAACTTTTAGTTTTAGTATTAATGTATTCCAGAACTACTTCCAGACCCTAGAAAAACAGGCCAATCACAAGTGGACAAAAGTGTGCTTTTGTGCTGGCAACTATGAGTCATAAAATAATAGGTCAGTCACAGCCTACCTAAATAGTTAACATTTTATTTTTCCTATACTTGTGGTTCAGCATTGATGGTAGGTAGGTAGGTGTAAAGACCGCTGTAAGTATACCTAATATTAATACATAATTTTATTTTTATTTAAATTAGGCGGTTGTTTCTTCGAATAATTTGTTCCATCATAATAATATATATTTTTTAAATTATGTGCAAGAAAAAAAAAATAGTTCCTATTATTCCGTCCACTAATCCCGATTTTGAATAGGGGTTTGTGTAGTTTCTGTCCTAAAAAAAAACTCCTATTCAAATAAACTTTTTATACTAATGGGGATTTGTGAACTTTTTGACCACAAATCCCCATTTTTTGAAAATCTGAAAATAATGGGGATTTGTGGACAAAAAGTTCACAAATCCCCATTAATGGGGATTATCAATGGGGATTAGTGGAATAACCCACATATTTGCTCTAATGTCTTTATCCAAGGAAGGAAAATTTAAAATACGTTTGTATGGAGAAAGAGAATGGAGACTATCCTCTTAAGAACGCGGCGACTGTTACCATTTCCATACAAACTTAATACCAAAATAAATTATAAAAATTGTGATATTGATTATTTTGCCACCAAAACTGAACAATTTACACACAAATAACTAGGTTTCACGAAAATAAAATTCAGGACCTCGCGTTCTTAAACAGAACTCCATTTTCTTATTCATTTGATTATTATTCCGCACATTTTAGTCAAAATAAATGTCATCTACAAACGCTTTAAACGAAAATATTGCAAAACAAGTGGACAAAAATAATCAACAATTTTCGATGAATTCGACGGGGATTTTCAGCTGTGGTTTAAAGTCTTGTGTGCATCTTAAGTCTCATGAAGTGTAGTAAGTAAAAACAAAGACTTTTGTTAGCACAGCATGATAATATATTGTTCTGTTCTTTATTTCTTGTGGGTCTAATTAAGTAAATATTAAGTTGTCTGTTATTTAGAACTTTTTTAGCATGGTTTAGTGGGTGATAAAAGTCCACTACACGAAAAAATAAAGTCGCCTTTATTGACCTGGGTGATTTAATTCCAAGGTGATCATAGGACACTATTTTTGTCGACTGAAATCACCTGGGTGATATGATTCCAAGGTGATTTGAGGACACTAAAATTTCCACTTCTATCACACAGGTGATCAAAGTGGAATAAACCGCTCGGATGAAAAGATTTGAAACGCGTAATATAGTCATAAAAAACTTATTCCTCTATTTTCCTTTCCAACTACACCAACTTTATTAAGTTGGTGTTGTTGGCGTTATTACGCCAAAATATTATTACGTAGGTATAGGTAGGTGAGGTACTCACGGAGATATACCACGGTATACCAATTTAAGTTTACTCATGTCTGGTGCCTTGTCTTCATCTATTAATATATTTGCCACTGGTCCACCTGTGATGAAATTACAAATAAAGTTTTAATTCTATGTATGTTCCAGGTGTTTTGTCTCGTGAGTGCGCCTCAGTCTCGTATGTGTGAGTAGATTCACTCCATTCGTTTGGATTTTGTGTCTGTGTGCGTGAGCTTGAACTGTTTAGGAATTGAATTGTTGAATTGTTTGAAGTCCAAGGTGCACACAGAGACAACAGCACATTTCTTAAGAGTGCCTTGCCTACTTTACTGCAATAAAAGTGTATAATGCATTACCGACAGAATTTAAAATCTTAGAAAATGTATAAATAAATATCTTTAAGTGTCGACTAAAAAAATGGCTTATAGCTAATTGATTTTATTCACTTAACCTTTAAGTACACGCGTTGTTTCGGATAACGTTCCGTCACGCGTGGGGTCCAGAAGTATCCCCAGTATAAATTTACATATATGTATATTCAAATTTATTAATAATTTTTAGAAGCCGTTTTAGATTATAAGAAAAGACATTATAATATGTATGAAAAGTATTTATTAATCATAAAACAATCAGTCTTTAGACAGTAGGGAACATTTTTATCAGTCACAATCTCCTACATAGAATTTTTAAGGCACATGTTTAATGTACTAAAATTTGACAAAAGAGTCAACTTCTGACTATCTTACTATTTTTTTCTAATAAAATAAGAATTAAAAACAAGTAATTATAAGAAAAAATTACAATAAACATAAAAGAAAAAAAATTTACAATTCTTGAAATATACTACCCTAAAAATTATTCTCTGGGTAGGCATGGTAACAATAAGTAATGGCTACTGAATGAGGCTTGCAAATAGTTTTCTTGCAAGACTAATTATCCTTGGATCCAGAACAATAATAGCATCTTCACTTCATTTTTGGGGCAAATTTTTTCATCTGAACTAGGCAAAGGCTGCTCTTTGACGATCAACTTACACATTATTGTTCTCTTGAGGCGTGTCTCATATGCCTTTCAGAGTCTCTAACATCGTATATAATTTGTGCAATTTGATTTTTAGTTAGTTCGCGCCTCATTTTTCCATTTATACAACGCCAATTCTAAAAAAGAAACAAATAAAAACATAATCAAAGTGAAAAAAGTAACTACGTTAAATCACGGGTGGGGTCTGCAGGTATCCCCATGTAAGCAAAAATGTAACTTACCTTAGCAGGAGAGCGCCGAACTTCCACTCGCCGAAAGGCCTCGGGTCTAGGGTTGCCAGGTCCAAAAATGAAAAAGCCTGACACAGATTCATATTTAGCCGGACATTTTGCCCCAAAAGCCTAACACATTGGTTTTTCACCTGGCCCAATGTGTCAGGCTTTATCTTTATTTGCTTAAAAAAAAGTACGTACCTACCTATGTACTTTTTTTAAAGCGCGAGTGAATTCGCCTCAGTTTGTACGAAGCTTTATGCGTGTCTACATGACTCTGACGGGGTTGACCAAAAGCCTAACAAAAGCCGGACAGGCCGGACTTGTATAAATTTGGCCGGACACGACCGTAAAAAGCCGGACATGTCCGGCTAAAGCCGGACACCTGGCAACCCTACTCGGGTCGCACTGAGATTAGCCGAAAACGCGAGATCGTAACTAGTCAATTTCAAAAAATACCGATAAAATACAGCGCGTGGGTCTGCTTAGACCCCGCCCGTGACGTTAAAGGTTAAAGAATACTACGAAAAAACTGGCACGATCATTCACTAGTTATCTTATTGTATGAGATCTTAAATATATTTAGATTAAGTACATAACATAAAATATTGTATGCCTGTAGTGGGTAAGTGATTGTATCCAAAATATTTTTATTTAAGACCCCTATGTACATCACTTAAACAATAAATATTCTTGATTCTTGATTTTTTTCGTATATAACCAAGACTACCTATTCCCCATTAAACTCACACAGACTATCCAACAGAGCAGCTGCCGCCTGGATAACGGGAGTGGTCGCAGCTGAAAATTCCGCCTTCAAGTCTACCACGACTGTATTTCCCAGGCCTAGCAGGTCAAATGCGGTTGCGACACATGTGGCTGTGCCCAGGATCAGGAGCCAGGAGATGTTGGGTGATGCCTGATGGACGAACATTGGTTTAATACATAGGTAAAGTACTAACAAACGCTCGAATTTCGTACGAGCCCGCACTACGAAAGCACATAGGAAAGGAACCCGGTCGGTTCGTGAATAAAAAATTATAACAATAATATCCGGTGGACAGCACTACATTACAACACTTACTACATTCGAAATATAAAGTTAGAATAGAATAGAAAACATTTATTGACAGCAAAAACACGGCACACAAAAGAAAAACAACACTACAGAACAAAAGAGTTAAAAAATAATAATAACTACATGTACATATGTAGGTACAGTAGATTCCGGTTATAGCGACGGTCAAGGGACCGGTGATATTACGTCGTACTAACCAGACGCCGTACTAAACGAACAGACATTTTTGATTTTTATTAATCACAATGAGTGTATTTATTAATATGACAACTAGTGATGGGCCGACTAGTCGCCGACTATCATGCAATAAAACCAATATTTATTGAATTAGTAGTACAGTTAGTTGGTTGGGTAGTGAGAAAAACGTTAATAAACAAGTATTTATAGCCTACATACATCATCTAAACATCATACATCTAAAATGGCATAACTATGCCTGAGCTCCATTCAAATTTTTTTGATTTTTATTTTAATTTCATGCATTTTTTGGAAGTTTCGCTACAGCTTTCAAAGTGCAAGGTATCCAAAAATACCGACAATCGCCGAGTGATCATGATTAACCCAAATATCTCGGAATTATAGTGATTTGCATTGCCGACTAGTCGGCAATTTTGGAACCGACTAGTCGGCTAGTCTGCTAGTCGGCAGAACCCCTAGTCGGCCCATCTCTAATGACAACCAAATAAAAAAATATTTATAACACATTTGCTCGTAAAGGGCCTCTTATTTCACCAATTTCAATATCGTAATGTATGTCATTACGTACTTGTGCGTAATCGTAAAGTAAAACGCACGAGTTTCTTTCTAATAACGTAACACGTACGGTTTATCATGCTCCGTCTAAAACCAACGGTACTTTTTTAAATCTTAAGAAAAAAAAAGCAAAGAAAGCAAATCAAAAAGACAACATTAAAAATGCCAACTGGCAACGTAATAATCAATTTCACAAATTGTTCAAATTTTTCTAACTGCTTTAACAAGTGATTAAAGATTTATTCGTTTAAGAAAGTCCGAGTTTTATTTATTTCCTCGCAAATGTGTTATAAAACGTCGTTTGACATACGTGCGCTTTGATAATTACAGCCTCTGCTTTCTTGTAGCCCTTGCCTACGGCTCGGGCTAGCAATATCGCCTCGGCTGTAATTTTCAAATTACCGCACTTATATCATAATGTACTATTATAACACATTTGCTCGTAAAGGGCCTCTTATTTCACCAATTTCAATATCGTAATGTATGTCATTACGTACTTGTGCGTAATCGTAAAGTAAAACGCACGAGTTTCTTTCTAATAAGGTAACACGTACGGTTTATCATGCTCCGTCTAAAACCAACGGTACTTTTTTAAATCTTAAGAAAAAAAAAGCAAAGAAAGCAAATCAAAAAGTTTTTAAGTCAAAAAAGTGGTCAATATTTTATGAATAAAATTAACTTTGGGAGATAAAATATAAAAAATAAACATTTAATTCTTTAATTTAATTCATTTTGACAGTAAATTACATCTGTAACAGAAACAAAAAAATATTAATTTACTTTATTAGTAATACTGGCTGTTTTTGTACCGTTGCCTTAAAAAAATATTCCGCGCGCTTTTTCTTTTCGATTTATTCGTTTAAGAAAGTCCGAGTTTTATTTATTTCCTCGCAAATGTGTTATAAAACGTCGTATGACATACGTGCGCTTTGATAATTACAGCCTCTGCTTTCTTGTAGCCCTCGCCTACGGCTCGGGCTAGCAATATCGCCTCGGCTGTAATTTTCAACTTACCGCACTTATATCATAATGTACTATTATGCCATTGTTGTACGCGTACTCACTCGTTACCCTCAAATAAAGTAACTGCTGTAAAATAAACAGTCACATTCCATTCAGCGATGCAGCATTTCTTGTCTTATTAGGATTAATTTGTAAACACTTCAACGCTCGTCGTTGTGACCGGACAATTGTTTAAAATTCCGTCGTTAAAAGCGATCGGTCGTTGTAAGCGGAGTCGTAATAAACGGATGTACTTTCATGGTGGCTCATATGAAAACCAAACATATGCCTATACTTACGTCGCTAAAACGGTTGGTTGTTAAATGCGAAGTCGTACTAAACGGACTACACTGAAAATAAACAAAACTAAATAGATAGATAGATTAGATTAGATAGAACTAGATTTTTCTTCTGTTTTCGCGATGTTGTTGTTTTGAAATTAAAGACATTCATGTCACATAAAACTAAAACGTCTACCGTCTTTAAAACTAAATAAACAAAAAAAAGTCCAAGGAGCCGAGCGCCTGCTGCCAACGAGGATCTGCCTTGGTTAGTGGTTCGTATAAGACCTATCCACATATAACTTTAATGTACTTATTCCTTCTTATGTAGTTCGTCTATTTCGAAAAACTCTCGCGCTATTATGCCATTGCAAACCTTATTATTTGTTACACACGATATAGATGAGCATTTGATCATCTATATCGTCTCATACCAGATGATAAGTTATGATAAAGATATAAATACCTACGCTCATCTAGAAGAAGAAAGGCAGCAGTGAAAAAATATCCCGACGAATTGAGAACCTTCTCCTTTTTTGAAAGTCGTTTAAAAAACATCTGACCCGTCTCTCTTAGTGGTTGCACTCAACGTATCGGAACACAGACCATTCCGCTCGGAGCTACGACTTAGACTGGGGGTGATAAAACCCAGTCTAAGCCGTAGACTTAGACTGGGTCTACGCGGCGGCCGAAGCATCCCGCCAAAAAACCCCATTGCACGAAAGGGCAGACTTTCTGCTTTGTTAAGAGGACAGTCTACCTACTCTTTCTCCATACAAACTTAGTCGACTGTTTCCTCCCTGGATAAAGATATTAGAGCAAATATGTTTATGTCATCTATTACTATTGGAGCGTTGTTGGTTTAGTGGTAGATACCCCGGCTTTCATTCCGAGAGTCGTGGGTTCGAATCCAGGCCGACCGCGCACCAATGTCTTTTTCTTTAAAAAAAGGGAAGTGCGCTAATAATAACATCGCTCTTACGGTGAAGGAAAAACATCGTGACAAACATGTCCTAGGACTCACCACGGTCCGAAGACATGGGATATTCAGTGTTTTCTATGTATCATATGTATGTATTTACAAAAAAAAATAGTATAATATTTAGTATATCCGTTGTCTAGTACCCATAGTACAAGCCTAGTGCTTAGTTTGGGGCTAGATTGCGCTGTGTGTAACGTTGTGCAATATCTATACTTAATATTATAAAGCGGAAGAGTTTGTTTGTTTTTTTGTTTGTTTGTTTGTTTGAACGCGCTAATCTCAGGAACCACTGGTCCGATTTGAAAAATTCTTTCGGCGTTGGATAGTCCATTTATTGAGGAAGGCTATAGGCTACTTTTGATCCCGATATTCCCACGGGATCGGGACTTATGCGGGTGAAACCGCGGGGAGCTGCTAGTTTATTATAAAGCGGAAGAGTTTGTTTGTTTTTTGTTTGTTTGTTTGTTTGAACGCGCTAATCTCAGGAACCACTGGTCCGATTTGAAAAATTCTTTCGGGGTTGGATTGTCCATTTATTGAGGAAGGCTATAGGCTACTTTTGATCCCGATATTCCCACGGGATCGGGACTTATGTGGGTGAAACCGCGGGGAGCTACTAGTAAACCATAAAATCACGGCTGATATAGGACTTATGGCATAAACATATTTTTCTAATATCTTTATCCAGGGAGGAAACAGTCGACTACGTTTGTAAAGTTTGTATGGAGAAAAGAGTAGGTAGACTGTTCCCTTAAAAACTTCGCCAATTTATCTGCGTTTGCGCAATTTTATTTTAGGTTGAGAGGGAATCGTTGTAGACTATTTTGATCAAAATTTATCCTGATTTATTTTTAAATGGTTTCCTACACTTGGGTGACTGATTATTTAAAGAAATTTTTGCCAAAAATGTTTGACTTGAACCTGCAAACTTTACATTCCACGTGCCTCAGTCGTAAGCGACGAGAGATGCAGTCCATTGGACGTGACGCCGAGCGCGACAGAGAGAAATGTACGCCATGGACCTGCGGCAACGTCTGCGCATGCGCCTGTTGTGCTGTCGGCCCGCACGCGTCGTGCTACTGAGCGATCTAAGGCTAAGGGTACGGTTACTGCGGATAAGCGGCAGCGATTTGATGCCGAGCGAGAAGATACCGTAGAAGTGCCTTTGAACCCTGATGATATTGAGTGGAGAATAGTTAATCATGCGAAAAGAACTAGGAAGACCAGGCTTACCCTTAAGGGTGGAAATGATCAAATTTCTGAAATACAGGCGATTGAAGAAAAAAAATATTTGCATGTATGGTCGCTGCACCAGGACACTACTGCTGAGGCTGTGTCTAAGCACGTCGAAAGCTTGTGTGACACGAAGGATATAAAAGTTGACAAAATAGTTCCAAGAACGGTGAGAGATTACGCTTCCTTCAGGATTGGAGTGCCTGAATCACTGTTTGGAAAAATAAACGAGGCTGATTGTTGGCCGGTTAACGCGCAATTTAATGAATGGGTGTGGTTTCGAAACTACAAAAAAACTACCATCACTAATGCCTAATAATGTCAATCCAACAATTCACTTGTTCTACCAAAATGTAAGAGGTCTCCGAACAAAAACGGCAACATTTTATACTAATATTATGGATACGACGCATGACTTGTTGGCCATTACCGAAACGGGATTGCATGACTCCATACATGATGGGGAACTATTTCCTTCTCATTTTACCGTGCTGCGCTGTGATAGAATGGACGGAAGGAAGCAAGGAGGCGTTTTGCTAGCTTATCCACAATCATCACGACTTGAGTTAAAACGCTTGTCTATTGGTAATGTAGACACGGCCTTATTTGAGATCATTTGTGCTACTGTACATTTAGGAAATAAGTTACTGTTTTTATGTTGTGTCGTATACATTCCACTGAAAAGTGAAGTTAGGGAGTACATGCATATGTTTAATATTTTAGAAAAAGTGTGCCCAAAATACAAAAATGTATTAGTCGTAGGGGATTTCAATCTCCCTTCAAGTACGGATGAAATACGTAGTTACTTTGAATATGTTAGGACGTTCTGTGAATTTCGACAGTTGAATCAGGTATTAAATAGTAACAGACGAGTTTTGGATCTGGTGTTAACTACATTGGAGGAGTGTGATGTGGTGGTGAACCAGTCTAATGATCCGTTGGTAAAAGTAGACATACAGCACCCGCCACTAGCATTGGAGGTAAGTGTAAATAACCCACGATTTATGTCACTTGATTCCGCCTTCTTACCATTACAGTATGGAGAACTAGTATCAGATAAGAGGCCTAGTTGGAATTTTTTTAAAACAGACTTTTCTAACCTTTATGGCTCAATGCAAACAATAGATTTTAGTGTATTATTTACAATAGATGAGCCGAAAAAGGCGTTAGATTACTTTTATGTTTTGATAAATGAGACTATAGATAAGTGTGTATCTAGGAAAATACATAAACAGGGTTGTAGCTCACAAAGATATAATTATCCACAATGGTATACCTCTGATTTAATTTCAAGTATAAAGCAAAAATGGCGATACCATAAGTTATCTAAAATTACTAAATCTGTGAGAGATTATGAGATATTTTCTAAGTATCGTTCTATAGTGAAAAATAAAATAAAACTAGCGTATGATGCGTACGAGCATAAGATAGAGATGAATGTCAAAGATAATCCAAGGAGTTTTTGGAGCTTTATGAAAAACAAACAAAGCAGACGTAACAAACCGCGGGTAACGAAGAATGGTTTTATTATTAAGGACGAGGACTGTGCCGCGACTTTCGCAACATATTTTCACTCGGTATATTCTGGAGTGAGACCCGTGTTGGACCCGAATGAAGCTATGCGGGCGGCAGCGGAGCGAGCGGGGCCGGTCGCGGCGGCAAGCGCGTCGCGCGTTCATATCGATCAGCTGACTGAACGCGAGGTATGCGCTGCACTCCGCGCGCTAAAGCCTAAACGTTCCACCGGTCCTGACGGAATACCACCATATGTTGTTAAAGATTGTAGGTCGGTTTTTATTGAACCTTTATTGTATATTTTTAATTTATGTATAAGAGATAGTCATTATCCGTTGGATTGGAAAATAACAAGAGTGATACCTGTTCCTAAAAGTGGTGGGGGGTCCGATGTCAGTGGTCATAGACCAATAGCGGTATTGTCAGCTTTTGCTAAGGTATTTGAATCAATATTACACACGTCTATTTACAGTCAGGTAAAATCCCAGTTATCGGTTGCCCAGCACGGCTTCCGGCCGGGTCGTAGTACGGGGAGTAATCTACTGTCTTTCACGACTTACGTTTTACCAGTGGTTGACGCTGTCGGGGGACAGGTGGACTCTGCGTACTTCAACTTCCGGAAGGCATTTGATACTGTGGACAACGATGTACTGCTGTCGAAGATGGCTGCTTGCGGTTTTACACCTAAATTGTTAAAACTTTTCGCTGATTATCTCAGTGACAGAAAACAGTATGTCGAGTACGCAGGGCATCAGTCGAATCCGTACTGTACATTCTCGGGGGTAAGTCAGGGAAGTAATTTGGGTCCGTTGGAATTCATTTTGATGATTAACGATCTTCCTGATGTAGTAAGCAGCGCCCGATGCTTGTTGTTCGCAGATGATCTTAAGCTAGTATTGTCGGTGAAGAGCTTGAGGGACTGTGAACTGCTGCAGAGGGATATCGATAATGTAGTCAAGTGGAGTATGGACAACAAGCTGTATTTCAACGTAGCAAAGTGTAGTGTAATGAGATATACTCGGGCACACACACCGCTGGAGTATCCTTACAAGATGAATGCAGTAGTGATACCACTAGTAGAGCAAATTAGGGATCTAGGTGTTCTTATGCAACCAGATTTACATTTTCGTCAGCATATCATTGACGTGTGTAATAAATCTTTTAGGAACTTGGGGTTCATTGCCCGGAACTGCAGAGAGTTCCAAAATACACAAACGATCAAAATGCTATATAATGCACTCGTTCGTAGTAGGTTGGAAACCAGTGCAATTATCTGGAATCCCCACGAAGCCAAGTATTCCGATATGTTAGAGAAAATTCAAAATAAATTTACTAGATTCGTGTACTTGAAGCAATATGGAATCTACCCTTACTACCCGTTAATGTACCCAAGCCTATTTGTAATAGGTATGACTGGGTACAGTAGGTTGCGCGTGAGACGGGAGGTGGCATTAACCACATACGTGTGGCGGGTGCTGCGCGGGATGATTCATCATCCGGAGGTCCTGATGGCGCTGCAACTTTGCGCTCCGCATGGTCTCACAAAAGCGCGCCGCAAGCCGCTGTTACTGCGTAAGCCCGCGCATAGAACTAACTTATTGTATTTTGCGCCGATTACCCGAGCCATACGAATTTTAAATTTATTGGCTCCAATAGTCGACATCTTCGGGTGTTCAGCGTCGAAATTCACAGAAGCGGTCTATAGGTTGATGGAAATTCAAAAGTAGGTTATTATTTAATGTTTAGCATAGGTACATAGGATAGTAATACTAAAAATATATTTTGATAAATTTTGTTATAGCATCGTATTGGTTCTAACTGTAAAGGTGTTATAATTAGTCTCTCAATAAATAAATAAATAAATAAATAATTTCATCACGAGAGAACGGGCATCCGTGGTGCAATTGGCTAGCGTATGACGCGTAGAGCGGTGTTGGTCTAGTGGTAGATACCCCGGCTTTCATTCTGAGAGTCGTGGGTTCGAATCCAGACCGACCGCGCACCAATGTCTTTTTCTTTAAGAAAAAGGTATGTGCGCTAATAACATCGCTCTTACGGTGAAGGAAAAACATCGTGAGGAAACCAACATGTCCTAGGACTCACCACGGCCCGAAGACGGGATATTCAGTGTTTTCTATGTATATGTACCTATGTATTTACAAAAAAAAAAGTATAATATGTAGTATATCCGTTGTCTAGTACCCATAGTACAAGCCTAGTGCTTAGTTTGGGGCTAGATTGCGCTGTGTGTAACGTCGTGCAATATTTATTTATTTATTATGACACGGAATGTAAAGGTTCAGGTTCAAGTACTGTCGGGTGCAAATTTTTGGAAAGCAGTTCTTTAAATAATCAGTGATGCAAATTTTAACTTATAATCCACACCTTCAATCAAACTTAATTATTTTCATTACATAGATGGTTCACCTGAAACTACCTTTTCATCACTAACTCTTCGTATCGGAACGGTTTGTACCTACTGTTTGTGATGGAGATCTAAACTGTTCGCAGGACTAAGTACTAGTTAATAAAATGTATTAAGGGGTAAGTCTACCTACTCTTTTCTCCATACAAACTTTACAAACATAACCCCCTTACTTATAAACAATATTAACAGATGACCAAGTTATGTAACGTTTGTCTCTGTCTGTCAACTTTGAAACTTCGTGTCTCAGTAAAAGACAAACAGTAGTTTATGCTGATGTAAATCAGCGTTTATAAGAAGAGGGTAGTCGACTGTTTTTACCTGGATTAGACAATAGAAGACATTAGAGAAAATACATATATTTAAGTCATGAATGCTATCGCATATTCTATTTTTTCTAAAAAAAATATTCTAATTGGAAAATTAAAAAACCCGGCCAGGTGCGTAACTCGCGCACGATGGGTTCCGTACAATTGGGTACGGAACCCTAAAATTGTTTACAAAAATTTTAGGGTAGGACAGACGGACAGACAGCGAAGTCTCAGTAATAGGGTCCCGTTATTACCTTTTGGGTACGGAACCCTAATAAACCAAAACTTAGGGTCATACATGGCAGATTATAGGTTTTATGGCATAACTATAACTTGCTCTAATATCTTTATCCAGGGAGGAAACAGTCGACTACGTTTGTATGGAGATAGAGTAGGTACATTTTCCTCTTAGACAATAAAATTAGCTTACCTTCCACATGTTGTTAATTAAGTTAGGTAGGTACCATTAAATACCTACTACGGTTTAATTGTTAAATAGATTTACTAAACTTGACGCTCAGAGACAAAGTCGGCCGCGGTAAACGAAATAAAAGGAGCATTTGAATTTCCCGTCTTTTATACGTGCTTTCTGTACCTACAGTTAAGAACTAGTCCAAATTAACTTAAGACTTCGGTCAAAAAAATGCGTTAAGATTCAGGTATCAAGTTAACTTCGGTTCGGTACCTACTTGAGTAATTTGGGGAAGTAATATATTATATACCTTATTTACTCAGTTGTTTAAATAGTTTATGTAGTTTCACTTTTACGGTGTTACCTACCTACCTGTACCTACTTATATAATCCCCGTTCCACTGGGCTAATACCGCCGCGCCCGTTTTTGGGGCAGTCATTGCAAGTTGCAGGTATACCTAGGTTTTATAGTTCAAACATATGAAACAGTCGACTACGTTCGTATGGAGAAAGAGTAGGTAGACTTTCCTCTTAAAGCAAAAAGGACAATCGTCGCCGTTTTATTTTTGTCTGTCTGTCTATACCTACCTACTTATGTTTACTCAAATGTGCTTCGGTTTTACAGTAAAACAGTTGTGGCAAGTTAAGCGTTCAAAGTGACATAATTTAACGAATTTTCGGTATATCGAAAACGATGAAACGCACTATAGTGCGTTTCATCTTTAAATTCCTATGTCGTCATGTTGGTAGCAAAACAAAAAAGTCTTGCCTTAATATCTTGAATGTGCTATACACTAAACCTTGAATACAGGAAGATTCGTTCATTCATTCTTCATATACAAATCTCCCTAAATTCAAGGTAGCACATTATTTTTTCGTTTTTTTTTGCACTTTTTTGTTAAAGACAAAGATAAAACGCACTCTAATCATTTATTATTAGTTACAAATAAACTTTTTAAATAAATAATCAAAATAATTATTTAACTTCACGTAAATTCTGATGCTCCATTTTTATATATTAACTACTATTAACTACCAACTATTTTAAAACCTTTTACAAGAAGACAGACTGATCCAAGTGGCCAATCATCCCCTAAACTCAATTTTAATGCCTCTTTGGTTAGGAGCGCGAGGGCATTAGGGGGTTTGAGGGATGATGGGCCCCTTGGATCGGCCTGTCTTCTTGTAAAAGGTTTTAAAATAGTTGTCTGGTGGACATATATAAAAATGGAACATCAGAATTTACGTGAAGTTAAATAATTATTTTGGGAGCTTTAAAGCAACTTCAAAGCAATACGGCCGACGGAAAGTGTCTGGGAGTATTGGCGACTTGTTTTTCAGTATATTACCTAAAATATGCGTGAATTAAGGTGAGGTAAGTAATTTTTTTATGTATCTACCTTGATGACCTGATATCTGAGAATTGGCCGTCGCAGCAGGCTAGCAAAGTAGGTATGCGTTCTTAGTACATACTAACACTACTCAATCGACCACATTTCGTTCGTCAGAAAATACGTGATGTCTGCCGGCACTGGGATCTAACTCTAGTAGAAATGTTTCATATTTCATCATTTTCAGATTTTGTATTCCCAATTTGACAGTTAATTTTAATGGATTTTTCTAATCAGCAACAGCTTTGAAACAGATCAGCAACATTTTTCAAAATTACCCCAGTTGTTACTGGGGTTGTGTTAGTTAGATAGGTACCTATCTATTCTACCACAGACAAACATATAGCTCGCGAATTCATGTCGTTCGCGTGTCAGAAAAACGTGAAAAACCCTGACAAAAGTCGCGGTAGTCGGCGCTAACTGGCATCAGTCTGCGCGCGTCTATAGTTAATAATAATAATAATAAGCCCGCAGGGCACCTTGAGGCGAGGTGTCGTCGGGGAGTAGCGACCCCGCGGCTACCCGAGTGCTTCAGGGGGAAACCACCGTTCCTCACCTCCGGCTTGCCTTAGTTGGCTGGTCGGAGTGAACACTGACGAGGAAGCGGTCCCCCACCTGGCTTGCCTTCACCGGCCGGTCGTAGTGGAGTCGCGAGAGCAGAGCTCCCACTCTGCTCGTGGGATGGATGCCAATCGTAAGTGGTGAGTGGGCCAGGTAGGCTGGACCCTCAGGGAGCCCGTGACCTGAGTATAAAATCCAGGGAGGCCTCTCCATCCTTCAGCCACTCACGCCCCTGTTGCCCCCTGGCTGTAATTTGCTCGGCTTCATTTAGGGTGGCCCAGTTTGTAAGTTGGCAAGTCTCCGTCTGCCATTTTTACGTGTATTTTTACATTGTTACGGCAGGCGCCATAGTCCCCATAGTTCCCCCCAGTACCCAATCCACTACCAACCCATTTTCATAGCCCAGTAGTTTTCATCCGTAGTTTACACAATAGTACTATCCAAACCGTGGGTTGTCCTTGGCTGCATTTTATAGTGTAGACAGGGATAACCGCCGGTTTGGTGTGCATTTCATACTTTGCGATTAAAATTGTGACTGAAACGGGCCTCTACGTGTTGGCTTCGGCCCCACGCACGCCTTCCAAAGGTCCGGGGCTCCATAGCCCCGTGAAATGGTAACGTTACAAACAATAATAATAATAAATTCTGTGAACAACACACAGCGCCATCTAGCCCCGTGGTAAGCGACTAAGCTTGTGTTACGGTGACTAGACAACGGATATAATACTTATACCTATTTATTTTTCTTTTGTAAATACATACATATTATACATAGAGGGACACCCAGACCAGACACAAATATTTATTCTATAAGCATAAATACTTGCACCCGGCGGGAATCGAACCCGCAACCTCCTGCATTGTCGTCGCGCAGTTGCGTAAAACTAATAAAATGCCTCGTTACGTGATTAGTAACTGCCAAATTCCAAAAAAATCGAGCATTCAAAAGCAGGAACATATTTCCTGTGGCTGTGCTGTGACGTCTCAGTAGGCATTAAAAAGTCGGCACGCTCGGTTTCAATACAAATCGAGGTACATGTGACGTCTACTATAATATAATGTACTAGCAGCTCCCCGCGGTTTCGCCCGCATAAGTCCCGATCCCGTGGGAATATCGGGATCAAAAATAGCCTATAGCCTTCCTCAATAAATGGACTATCCAACACCGAAAGAATTTTTCAAATCGGACCAGTGGTTCCTGACATTAGCGCGTACAAACAAATAAACTCTTCCGTTTTATAATATTAGTATAGATGTTACCGGAAATGTATGAAATCTAGGAATTGTATATAATGGCGACCTCATTTAGGAAATGTGTAAAATAATTTATCAAAGATTACACAGGCCTACAACCATTTTGGTGCCGGGAATTTTAGACCTGATTTTAAGTATGCCTTACATAGCGATATCAAAAATGTTATCGGTTTTATTCTATCAGCTCTAGTTTCCGAGATAAAAAAAAATCATTTTTCACAAAAAATATACATTTTATTGGCATCAAACATCAAGAAATTGTCTTTTGAGTGATTTTCTAGAATGACACTGATTTGGGCAATCTCGCATGATACCCCAGCAATATTCGGCCATCATATGACTGTCCCACCTTCCTTGGTATCTATTCTCCATCGTTTTTATGTCTTGGTGGAAGCGTTCTCCTTGTTCTTCGCTTAGATCTCCTAAATTGTGTTGGAATTGGTCTAGGTGACTATTGAGGTAGTGTAATTTTATACTCATATGACAGCCTAAATCTTTGAAGTGAACCAGCATTTCCTCTACCAATTCTACATAGTTGGCAGCCTTATTATTTCCGAGGAAATTTTGTGCAACTGCTACAAAAGATTTCCAAGCAAGCCTTATAAAAATAATCATTCATAGAATTCTCAAAATTAGTGCTGTCTTTCACGTTCTTTAAAAGATCCAAGTCTCTGATGAGGTCATTGAGCTCATTCTGCGAAAATGGCTCAGGATTTGATGTTTTTCCGCAGTATTTAAAGTCAACATCTACTTGAGAAGAATTAGGTATTTCAGTTTCATCCTCCTGAGATTGCTCCACTACCTGGTGAAAAGCTGGTATTGGAACATTTTCTGAATGAGGTTTAGGTCTTTGTGCAAAAGAAATATTAGGGTATTTCCATTTATGGCGATTGTTTTTGTTGATACCCATTATATTATTCATACAAAAGTAACAGTCGTCAAAATGTTTTTTTTGTTCTTGCCATATCATAGGCACTCCAAATTTTAAAGACTTACGTGTCCCTTTCTCCCATTGTCGCAAATGTTCAACGCATATTTTACATACACTATGAGGCACCCACACTTTATCTTGGTGTCGAATTGCAATACCGAAGTAAGCAAAATACAAACGACTCACAGTGTTTGTAATCGATTTACGCTGATCTTTCAGTATGTATTCACCACAAACATAACAGAATGTATCAGGATTGTTAACACAAGATCTGGACGTACTAGCCATGATGAAATAGTAACATAAACTTTATGAATGTTATTGGAATAATGACTGTTTACGAATAAGACCGGTAAAAATGTAAAATGAGGGTAGTCGGTAAACTAGAGCTGATGAGTTAAAATGACGTATGATATAATATCTGTACATTACCTATTTTATCGACCATAGACACAATAGGGCTGCACCAGAAAAAACATTTTTTTTTGCAGGCCTGTGTTATTTAATACATACATTTCCTAGGAAATCTACATATTTCCTAGGGATTGTATACAATTCCTAAAGGCACCTAGGAAATGATATTATAGACAGGATAAATGTGGGTAGATGGAATTATGACGATGCGGTTTAGTGTATTTGATGTGTGTAGATATTAAGTATTAGTTATACATATTTTATTACCATTATGTGAGATAATACGGATCACCCCGACTAGGATAGGTTAGGTTAATGTTAGAACATGATTACACGTAGCGCTTTGGCGAGCGAGCGAAGCGAGCGTGCCGCGGCAGCGGTCGCCGAAGCGCCTAATACTATAAATAAAAACATTTTTAACATTTATTTCATATACAGTGCGATTTTTATACATCACGCCTTTTTTATTTACAGAATAAGGCGCTTTGGCGACCGCTGCAAAGCGCTGCGTGTAATCATAACATTAACCTTTTTTTTTTTTTTTTTTTTTTTTTTTTTTTTTTTTTTTTTTAGGTGGAGAAAATGCAGCCTTATGCACCATCACGCCACTCTCGGGGGAGAGCGGCGCGGTGTGTGGGGCTCCCTATGGCCTAAAGGTGGTAGGCGGCCATAGGTTTACCCACTAAAAGCTCCACCGGTTCCTCACTCGCCTTGATGTCAGGGACTACGGGCACTTGCGAGTCTTCCGCGGTACCCAACGGCAATGGTCCGATTCGGCCGGACCCCGCTCCGTAGAGGTTTTACGACAACTTCCTCGTGAGCGGCGCACGGAAACCACGTGCGCCCCGCCCGGGCTCTTACACGGCAGCATGCTCCCCTGAGCCTGTCGCCTACGAGCCCATCTATGGAGGCATCAGGTCGTCACGACGAGGACGCCCTGAGGGTCGTACTCTGCGGATGCGGTCGGTTCGAGAGGACACCTCTCGTTCCCTTTCCGCGACCTCCTTCGCAGTCATAACCGTTTCGGCGAAACGAAGGACAGCTGTCCATGCAGCCTCGTCCTCCACCATCGCCGCCACAAAACCCGGTAGGGATAAGTCCTCTCCCACCACCGCTCTCACCTCGTCCCGCTCGACATTCCAGGCCACACATACCTCAAGCGTGTGCTCGGCAGTATCCACGTCGCTGGGGCAGTGGTGGCAGCGAGTGTCGGGTTCCTTCCGCGCTATCTGATGCAGATACTTTCCGAAGCAACCATGTCCAACGGTCATCGAGGTATGCGCCAATCACGCGGCAGAGGTATGGAGGTACTCGATGATATCGAAGCGCCTCCAAGACGACACTCCAGGGAAGAGTGTTGAAGGCATTGACACCGCCAAGACGCACTCCCCCCGGGCAATTGCCTCCTCTACCAACGTTTTAACCCTCAGAACTGCATGGACCGTTGAACGCTCCCTGCGAAACCCGAACTGCGAGTCATGAAGGTCCGGACCGTCTCTCCCCAAGTGCGCGACGAGGCGCGCAGCTACAACTCGTTCGAGGAGCTTGCAAGCCTCATCAAGCAGCACTATGGGGCGGTACGCGGAGGGTGACTCAGCAGGTCGGCCTCCTTTCTGGAGCAGAACCAGCTTGCCCATCTTTACCTGGAACCCCGTCAAAACCAGGCGCAGTGTTCTTCGCCTTCATCTTTTGAACCGCCAGACGGAGCTTCACTGGAGATACTGCGATGGGTTCAGTTTCCTCCTCTGGCTCAGTGTGCTCTTCCGATAACATGCGGGGCGGAACATGCTCTCCTCTTTCGGGAAACAGATTCTCCACCACCATCTCGACGAGTTCGGGCTGGAGACTCTGGGTCAGAGGAGGGGCATACTGGCACAACTTGCCCCGCACCATGCGGTAAGGTTTTCCCCACGGATCATGATCCAGAGACTCCAGCATCTCCTCTCTGGCTCTGTTCTTCGCCTCCGCGATGGCTATCGTTAACGCCCGTTTGGCGTCACGGTACATTCCGTGAAGCTCGGCCTCTACCTCGGCATGATCGACACCTTGGCGGCGCCTCCTGCGGTGCCTTGTGAACCGGCGCCTCGCCACTACGCAATCTTTGCGTAGTTGTGCTATCTCAGCGTTCCACCAGTACACCTGGCGTTTCGGAGGCAGGGATCCGGTGCGGGGCATTGATGCGTCGCAGATGCGAGTCATCGCCTCCCGGAACCAAGCTGCTTCAGTGTCGACGTCCAGAGGCCTCTCTGGGGCTGTCGGCCACGCCTCTGCCATCGCAACTTCCGATAGCCTGTCTCGGTCTATTTGTTTAAGAGACCAACGTGGACCCTGGCAGGACTGTGCAGGAAACGAAGGGGCCGATGATTGGGCTGAGACGCTGAATCGGACATAGCGATGGTCCGACAGTGTCTCTACCCCGTCAAGGACCCTCCAATCTCCCACACGCGCGGCGACAATCGGACTGGCGAACGTCAGATCCACGATCGAATGCCCATTATGTCGCACGCATGTTGGAACCGCCCCACGGTTTAGGCAAAGAAGGTCATGGTCCATCGCCCACTGCTCCACGAGCCGACCCCTGGCTTCGGTTCGGGGGGATCCCCACACCGTAGACTTGGCGTTGAAGTCCCCCGTGACCACCAATGGGTAAGAGCGAAATCGGCCCATGACCGACTCCAGCTCTCGAAGGAAGCTCACGTAGTCTTGTCGAGGTGCATTAGATGAGATATACACCCCGACATAGGCCACCCCGTCCAGTAATCCAGCGACACATCCCCGCCCCTGTACAACCGAGGAGAAAGAAGGCGAACCAACTGCACCCCTGGAAGACATGGCAACCAAACCATCCGTATCGGCAATCCAAGCCGGATTACGCTGGACCGAATACGGCTCGCACGTAACCACCACTGAAATCAACCACTGCATTGCGCTCTGGATCATAAGATCCTGAGCTGCTTTACAGTGGTTAATGTTCGCGTGCAGAACAGAAATCGCCATTATTGTTGGCGTGGTTGTTGCGTCCTCTTACTACTGCCGGTCTTCTTTTTTGCCGATCGGCAAACGGCAGACCCTGCCGTATGTGCAGCGGTGCCACCAGCCTTGGCGCACGGACCACAATGCGGCTCCGCAGTACACTGCGCGGCCCTATGACCAGGTCTACTGCACCGGAAACAGAGGCCCCCGTTTCGATATTTGCCGAGTAGCAGTTTCCAGTGTGACCATGTTCCAGGCACTGGTAGCATAAGAACGGCCTTCGATCCAGCACCTTGATTTTGGCCGCGACCCAACCCACAAGTATTCTCTTGGCCTCAGCCAGCTTCTTAGCCGCCCCTATCGGACAACGTACCCATACTGAGGCAAGACCGGAAGAACTGCGTCGTATCTCTCCGGTCTTTACGTCCTCCAGGGACACGCCACCTGCAGCGGTTACAGCGGCCGCCACTTCAGGACTCGTCACTGATTCATCCAGACCGACTACTCGTAGTTCTGCGGTTTTGGTCGGCCTGGTGACTACAACGTCCTCAGGACTAAATAGCTCGCGCAGCTTGGCTGCAAGGAGGTCTGCTTTTACGCCGCTGTCCGCACCTGGAACCTCAATCTTTCGAGCGCCAGCGGCCGTTGGCCAAACACCTACGCTTGGTATCCCGAGAGAGGTGACGTCTACCTTAGTCTTTGCCTCCTTGATCACGTCGGGATACGTAATCCGTTCTGTAGCCACTGGGTGTATAGTAAGCACCACGACTGACGACTGCGGCACTCGTAGGCTGGACTTTTTAGCCTGGTTGGGTGGCGATTTCTTTGCCCGCATCACTGTAGACCATTCTGCAGATAACTGCGATGTCGGTGGTCTGCTTTGTACACCAGTCTGGGTCCTTCCCTCGACTACAAACGGTCCCCAAGCAGTCTCATTGGCCTGTGCTGCCTCACGGGCTGCAAGGGGTTTTTTGCCTCGGCGTCTCTTATTGCGCCCCTTAGCGGCCTCCGCATAACTAAATGCCTGCGAAGTAGCAGCGGGCTGCGATATGGTGACTGGCCGTATCCCTCCCGCAGGCTGTCCTTGTCGGTCAACAGCCAAGGAGGGCCGCAGTCGCTCTTCAGGAGGCAGTCGGGCACTCAGAGCCTCGAACCGGGCATCCTTGTATTTAGCCACTTGGCCCTCCCATCTCCCTCGCCCACTCCTCTTTTTCTGAGGCTGGTCTCCTCGAGGTTACAGAGCCTCCCCCAATCTTGCGATTAGAGGTCCCAGAAACCACTGCCATTGGCAGATCTTCTGCAACTTCCGCCTCCACCTCAGCCGCCATTTCTCTGTTTGGCTTCTCGGCAAGCATCTCTGTTAGAATGCGCAGCTGGGACTGCAGATCGGCCATCCCCCGCTCCATCATCGCCACTTTATTACGGAGAAGCTCATTTTCCTTTCTGAGCTTCTCCATTTCCGCGCTGACGCTAGGCGAGTGGCTTGGCGGTGCTTCAGCCAGCTGCACGCTGCTTCTACTTCAAGAAGTCCGCCTTCGTATACTGCTTCTTTTTGCCTCGCCTGCCCGTGCCAACTTTAGGCGGGAACGAGCCTTCATTCGCAACATCTATTTTCTCAGCAGGTCGTTTTTGACCCGCCGATAATAGACTGGGCGCCTCAGGGAGTTCCTCGCAGCTGTCCCCTGAGTCATCAACGGCACGACACCAGAGACTTCCCTCGTCGTCCCATTCAAGACTTCTGTCTCTACTTTGGGCCGCCTTAGAAACCCTTTCTTGTCTCCTGCTTCTGCTCCTACTTCTCCTTTCAGAGCTCGTCTGAGCATTCAGGCTCGTTCTGCTCGAGCTTCTCTCTCGCCGCTCAGTGCTTAGCCTGCGCTCTCTACCCCGGCTTCCTTTTCCATCGATCCTCCGAGCAGTGCTTCGAAGAAAGTAACACCTCTCCGAATCCCCATCTAGAAACGCAACGGTCTTCTTTCTTGCACCGGTACTCACTACCTTCTCTTCGGCCTCCTCTTTGGTATCCCCCCCTATGTCGATTTCCCCTAAACCCTCCCCCCCGGTAGCCCCACCAACGCTTCCCTCTCCAGACTCCACCCAAACGCCCTCCCCCTCTACATATTCCCCAACATTCTGCCCTCCAATATTCTGCTCCCCAACAGTCTGCCCCCCAACATTCTGCCCCCCAATATTCTGCTCCCCAATATTCAGCCCTTCGACTTCTTCCACATTCTCCTTCTCCACTCCCCCAACAATCACGCGGTTTGCTGCTCCCCCCAGAATACGCTGGGAGCTGCCCGCCGAAGCGGGGTGGGATTCCCCAGTCGCGTTGCGGCTGGGACCTGGGTAGTTTTTTTACAAGTCGCCTTCATGTTAATTTTTGGGCTGATTCACAGCTTCGGCTGATCCACAGCTTCGTGTGTACCTGATCAACTTTTAATGTATAGTGTGTATGCGTGTATATGTGTATTGTGCGTGTGTGTCTGTGTGAATGTGTGGTTCGGCCAAGCAGAAGGTAAAAGCCCATCGGCAAGGACGAACCGTGTGTGAGCGTGTGATTTAATGTAAGTGTATGCGTGTACGTGAAGTGTACCTACCTATAGTATGCCTCTTGGTTCACCGCCTGACATAGCTGGATTGCTATGGCAAGCAGCTACTAAGCCCCCCCACCATGTCAAGGTGGACATACATCGGGAGGGCATAACATTAACCTAACCTAACCAAGTCGGGGTGCTCCGTTTAGTTTTTCTGTGCTTTAGATAGTTAGATAGCATCGGGATTTTAACTGTAAATATTTTAATATTAGATACCTATTCGAATACGTACCCCCCCCCAAACCTCCTGCTACCGACCAACATTCTGAATTTAACACATTTCCGATTGCTGCTTAGGAAATATATAGAATTCCTAGGAAATGTGTATAATTTAAATTATTTTACACTTTTCCTGTGGATTTTAGGCAATGTACACATTTCCTAGGAATTCTATATAATGACGGATTACATACATTTCCGGTAACATAGATAATAGATAGATAATATGTCTGTGTATTCCACATTGTCACAGACAGATATTAAGTAAAAAATGGCAAAGATGAACAAACAATGATTTGTGATGTAGGTACCTAGAAGATAGAAATGTTCGGCGGGCTTAGTGGCTGCACCGGCCTACGTAGGTACACGGACTAGTCTGCTTGACGTTATGTCAGACCGCTGGGTGGTGGCATTAAGCCGGGGCCGAAGCCTCCCATTAAAGGAACTAATCTACTGCTTCTTTAGCATCAAGGGTTACTTAGAACAAGTAAGAACTAATGTAGGTCGTGGTTATAAAATAAACTACAAAATATCATTAATATTCGTATAAGTTTATTATTTTTTATTTATAATTATATTCGTCTTTATATTATTGAATTGTCTTTATATTCGTAGGTATTTTAGGTATAAAGAAATAAATAATAATTAACATTGCGGGGTGCTTCCCATTTGCCTCATTGAAGGAATGAAAGGGACAAACAAAAATAGAAAAAATAAAATTCATATTTGTCCCGAAAAACAATGTGGCGAAACGGAATCTCCCACATTATCAACAAGTCCCGGCTGTTGGCACACACAATCACACACACAACGCGCCGGCGCCTCTAGCGGATATAGAGTTAAACCTATTTGGCCTTTAATATTTGAAAGTATCGTCGTTTCGTAGTCTAGAATTTAAAAAACGTATGGGTATATCAATAATGATACTCCTTTTTAAGTAAAAACTACTGAATCGTTTACGATGAAACTTAGGATGTAGTTGTAGACTAATAGTTCTTGGTTAATACATAGGCATTTTTTTTGTAGCTAAAAAAGCTCATCAATACTAATATTATTAAGAGGAAATATTTGTTTGTAACGAATAGGATACGAAACTACGAGACCTATTTAAAAAAATAGAAAGTTTTTTATCGAGGAGTAACATGGGCTAGTTTTGATCCCGTTATTCTCACGGGATCGGGACTTACGCGGGTAAAACCACAGGATACGGTTAGTTACGACACTTAATAAACACTTACATAAAACGAATACAAATTGGGACTCTTCGAACCGTTTAATTTAAAGGTAAATGAAAAAATATTGCCTTCAAAATTGCATGAATTCAGACAAAATAATTAAAAATAAATAAATTCTGTGAATTCTAAATTAGAATAAATTATATTACAGTTAACTAGTTCACACGGAGTGTAACAGCGAAGACAACGTTATCGAAAAGGGGTTATATTAAAGACAGATTACAATTTTGGTTCCACGCCTTAAGACAATACAAACAGAAAAAAACTGGTTTCACAGTAAACTTGATCCCATTTAAAAAAAATGTTTAAATTTTAAAAACTCATAGAACAAAAGTTGTTTATCTCTAGACGTTTTAGAACAACCGTCTTTCGGCTTACGTTACCCTCCCTGATACACATTGTTTATTAAATAATTTAACTATATACAGTTTTTATAAATAATATTCATATTTAGTGCATTTACTTAGACCTAGAACAACGAACCAACACTAATAATAGGTCTTTACCTATGAAGTTGCCGTTTTTCAGTACTGGTCATTTCAAATATAAAAAAGTTGGGAATGGCTTGGTATTTTAAATTCAAATGCATTTTGTTTTAAAAACATGACATTCTTTTTACAAATTGATTAGCGTTGTATTTTCATCACATTTGAACATTTTGCGACATAATGAATACTTCCTAAAAAGTTGATGGCACTGTTTGGTGGTCTAGTGTGGGTGTGCTTCACCACAGCTTTTTACAAAACGGCATGAGCATTACTACAGATGTGTACTGTGAAGAACTGGAGACAATGATGGAGAAGCTTGATGGAGTTGCATATGTGGCAACCAACATTTGGTCAATCTGTCGTCCTTACTGCTCCTTCACGACAACGTGCGATCCCATACTGCACAACAGACTGTCTCCAAGCTGCAAGAGCTTGGGTTGTAATCTGTACCTCATCCGCCATACTCACCAGACCTTGCACCTATCGACTATTACTTTTTTCAAAATTTAGACAACTTTTTAGGGGGTAAAAAATTCAATTCCTGAGAGGCGGTACAAAATGCCTTTGATGAGTTTGTTGCCTCCCGTCCAGCTGATTTTTACAAGAAGGGCATCAATAAACTGCCAATGTGTTGGCAAAGATGCGTCGATTTCATGGGAATTACCAGAGATCGGAATTAGGTGAGTGAAAATACCTAAAGTTTGCGGGACATATATGGAGCTGTTACAACCAGTTAAACCGGTTTTGGATTTTACCTATTTAGTTTCGGTTTTTTTTTTACATGTTCTTTACCTTTGAAACACCGAACTATAAACATTTACAAGCTGCTAATACAGTTCTAAATAAATTTTTGTTTTGTACTTTTCCAGTTAAAATTCGGTATTTTAGTCCCAATTGTTCTTTGTCGGTCAAACACAGAATTTTATATATCTGCAAAATGCTAATGCGGTTTTAATTTCTTTTTTTGATGTGTATCTTAAGTTAAAAAGTTTTGCTACAGATTGATGCAAGGAAAACGAACATTTTCGCGTCTTTACATAGTTTTGAAGTCGGTTTTTTTTTAATTATTAAACCTGCACTGCATCAAAAAATTAATTAAAAACATTTATTTCAATTGCAAGAACGTTGTGCGTAAACTACTTTCCACATTCAGAGTTCGGAACATGCAATAATATTAGTTTTTTCCTAGAAATGATAAATATTCTTCTAATGTTAAAAAAGGCTTTGTGTTCTTCGCAGTACAAAAGCCCACGCTAATCCATTCTGTAAAATTAAGTAAAATTCTGTGTTTGGCCGACAAGAACAATTGGGACTAAAAAACCGAATTTTAACTACAAAAGTACAAAACAAAAATTAATTTAGAACTGTATTAGCAGCTTGTAAATGTTTATAGTTCGGTATTTCAAAGGTAAGGAACATGTAAAACAAAAAAAAAACAAAACCGGTTTAACTTAAGTGGTTGTAGCAGCTCCATATTATGTCCCGCTGCAAACTTTAGGTATTTTCACTCACCTAATTCCGATCTCTGGTAATTACTTTGAATAACAAAAATAAAAAAATGTGGGAAAAATAAGTACTTTCACTTATTCCATACAAAACGGCAATTTCATAGGTAAAGACCTAATATTATAAATACTCTGAAACTACTGAACCGAGTTTGATGAAATTCGGATACATTCGATACCATCGTTTACGAAAATTCTTTCGGAACATCTATTTGTATATTACAAACACGTGAAAAGCCGGGTCGGGGCGCTAGTAATCCTATAAATACTAACTTTTGACAAGGATCAAGAGAAGTACACTTAATATTAAAGATACGGCCAGGATCAATATACAGTGCATTTTCCTATTTTTTCTTTGGTACCTGAAAATAAAATAAAAATATGAATATTAAAAATATTATGGACTAACATCATCGTAAAATATATTGTAAAGTTTGTCTTTAAAAAAACTTTTTATAATTTAAAAAGTTGTTCTCTTAAACTCTCTCTGTAGAAAGATCCCTCTTTCTGATTATTTTACCCTCTCCGGAACACATTGTACGTACATTGGCCAGAACATGGGAAATGATGGAGTAAAGAAGCAAAGAAGTTAGCATAAACGCGAAACTTGTCTACTAGATAGGAAGTTGAAGTTTCGGATTACTTCGGGTTTCGGATTACGGATTTTCCATACAATTTAAGTGTCTTATTAAAGTCTTACCTCTCCCCTTTATATTATAGTCAATCTATCCAGTCTATCTGCTCTGTATTATATTATAGTCTATCTATTCAGTCTATCTGTTCTATATTATAGTCTATCCGGTCTAGAATAGTCCCCTGTTCGTGTAGGTACCATGTGACCTAAGATCTTACCTCTCCGCTTGCCGCAGCTGTTTGTACCCCTCATGAACTTGAGTCTGTGTCAGTTCTATATTATAGTCACAGATCACATAATACTAATAGTCTATCCGGTCTAGGATAGTCCCCTGTTCGTGTAGGTACCATGTGACCTAAGATCTTACCTCTCCGCTTGCCGCAGCTGTTTGTACCCCTCATGAACTTGGGTCTGTGTCAGTTCTATATTACAGTCTATCCGGTCTAGGATAGTCCCCTGTTCGTGTAGGTACCATGTGACCTAAGATCTTACCTCTCCGCTTGCCGCAGCTGTTTGTACCCCTCATGAACTTGAGTCTGTGTCAGTTCTATATTATAGTCTATCCGGTCTAGGATAGTGCCCTGTTCATGTACCATATGACCAAGGTCTTTGAACACGTCGTTAAGGTCTGTGATGGATCGGACTATCTTGTTGACTTCTTCTTCTCTTTCTGCTACCATCCTGAAAGTGAAAAATATTTTTTTTACATTTTAACACATAGGCACTAGTGTTCAAAAATGTTAATGTCTGTATTTCAATTTGCAACAAACTACTTTTTAGCCATTAAATAAGAGCATAGCCATTTTATTACACTGTTTAATTTGCTTTTCATTTGCTTTTACGGATAAAATCGTCAATTTGTACAAGGTTTCAGTTTTAAGTTTCCTTTGTATTTATCTTACTTTTATGTTAATTATGTTAAATAAATATTGTTTAACTAGCCCGATCTCGTGGGAATAACGGGATCAAAAGTAGCCTATGTTACGCCTCGATAATCCAGCTTTCTATTGGTGAAAGAATTTTTGAAACCGGTTCCGTAGTTTCAGAGATTACCTGGATAATACATACCAACCTCCTATACCTCTTTATAATATTAGTAAAGATATTCTATATAATAAACATTGATAAGATGCTTTATTCCAAATAAATCATTTATCTATCTATCTATTTAATTTAATTACATGGTTATTTATTTAATTATGGCTTTATGAATACATCTTTGGGTAACTGAGTTTCTTCTAACCTTGTATTTTCCTCCTGCATCAACAACAACTGCTTTTGCGTCTGGTTCTGATTACTGATCCCATCGAAATTGGACTCCTCATTCAGGTACTGCGTTCCCGAAGTACTCGGTAAAGAGAAAAGTAAGTCTGTCTGGTTGTTTGTGAGTCCGGGGAGGAGTTCGGAGTCGTCTAGAGATAGTTCCTCAAAGTTGGGCAGGTCGAGGTAAGCGTTCGAGCGTTCTTCTCGTGACGTCAGGGATTTTAGGTAGTTTGATTGTGCTGTTCGGAACGTTATGCTCAATTCTTGCAATGTTGTGACGAGGGCTAGGACTACGTTTGTTACTAGTTGTTGTTCGGTTTTGCTGCCTGGAACGAAATAGATATGTTTAATAATAAGATTTCTTTTTCTAATAGCTGTTCTCTGCAGATTTACCAGTGTAGTTTAACTGAGATGAAAAGAATGCTATTTGTCCAGTAGCTGCCGATGGGCACCGAAGCCAAGAGGCGCGCAATGTGGAAAGCCGAGCTTGCCTGGCTTTGGCTTCCAACCCACCTTAGCCGAAACCCTTTATACCTCGAAGGTTCATCACTGGTTTTGGTTAGGTTAGGGATTGTCCACAAACCAGCGCAGACCTAGTCCCATAGTTTGCATTGCAACCTCCAAGCTACGTAGGTACTGACCGTGCGCGGCGTGCCTGCGTATGGCGGCGGCGTGGTGGTGCGCGTGCGTGAAGAGCCGCGCGACGTCCGCGGCGAGGCGCGCCGTGCCGCCGCCCTCCGCCTCGCCGTCGTCCAGCGCCGGCCGCCGCAGCTGCTGCTCCTGCACCGAGGCCAGCTCCGACACCTTGCTGCGGAGTCTGCGGGGGGATATACCAGACTATGTAGCCTAAAGCTCCTTGAGGCAGCTTATAGGTAACCTGAGTGTGGGTTAACCAACTAGCAACGCTCCCGTGACCTGGCTTTGCATGGAAGTAATATATTATACAAATAAACCTTCCTATTGAATCACTCCATGTATTTAAAACCGCATCAAAGTCCATTTCAAATAATTAAGCATACATAGGGACAGACAGACAGACAGCAGGAAGCGACTTTGTTTTATCATCATCATCATCATCATCATTTCAGCTGTAAGAAGTCCACTGCTGGACATAAGCCTCCCTCATAGATTTCCAGATGCTTCGGTCATAAGTGGCCTGCATCCATCGTGAACCCGCGGCCTTAACTAAGTCGTCCTACCATCTCGTTGTATCTTTGTTTTATACTATTTAGTAAAATAATGTTTCAATAATTAAAATCCAATGACCGCACCTGGATATAACATAATGGGCCTCCTCAAGTGTGTCGACCCATGGCGGAGGGACGGGCTCGCGTATCTCATGTGATGAGCCCCCCTCTAAGTCTCGGTCGCGCGAAGACCGTCGCATGAGACGGACACGTTCTGTGTCGTTGTCCTGAAACCATCAGCATAAACATAAATAATAAACTATTTATTTTAGGCAACTAAGACCCACAATACATACATACCTACATAAGTAAGATTTGTGAATTTAAAATGTTTAATAAAACTTATTTGTTTAAACTATTGTGTGCAGTTCAGTGTATATGTTTAGGCTCCTAAAAATTCAGAAGAGTGTAGGTTTATATAATGAGAAATAGAGAAAAAATCTTCATACCTGTCCCATAAAAGGAGGCTATAACAAAGAGGAATAATGCAGTATCATCACCACAAGGAATAAAAATATTAACCATGCTTATTAGGCCGGCCGCACTTTGAATACATCCCAAAGTGCGGCCGGCCTTAGGGTCATGCATGCCAAGGTATCTTAAAAAGTGTTTATCAGTTAAAGTTCTGAGGAAACACTTCTTTTTAGGTCAAGTGTAATAAATAACTTGCCAAGATTCAAATATTTGCTACCTTTAAATTGATTATTTGGATCCAAAGAGTAGTTTGAAGAATTACAGTTCATATTAGAAGGACTTGTACTAGATAAATTGCATCATACTGCCGTAAACTTGGTGTAATGCCGAAATCAATAAAACATCACAACAGTGAATCTGAATTTACCTGCTCTGTAAATATTTGCCGGCTGTGTATCGCATTGTTGCGCATTAACACAAACACTTCGGTTAAACTTCTCGACACCATTTCAAAGAATTTTTCGCAAAAAATAGAGAAAATTCATGGAAAGTGTTTATTTTCCAGATTTTTTTTTCTTACAGCAAGCAAAGCGAATTGGCTCGAGATGACAAACATGACAGTTTTGACAGCTATTTTTGACAATGACTGCCCTTTTTTTTGTTGAATGAATGAACGAATGATTATGTTCGGATATCTGCATTCTGCAAAACAAATAATAACGGTACAAAAAACCGATATAGTACCGGTTTATAACTATTTAATACCATTTTTACTCTGTCAGTCAGCCGTGGTGCGCACTGCGCAGACAGCTGTCAAAATTCAAAACAAAGAGGTTGTTTCTTTTCCATTCATTCCGTTTTCTATTTTAATTAATTTTGAGATAATCGTGCCAATTTTTCTCCTGTATTTCGCTTAAATTCATGCTAACGTCATATATTTATCATCAAGAAGCACTGTTATCCTCAATACGTAGTATTAAAAAGGAAAATGAGCGCTCAAGCTTACGATCCCGGTCCAGAACAATTCCAGCAGTTTCCTTCAAATAGAATAATAGTTATTCACCCTGGATCCATGCACATCAGAATAGGAAGAGCCTCAGATCTTCTCCCAGTGAAACAAATGCACTGCATAGCGAGAAAACGTCGACACGGCGGTAAAATATACCGCGATCCTTTCGTGCCGCCTAGTGTACCGAAAACTAAGGAATTAATAGAAGAACTAGAAGAATGTCGTCTTCAAATATCTCATACGTTGCAGTCTTGTGTACAGTCGAATGGGGCGAGGCGATACGCGACGCCACCGCAGCAGATCGCGGCGTTCAACCGACGATCGCTGCCCGAGACGGTAAGCGACGGAGAGCCGTGGCCTCAAGTACAGTGCGACATCGTTATTGGCGACCTTGTCCTAGACATCGACCCCGAACTACCCTACAATATACATTTCCCATATCGCCGTGGAGACTTCAACATCCACTCAGAAGTCGGAGGCTCAATATCATCAGTTTTAAATGATTTGTACACAATATGGAGCTCAATTATTGAGTATAAACTAGGCATACCTCTCATAGAGCTAGTGAAGTACCGCTGTGTATTGTTAATACCAGATCTCTACTGTAGAAGTCATCTCAAGTATTTAATGTCATTGTTACTGAAGGAATTGGGCTTTGGAAGCTGTTTTCTTGTTCAAGAAAGTGTCGGAGCTACTTTCGGAGCTGGGATTGGTTCTGCCTGTGTTGTGGACATTGGAGATCAGAAGACTGCTATATCCTGTGTAGAAGATGGGATATCACACAAGACAACTCGATTACGAATGGATTATGGAGCTGGTGACGTGTGCCAAGCATTGTCCTGGATGTTTCACAAAAGTGCATTCCCTTATAAGAATTGGAATGAAAATGTACCCCGCGATGTCATTCTGATGAGGACTTTGTATGAAAACTTCTGTCATGTGAACTTAGATGTTTGTGGACCTCAGGAAAAGTCCTTCTTAGTGGACCATCCAGGGGATATCATCAACAAATACACTCTGCAAGTTGGCGATGAGTGCATCATCTCACCTCTCGCAATGTTTTATACAGATCTGCTGAAAATAACAGGACCTAAGACGACAAAAACTCAAAACAGACAGCCAAGTGATCCCGAAGATCCTTTTGATGCAGACTTTCTTCGAGAAACTGGACGGAAACGTGAAGCAGTCGATACAACTGCAAATGAAAGCCAGCAACTTGAGAACACTAATGAAACTCATCCCCAGACAAATCCAGATGAAGATATAGTCGTAGACACATTAGAAGTTGGGCCAGGAGATCTCGTCGCACTAGCTCCGGGACAAGTGCTGGCTTTAGATGCAGCTATACTACAGAGCATTGACCAAAGCCCCAATGAAGAACTTAAGCGTAAAATGTACTCAAATATTTTAATTGTCGGAGGTGGAGTAAAAGTCCACGGATTATATTTGTGGCTACAAAATAGACTGGCTCTACAAATTCCTTATACATATAAGACTGAGCAGCTTGAGATAGTGACTTCTCCAAAAGACATTGACCCTGCAAGCACTGTGTGGAAGGGTGCTGCGGTCATGTCATGCTTAGAATCTGCCATTGAGCTGTGGATCAACCAGAGCGAGTGGAACAAGTTTGGATTGAGGATACTGAGGGAGAGAGCGCCATTTATTTGGTAGAATAAATTATTGAATAAGTAAATCTAAGTTGTCATTTGTCACCTATTTAGCTTTTACCATCTCTATATTTTATTTCACAGCTTTACCCATACCCATTGCTTTGGTATTAATATGTGCAAGAGTCCACGGGACTTTACGCTATTACGAAGGTGGGTACTGTTACCATTTCCAACAAACAATACCAAAATAAAATTATGAAAAATTTAGTTTTCTACCTTAATAGGTATCGGTATTATTCGGATTAAGATTTTATTTTTATAGAGCCCCCACCACAAGGTTTTCCAAAATATTCATTCAAAATTAAATAAAACGGAGATACATTTCGTTCAATTTTTGAGCGTAAATTACTAGTTTACATCTCATTTGTTTTTTATTATTCCCAATAAAAAGTAATTCACGCTGTAAAAATGAACGAAATGTATCTCCGTTTTATTTCATTTCGAATGAATATTTTGGAAAATCTTGTGGTGGCCCTGTAAAAATAAAATCTTAATCCGAATAATACCGATATTAGGGTAGAAAACAATTTTTTTTATAATTCTATTTTGGTATTATGTTTGTATGGAAATGGTAACAGGACCCACCTTCTTAAGGGCGTTGAATACTTCCGGTGTGGATCGGTTGAGGTATACAACCTGTAGAGGACATACATACACATTGACAGATAAAAGCAATAATGCTTCTCTCGCTTGGCCTATTTATTACCATACAAATAAAAACCTAGTAGTATACCTTACTTGGGAATCTTTCAGAGAAAAAAACACTATTTATAAAGAAAGTATTTATTTTATCTTACTTCTTACTAATATTATAAATGCGAAAGTAACTCTGTCTGTCTGTCTGTTACGCTTTCACGCCTAAACCGCTTAACCGATATTGATGAATTTTGGTATAGAGATAAATAAGACCTTGGAGCAGGACATAGGCTACTTTTAATCCCGTAAATCCCGCGGGATCGTGGCTTACGCGGGTGAAACCGCGTGGCGCAGCTAGTTAAGTATAAAAATATAAAAGGTACCATAGACTGTAATACATAACTACATATAAAAAGTACTTACACTATACTTAGACTGCTGATAATTATTATGCTACATTGGCAACTTAGTTATTTAATATCAATTGTTTAAATTCGAAGTAAATTAAGCTTTAGGTACGTATTTACTGCGGGGTATTTCCCATCTTTTTGCATAAACTTTTTTGTCATAAACATAAAAGGCTAACGATTATAGCATACACATTTTAGTCGTAATACTTATTACATTATGCATAAAAACTTTTGGCATAAATATTTAACGCATATTAGAGATTTGGCTAGTTTTACTCGAATTTTAAAAAAACTATGCGGAGCACTCAGACTAGGGTAGGTTAGGTTAATGTAAGAACATGATTAAACGCAGGCGTACACACACGCACATACTAGAGATAAAAAAGCGCGATGTATAGAATAGCGTGACGTAATGTAAAAAAAAAAAAATTAAGTTTTTTATACCGGAAAAGTTTATGCGTTGTGTTTATGGTTTATGAATATTATGCGTTACGTTTTACGCTTCCTGTATTTATGACAAAAAACTTTATGCCAGACGGAGGGGACCCATTTGCTGCATTAAAAAGTTTTCAAACATCAGTGTTTTCTCAGGAAAAATAAATGCAATTTTGTCATGGACTAAAATTCATGTTTCAAACATTGTATAAATCTTAGACGCTTACTTATTTTAATTAAAAATGCAGTCTTGTCATGACATACTCAATACTTATAAAAACTATTATTTAATTTTGGTATAATTAAATTCAATAAAATTGTCTAAAAATATAAAAGGAAATCTATAAATTTAAATTTAGTAAATAACTACAATTAAGAACGACATTAAGGCTGACTCTAACTTATCATCAAAAGGCACCTGGGAATATCAAATAGTAAAAAAGCGGAAATTCAGATAATACTAACATTGAGAAATACAAAAACAAACCTGTATAGGTATTTGAGTGGTAATTAAAATTATTTTTAACTGGCAACACCGTTACCTTCGCCTTTATGATAAACCACATGCGAATGCTCAATCTTAAGTTTAGGATGGCAACACAAATAATACAATATCAATAAAACAATTCCTACCACAAACGGTAGAACAGTTAACACAGTCAACGGGTAAAAGAAGACAGACTCTTTAATACCCTCATTTGCACAAAAGAACCACACGAGGCCACAAGCCACATTCTCCACGAAACATATAGAATAGTACATGGAGTACCGATATCTGGTCTTGCCTTCAACGGGCAGTATGTAAGTGAAGAGATAGACCGCTCCGAGGGCACAGGAGAAGGCCAGTTCTCCGAACTTGTTGTCTGCACAGAATGGCGAGGGATCGAACAATTGCAGCAACGCGGCCATCGCGAGGATGTGTGCCACGCACGCGGCCACCGCCCAGTGCGGCGCGAGGTATGCTATGCAGGATATGGAGATGATGCGGCTCACTGTAACAACACCGACAACAAAATATAGTGCCCGGCCAGCTCATGTTGTACTTGTGTAGGCACCAGCCCCGAATATGATATACTCACGTGTAATGAGACAGTGGTAGGCGGTCTGCATGGCGGTGCCCGGCCAGCTCATGTTGTCCTTGTCTTGGGCGAAGCGGATGGCACGCTGGTACGCGCCGAGACACCAGCCCAGGCTCACTGTGGACGACGCGATCGACAGCGACTGGTGCACTGCGGAGTTAGAACCACTTAGTTGGAGTTGGAGATCCGGCTCGAAGGACCAGAATGTTCATTACTCAAACCAAAAAGTTGCGTTCCGAAATACAAGACTTTTCCGACGCGCCACAAACCGGAATACGTTAAAGCCATGTTGTATTGAAATGATTAAAATCGGAACAAAAAAGTGTTATTTAAATTATTAATAACTTTCGAAGAGCAAATGATTTCCCGTTAAATAATTAACCATTGCAGCCATTGCAAAAACAAATGAAAATTTAACACATACAATACTTTGGTATCAAATATTTTAAACTAAATGCTGTTTAGCGAGTCACCTTCGCTCCAACCACCCTAGATATAGACAGGTCATTCGCCGTTGACGGATTCATCAAGGACATCAAACATTTCAAGTACTCACAGGCGAATTTATCAGCATGTCGCAGCAACAGCGTGGTCTGCAACACCTGCTGCGGCGCAGCCTCCAGGAAACTCTCGAACACTCTCAGCAACGCCGCGTCAGCGTCCTCTTCTAACATGCGACCGTAGTACTCCCGCTGCAGCTTCTTGTCGCCTGACTTCTCCGCGCGACGGGACTTCACCGCGTAACTTTAAACGTTCAACAAAGAAGTGTCAGATTACACCAACTACGCCAACTAACTTTACACGTTCAAAGAGGCACCAGATTAGACCAACAGCTAATATACAACTACAACGCATGTCGAACTAAAAACAACCACGAATCCTATTGAAGAAAATGGAGAAATAATGAAGGATTAGTTGGATGTTAAACAAGTGAAATGAAATGTATTAAGAAGTAATGGGAAATTAATTTGTAAGTTTAAAAAGAATCGTATAAATAGAGAAGTCTACTGCGCTGGATTGTCCTCAAAACCTTACTTGACAGAGTATTTTTTTTTTCAAAATCGGTACAGTCTAAAAAAATCCCGTCGGGGCGACGATGGAGGGGATGGCACGGGATTTGGGAAGTGACGTGGGACACGTCCAGTCCGGGAAACGTTAGGTATGCAGAGACCCTAACTTTACACGTTCAACAAAGAGGCGTCCGATTACACCAACTAACTTTACGCAACTAGGTAATAACAATAAAAATACTGCTACATGACACAGAGTCATTTACCTACACATTTCTTCACCTTATAGTTAGATCATTTGGCATGCATTGTTTTTAATAAACACGAGTAAATATTTTTATTGTTCCATTATTGTACTTTAGTTATAGTAGAGGAGCCCGTGAAGATCGACCTTCACCCATCTGATAACCAGATGAGACATAATTTTTATCAAATATTATACATTAACGAACATGCCTATGATAGCTTGCCTATCGAAAAGTGTTCATGGCTATTTTTAATTAAATTAATTTTAATCAATTTTTTTTCATCACCTTCACTCTTTTGATAACCGAATGAATTGTACCTCAACTGATAGTTTTTAACATACAGAATATGCCTAGATAGGCTTGCCTACTAATTTCTGTTCATGGCTACCTGGCAAGCAGGTGTGAACATGTAAGTCAATACCTATAGGTAACTACGCCGATATGATAACCAATTCAAATTTATATCATAAGAAAGATAATTTAATTACAAAAGCAATCGTATAAGCTTGCCTGCAAAAAACCGTTCATGGAATACCATTGCCAAGCTATAAAGTTTTAGAATTGGAGTCATTTAATAGGTGCGAGAGAGAAAGTTTATAGCTTGGCAATGGTATTTCATGAACGGTTTTTTGCAGGCAAGCTTATACGATTGCTTTTGTAATTAAATTATCTTTCTTATGATATAAATTTGAATGGGTTATCAGATCAGATACAAGTCAATATAGTTACCTATATTGACTTACCCGTTCACACCTGCTTGCCAGGTAGCCATGAGCAGAAATTAGTAGGCAAGCCTATCTAGGCATATTCTGTATGTTAAAAACTATCAGTTGAGGTACAATTCATTCGGTTATCAAAAGAGTGAAGGTGATGAAAAAAAATTGATTAAAATTAATTTAATTAAAAATAGCCATGAACACTTTTCGATAGGCAAGCTATCATAGGCATGTTCGTTAATGTATAATATTTGATAAAAAATATGTCTCATCTGGTTATCAGATGGGTGAAGGTCGATCTTCACGGGCTCTTAGACTATTATGTGTCGGAGTTTATGGTGGAGCTGCTTAAATGCCTACGTAGTTCTACACGTTTATGCAAACAACTTTTTGTACTACGGCTTTTGGATATTCGAAGTACCCTAAGTAGTTACCGTAAATTTTGAATTTAAAGTTTACTTGAAAACCAGCTGTTTAGACTTAGAGCGGTTTAAAGTTGGAGGTTCCCTTTATTTAGTTAGAACTCCTACAATCTAAAGCTAAACTTAGCACTTTTAGAAAAAACAATCTTATGAAAATGCAGTAAGAATTTAAAATAAATCCATCTTTATTGAATTTAATTTAACTTATTATAACTTGTAGTGATAGGTAATTTGCCATAATACTCATTACGCTTAAAAACTTTTGGCATAAATATTTTATGGTATCACAACTTTGTTTTATAAGTAGTAAGTTTTTTTTAAGTGCACAACGCATAGAAATTTGGCTTTACAAAATTTTGAACAAAAAAAAAAAAAAAAACTAAACGGGAACCCCGACTTGGATTGGTTAGGTTAATGTAAGAACATGATTACGCGCCTAATACTATAAATAAACAAGTGCGAGTCGGACTCGCGCACGGAGGGTTCCGTACCATTATCTATACAACAGATTTTGTTTTGAAAAATAAATTGCGGTTTACGATTTATGACGTTTTTAAAAAAAACTACTTACTAGATCTCGTTCAAACCAATTTTCGTTGGAAGTTTGCATAGTAATGTACTTCATATTATACTTATTTTAGCTTTATCATTCCATTATTTTAGAAGTTACAGGGGGGACTACATTTTACCACTTTGGAAGTGTCTCTCGCGCAAACTATTCAGTTTAGAAAAAAATAATAACCTCAATATCATTTTTGAAGACCTATCCATAGATACCCCATATGTATAGGTTTGATGAAAAAAAAATTGAGTTTCAGTTCTTAGTATGGGGAATCCCAAAAAAATATTATTGTGAAAATCTTAATGCGGTTCACCGAATACATCTACTTACCAAGTTTCAACAGTATAAGTTTTATAGTTTCGGAGAAAAGTGGCTGTGACATACGGACGGACAGACAGACATGACGAATCTATAAGGGTTCCGTTTTTTGCCATTTGGCTACGAAACCCTAAAAAGGCGTAATGTATAGAAATCGAACTTTATATGAAATATCAATTTATGCTAATTGTAATTTATTTATTTCAAGTCAATTTTGTATAAAAACCCTAAAACTATTAATGGCTGAAAATCATCAGTCCGGTGACCACAGCGTGGATCCGTAAGCAGACCTCTAGATAACTTAGAAAAAACATATTTTAAATTTATACTCTAAAGAAAATGCTTTTTGATGTTATGCCATAAAAATAGTATGCCTTAAATTTTTATGCGTTTTGAGTATTAGGACATAATTTTTTATGACGAATAAGTTGCGTTATGTGTTTACGGTTTATGAATATTATGCGTTAAAATTTTATGCGTAACGTTTTATGCCTTTCGTGTTTATGACAAAAAAAGTTTATGTCAGACGGAGTCTCCGAAACCACTGGACTGATTTTGATGAAATTGAATATGAAGATACGTTGCATATTTGGGATTAATATGGGTCATGCATTACCCCGAAACTTTCACAGGATCGAAAATATAAATTTCTTATTTATCCGTCTTTGAACCTATAACCTTGCTTGATAACCGCTGTTATCTAACAATAAGTTAATTTTAGAACCAACAGACAGATTAACAATGACTAATCAATCAATTGCTGACTAATAATAACTGTTATTGCCTGCTCACAGGTAGGTTAAGCCCGTTGTCTGCTGAATGTGTGTGTGAGTATGATTTAGATTTTGCAGTTTGCGATGTCAACATCAGCAATCAAAGAGTTTAAGCACAGTTCTTTGTTTTATTAGATCCTTTGATAATAAATAACTGTGTAAAAGATAAATAATCTACTTGGATAAGGAAATCTTGCATTCAGAGAATTATTATCGACATAAAAGATAGCCTCCGTCCTTCTACTTCACTATAATATGGACAGAAGTTCTTGTACAAGTTTTTGTTCTCAATGCGAAACAGAGTAAATACTTCAACTATATATAGTCTGTTATACAATACACTAGCAGTGTCCTGTGGTTTTACCTGCATCCCGTGGGAAATTTCAAAAGTCGTTTATTGGATGCCTACATTGTAGAACACACTCTCCAATTTTTACTCCTCAGCATCAGCGATATTGGCTGTGCGATGATCAGTCAGTCAGTCAGGACAAAGCCTTTTATAGATAACGATTAGCTTGGATGTTTGATACTGTTTCAAGGGAAAACGACTGATCGGGCCTCACATAGATGACATAAAACCATATATTTTTATATACACTAAATTACAAATCCCCATCTAATAACAGTTGTGTACTATATGTGTATATGAAATACAAAGGTACCTATTTAGTACCTAAGAACTTGAACACTTGCCATGTAGTTTCTTCAATATTTTATTGCCATGTAGGAGACTAGCAAACCTTGAGTTCTACCCGTGCACTGGCAGATAAACTGCTTGGTCCCAAGGAGGGCAAGGCTAGCCAACTGCCAACACCAGGCAGTTGGCTAGCCTTAAAAATATTGCCAAATCTATTTGCAGAATGTATGGTCAATTATGACTTACCTACTGCGCCAACCCCAAATAATTTGGAGTCTAGCGGGGTTTCTGAGAGATGCGACCAGGTGAGAAATTAACAGATAGGTATCGAAGTTAAGTTTATAAGGTGCCATGTCACATACAGTGGCTTGCAATCATGCAGCTAAGTATGGTAAAAGTCCAGGTGAAACTAATCTAGTTACATAAATAAACTTACATGAGAGCATCTGTAAACCGGAGTATGGGTGCCATCTGCAGCACCAGTATGAACACCCGTACCCACTTCCGTCTCGTGAACGCATTGCTGAGAGTGTCGTCACCGTGGGGCTTGTCCTGAGCGTACCTGGGAACACATCAACTTATGTATTCGACCACCATAGATAGACTATAGACTCACTTTTTTGTTTGGTATGAAACATTATATACCTACCCACATAGATTGAAAGTGGAGAAGCTGTGTTGGGGTAATTAATAATAGAGGGGAAAAATGAAAGGCTTTGCAAGCAACAGTTTGGAATAGAGAAGAATGATGTGCTCTACCAACCCCTATTTGTAGAATATGAAGGGACAAAATTGTAAATTCCGATGCCTGCCTTTGAATATAAGGACTATACTATAACCCTATACCGTGCAGGCCCATGTTAACCTCGTAAATACGCAAATAACAAGGAAAATGAACTTACATTCGTATGGAGACAGCTGTGTTTATAAACGCAGGTATCAGGATGAAGGCCAGCGTCCACCAGAACTCTTCCATCTGACCTTCTTTGTAATACTGCACGGCTATGTTTATATCCACTCCGATATCAACAAGGTGGCCCACAATCGCCACTATGTATAGGAATATGTCCAGCCTCGAAATATGGATTTTATCCGGTATTCGGTCAGCCTCATCACACGAAACAACATTCTGCAGCGGCTCGATGGCTGCTTTAGACATTTTGAGTTAGAAAAACGTCTAAAACCGAGTAGAATTCGATTTATAATAGTTGTTTTGGTAACAAAGCACCCGCTCACGCACAGAACATTATACCACAGACTAATAAGAAGAAAGAACTATGTTTGTTCGCGCCACCGCTGCCTGAATGAATGAAATGAACTAACTAAATAATTCTGTCCCACAGATTGATAGTGTAGGTACGTTCGATTCGATAATTTCACTATCGATACTCGTTATTGAGTCCTCTCCGTCTGGCATAAACTTTTTGTCTAAAACACGAAAGGCTTATAACGTTACGCATAAAATTTTAACGCATAATATTCATAAACCATTAACACATAACGCATAAACTTATTCGTTATAAAAACATGGTGTAATACTCAAAACTCATAAATAACGTATTATGTACTCAAAACACATAAAAATTAAAGGCATATTTTTATGGCCTACCATCGATCGATTATGTATGAGTCATGCATGAGGCATGAGTCATGCATGAGGCACGAGTCATGCATGACGCATAACATCAAAAAGCATATAGAGTATAAACTAAAAAATATGTTTTTAAGCTATTGCATAGCTACTCTGTAAAAGAATAATATTTCGTTTTTAGTCCCGACACCTGACTAGTGTAATAAATAATACAGCGTGCAGTGTGCATCTTGCAAAGAGCACCACCCTCCCACCGCTCTTTGCATGCGGCAAAAATATGCTTTAGTGTTAGTGTTAGTGACACCAATCATTAACCATGCTTCGACGCGTTTTGGCTTCAAAAAGCCATCATCAGGAACGTGGACTCTGACCGAACTGTGAGGGCGACAAAAATTAGTAAAGACGCCGTTCGCACGACACTGTCACGACACTGAGCTTTTATCGCGGGCTTTGAGCTTTGAATGAAGAAATTTCGTAACGAAAAAAACCGAACACCCCCCACTCCGCCTACCATGTTGCCATGGTTACCATGTACCGAGCTACTAGCTGGTAACCATGGTAACGTGGTACAAAATAAAAAATTATATTATAATTGCTTAAGTTGATAAAAAATGCTATGCAATAACTTTACCGCGGCAGTCCCCGAGTGCCACATGTATTTTAAGTTATCTAGAGGTCTGCTTACGGATCCATGGTGTTGTCACCGGACCGATGATTTTCAGACATAACTAGTTTAAAGTTTTTATACAAAATTGACTTGAAATAAAGAAGTTACTATTTAGCATAATGTTTATTTCGTATAAAGTTCGATTTCTATACATTACGCTTTTTTAGAATCCTTCACATGCTTTTACAAGAAGACAGACCGATCCAAGTGGCCAATTACAATTACCCCCTAAACTCAATTTTAATGCCTCTTTGGTTAGGAGCGCGAGGGCATTAGGGAGTTAAGGGGATGATTGGCCCCTTGGATCGGTCTGTCTCCTTGTAAAAGGTTTTAAAATAGTTGTCTGGTGGACATATATAAAAATGGAGCATCAGAATTTACGTAAAGTCGAGTAATTATGTTGGGAGCTTTAAAGCGGAAGAATTGGCCGTCGCAGCAGGCTAGCAAGTAGGCATGCGTTCTTAGTACATACTAACACTACTCAATCGACCACATTTCGTTCGTCAGAAAATACGTGATGTCTGCCACTTCTGGGATCTCGGTCTATAAGTACAAGTACATAAATTGTTAAATTTAGTTTTGACCAATCGTTAAACAATATTACAGAACACCCGCCATAATGACGTCAATGTTGCGGGTGTAACTCCAATTTCGAAATAATTTCGTACTGAAGGAGAAAATATTTTGAAACCTGGTATACTAAAAAGTACATTTTAGGTACATTTTATAGGTTGGTATAATTTAATTTGCTGTGGTACATCCGCCATCTTGATTCTCAGTCATCATCATCATCATCAATCATCCGGTGCCATCTTCATAATGAAGTTCGGAGGTCAGTAGGCAAAATTTCTTGCGATCCCATGTAGCGTTCTTTGGTTGCGGGTATGCTAGTCAAGTCAACTTTTTTATGTCATCCTGCCATTTCCTTCTCTGTTGACCTCGGCTTCACTTCCCCGGAATCCTGCCCTCGAGGATCAAACGCGGAAACTCATAGAGTGATCCTCTCTGTATATGACCGAAGAAGGCGACCTTGCGTCTCATGATGGTTGACATAGGCTCTCTTTTTCGGTTGGCCCTCTGCAACACTTTAACATTTGAGGTGAAGCTTGTCCACGGGATCTTGTCCACTGACCATCTTCCGGAGAACCCACATCTATTATTACTTTATCTTTCTTCTTTCTATTATTATAAAGCGGAAGAGTTTGTTTGGTTGTTTGTTTATTTGTTTGAACGCGCTTATCTCTAGAACCGCTCTGGTCAGATTTGAAAAAATCTTCCTGTACTGTGACGCAGATAGTCTCAAATAATGACTCTCAGTAAAATATTACTAATACTAATATTAATATTAAAATAACACGCGATAGCGTGTTATTGCGATATCTGTTTTTAATAGGAGCCGAAGGCGACGATTCCCATGTCTCAGGTTTTTAGTACAATGCTGCTGTGACGATGCGTCCTTGCTTGGAACACACTGCTGCGAGATAACTGACCGACAATAACGCAGCGAAGTATGTGGGAGAGTTTGGCTTAATGTCTTTGGGGAGAGCCACCTAATAAAGTCCATCCATTCAGCACTCACATACAGCAACAACATTTATTATTCAATTAGCTGCGTCCCGCGGTTTCACCCGCGTAAGTCACGATCCCGTAAAAATATCAGGGTCATAAGTAGCCTAGAGCCTTCCGCAATAAATGGACTATCCAACACTGATAGAATGTTTCAAATCGGACCAGTAGTTCCTGAGATTATCACGTTCAAACAAACAAATAAACTCTTTAGCTTATAATATTATTATATACTTAGATAAAATTAAATAATAATAAAACTCCTCCTAAAAATGATACAAGATTTTAGATCTACCATAATAAAATAAGTAGAAAATTACCTACCTACCTACTACTTTCACTTTTATCGGTGAATTCAAAGTTCAACAGAGCGTGAAATACGAGTGAGAGGTCCACAATAAAAATAATAGAGTTAAGGTTTGTACCTACCTACCTAAGAAAAATGTCTATTTATAGAGGTGTTAACTTTGATTTACTCTCAGTTGGTGAAAGTAGAAATCAATAAATAGTGCCTCAAATAATATTTGAAAAGAAAATGCCTTTCCAAGTAAGTACAGTACTGATCGGTGTTTTGGATCGTGTAGCCCTGGCATAGAATATTGTTATTTGTTACCCAATCTCTGCCCGTGGCGTAGGTGGGTGTCGTAAAAGGGGAACAAGGGGTCTGGGGGGAGACTAGCAAACCTTGAATTCTACCTGCCCGGCTGCGGATAAACTGCTCGGTCTGTCTAAGGGGTTGGTGTTAGGCAGGCGGCTGATCGTAAAAAGATTGCCAAATCTATTTGCAGAAGGAAAGGCCCGATTTGCAGGAAAACGATCGATACTAAGTAAGAGTAGGTATTCATTCAGTATTACCGACTTTTTTTAATTGAATTTCTTAGACTTATTATTAATCTATTGTTATAGCTTTTATCGCGGGCTTTGAGCGCGGCCACCGAATCAAAAAAATCCGTTACCTACGAAAATAAAACCTAACACCCCCCACTCCGCCCAAATACAAAATAAATGAATAGTTATACCTAATTGTTAAAAAAATGCAATAGCTTTACCGCGGCAATCCCCCGAGTGCCACACTTTTTTTTTCCTTTAAATGTCTAGTACTAGATGATTGTCAAAGTCGCAAAGCAAAAATGCGTCATGCATTTTATACAGTGCTGCCAACGTAGCCGATTTGCCGCGAACTTTAGCGGATTTTGGTAGCGGCCAAAAACCAGCTAGATTTTATTAGTATTTTAAGCTTCTCTTAATAAGGACTGAGCTAAGCCGCGGACAGACAGACATGACGAAACTATGGGTTTCTCTTGAATATCTTAATCTTTATATTGCTACTAATTTCGATGAAATATTAGGCAGAATATTTCAAGGCAGAATAGTTTTGGAAGCGGCGAAAAAAACGAAACGAACTAGGCGAATTTTAGGGAGAATTTTACTGACTATTTGACGGAATTTTATAATTGTTGTTGGCAACCTGTTGGCAACACAGATTGTGTGTGGTGAGTGGTGTTGTTTTTATTTTGTAATTTCCTAGAAAGTGAAATTATTTCGCTTTGCTTCTTTGTCTGAAGAAATTGTATTCATTCATTCAAAAAATCTTACTCCACAAGCTAAAAAAATGCCTGTTATCGTCTATTACGACAATAAACTGGAAGGTGTGACGTGCGCCCCTGACGTGAAATCATTGAAGGGCTCTATTGAAGATAGATATGGAGTCAACGCAAAGGACTTGTACGCGACTTACAATGGAAAAAAACTTGATGGTGAGACCAATCTATCTTCACTGTTTCACTGTGAAAAGTCCGTGGATGAGGATGAAGTAACTTCACTGATTGGTGGCAGCCTTCCAGTGATTAGATTATGTACCAGATTGGTAGGAGGAAAAGGTGGTTTCGGGTCTATGCTCCGAGCTATCGGCGCTCAGATCGAGAAGACGACCAATCGTGAAGCGTGTCGCGATCTCTCCGGGCGTCGACTACGAGACATCAACGAGGAAAAACGTCTCCGGAAATGGTTGGAAGGGCAGGAAGAGCGCGACAACGAAGCCGCTGACCGTAAACGGAAGAAACTTGAGAAGATGCTTGAGGAACCGAAGATAAGTGTGAATTTAGCACCATCTTACGAGAAAGAACGTGAGGCTTTACCCGAGCGTGTGAGTGCTGCAGTGGATGCAGGCTGGCAGGCTGCGGGGAGCTCCGACACGGCTACTAAACGTAAAACTGAAAATGTAAAGAAAGATAAGGGCAAAAAGAAGGCTAAGTTATGGATAGACGCTGACCTTTCCGAGTGCTCTTCATCCAGTGATGAGGAGGAAAGCAAGCCCAGCGCTGCGAAGGCTGTGTCCACGGATAGTGGAAATGAATCGGATAGAACCTCCGCTAGTAGTAGTAAAGCTTAGCCTTAAAACCTGTACTTTGTTAGTACATTTCATTGTGTATATTGCATTATATTTCTATAATCTAGTGTGATAGTATTAGAAAGATGCTTTACCAAAATAAAATGCTTTGGTGGAAATTGAACCAACACCTCTGGATTAGCAGTCCAACACTCCACAACATTAGCAGTCCAACACACCTCAACATTACTGTGCTTGTAAACCAAGCTGCCGAGTTGAAATCCCGGTTGTTATCTCTGATAGCAGTTCTCAGTCAAGGTAGAGGCCTAAGAGTGACCTGAAAACTCTAACATTAGAGCCTACATAAAAAAAAGAAGTTAAAATCGATATAACCTTTTTTCTTCGGTATCTAAGTCCATGGTGGAATGTGATCTGCGTTGCATGGGCCCATGGCACTACCCTGATTATCCAGATGGTGTGTCTTCGAATCACACTGGTTGCATTGGTCTTTGGAAAAGGAATTCCCACTTTATAATACAATCTTAGTGTAATTTAATGATAGTGTATAAATTTTTCTTTAAAAATGGACAGAATGGCTAAAATGGTCTATGCTAAAATATCTAGAGGTTTCAATCTACTATTGTATTGTTTTTATTTTATATCATCATGATACATTATTGTTTTATGTATTAAGAAGGTAATTAAATAAGGTTTTTAAGTAAAACAGTGTATGTTATTTTTGTTCTTAAACTTCACAACCAATTAAAAACCACATAACCACAGAATACATATTAGTATAAAGAAATAACTTGAGTCATCATCATCATCTCAACCCTTATCCGTCCACTGCCGGACCGTGTCCTGGCCGGGGCGGGGACAGGCTACTTTTGTATGAAGACAGCACGGACGCGGCACGGAGAACATGCAAAACAAAAGCTGTCTTCACACAAAAGTAGCCCTTCCCCGCCCCGGCCCGGACACGACACGGTCTAGCATAAATCATGCTTAACGGTTTTTAGTATTTCGAGCTACCTATATTATGGCCAGTTGCCACCTAAGTCTGCTAATTTTGTGAGAGCTATGCCGCCGGTGACTTTGGTTTTTCTACGGACTTATTTCTTCAATCTATAAATACGGGTAAAAATACGTGATGAATGTAATGAACACTTCTAAGTTTACTTTACTTATAGCATATAGCACAGATCACACTTGCAGGAAAAGAACGTAAAATCTATACTTTACCCCTTACATAATTTTCAGAGCAACGCGTGGTGCGCAATATTGCTATCACTATTAGTACTGGTAGCTGCAAGACCTCAGGAGTTTGAAGATGATGAAGAATCTCCCAACGCAGGAGATAGGAAGGGTAAACTAATATATTTAATTAAATTAATTTGTATTTAATTCTATAGTGTGAGTATGCTCTAAAATTATATTGTTTTGTTATCAGATGATGTGTCTCGGGTCCAAATAAAGGTGTATCGAGGTCCGACCAAGAACGACGGATACGCTCCGTGGGGCTTCTGGGTCAAGCAACCCTCTGATGATGAATGACTTGAAATCTTTTAATTTTAACTTAGTAATAAGACTATAAACCTAATTGTTATTTTAATTAAGAAACGAACAACTAACTAAGTAGGTACATAAATATAAGGTAATACCTACATACAATGCGTTAGGAATGTTTAAAACCAAAGAGTGTGTAAATGGGATTTTTTTTAATGAATAGCTGCACGTAAAATAATAAAAAATAATACAAAATTTAGTGATATCTTTGCTACTTACCTGTAAATAGTTTTTAATCTATCTATATCTTTAATGCTTTGTCCTGCCTTACTTTTTTTTTTTTTTTTTTTTTTTTTTACGTGGAGAAATGCGCGCGCATACTGCACTGCCACGGGGAGGTAGTGCAGTTACGTGGGACTCCAACCCACTAAAACTCCACGGCCCACCTCCTCTACCGCTAATGGCCGGAAACACGGGCACGCTCTCGCATTCGTCTGTGTAACCCGCCACGGCCGTCCGTCGCCGGACCCTCCTCCGGGGGAACGCCCCCATCACCGGCGCACCAGGGGACATGGCACGCCGTGACCACCTCGGGAACCAAAGCACGTGGGTGCCAGACGACCCCGTGTCTGGACACCCCTGGTTCCCCTGCGACGGGTCAGGTCTGTGGTCCCGTCGCCAACCACTTTTCGGCTGCAGAGGATAGGGAGAGCGGCAACGACACACCGTCACTCCTCTTCCCCTGCAGCCCCACCGCGTCCGCCATCAAAACGGTGGCGACCCCGCCAAGGCCGCGGAAGGTAGGGATAGCGGCAACAGCACACCGACACTCCTCTCCCGCCGCGGCCTCCCAACTCTCAGCCGCAATACCTCCCATAAGGCATTGCGGCCCGCCTCAGTTGCGTGGTGCTCATACACCACGCAGCCTACTGGCCGCTTCATCGTTGGCTTTGCCCTAAAGCCCCGATGAGCGGCCCCTCCTCAGGTTTCTCTTCGCTTCACCGTGGGTGACCAAGCCACGGTTACTAAGCCCCCCCGCCACGACAAGGCGGGAACCGTTCGGGGGGGTTGTCCTGCCTTACTGATCTATCAACACACAGCCTAAACCGCTGATATCTGATATTTGGAGGGTGTGTAAAAAGGTGTAAAAGGAGAAGATTTACAAACTTTTTTTTTTTTTTTTACGAGTGGAATCTAATTAAGACCGTGAGGCCGCTCCTGGGGGAGAGCGGCCCAGTGTGTGGGGGTCCCCCCGGCCAAGATGGTGTGCGGCCGGGGTATACCCACTAAACCCCTCGGTGTCCTACGCTCCGCAAAGTGTCGGGGCCAACGGTAACTGCGCTAGCATAACTCCGTCAGCCCCAACTGCGGGCGGCCTCGCCAGGCCTCCTCTCTGCCCCTTAAAAGGGACAACCCTCGCGAGAGGCGGCGTTGACACGCCGCCGCCATCTCGGGCTCATTGGTTGGCCACTGACCCCCCCGAGTCAGCCGCCAAGAGCCAGGTTAGGGTGGTAACCTGCGTTACCCACCCGTTTTTGGAACTTTTGGCCCATGAGTGCCGCGAAGCAACTCACGGGCCCGTTCCTCCTCTCTGCTTTGGTCAGGCAGTGTGCTCTGCCGGGCCCGGCCGGTAAAGGCAAGGCCCCCATCACCCACCGCGGGTCGCGCGGGAGCCCCCCAACCAAAAGAAGATTTACAAACTTCTTTTAAACTGACATGAAGGAGTTTGCATTACAAAATGACTGGCCCGAAGCTAGAAGAAAAATTAAAACGAATAGATTTATTTTTAATTTTATGGTATTTTTTCTTACTTCATTCGGCCAGTTTTTATTCCCAGCAAACATCCAGAAAAAAATGGCGGATGCGCAAAGTCGATTTTTCATAGAAGTTGCATGTAAAATGTACTGCGTGAACTTTCCCCTCCACTAAAGGTAGGTCTATACTATATTTTATACCTACCTAATTATCTACAAACTCACACCCCTAAGCATTTTCGATAGGTTCTCGCCTACAACGCCGTAGATACCTATGTTTTTATAAAGAAAACCAACAAATCGATTTTATTTCTATTTGGTAGAGTGGTGGACGTGAGGTAGGTACTATAGGGCTACCACTAAAGGTATATTATACAGATGTAGATATAGACCTATAGTATGTTTGCATTTCACAACGCAACTATGTAGTTTATCGGCCGTACGTGTCGAATGACAATGCAACAGGAAACGCTCAGAGATGTCTGACGTCATCTTCGGCTCCATATTTCTTTTCTCTGGACACGCCTAATAAAAATAGATCATTAAAGCTGGGGTCCCACGGCCCGTGTTGTAACAGAGACCGCGCCAGACCAGCCCGACAGGCCGTGGGAACCGTCGTGTCCAATGAAGCCTGTCGTAGCCCGCTGCCCGACGCATCAGTCTTCCTTCGTCAATCCGTCGCAAGTGGTTAAATAAATTTTCACTGGCCTCGACAGGCGTGGCGCGGCCTGACCTGGCCTGTGATAACACGGGTCGTGGGACCCCAGATTTACACAGAGCGAGCTATTCAGCTGCAGAGTCCGAGTGTGAATTAGGGTCAGTAACGCACTGTTTCGGCGTAACGTCCTTCTTAGGACCAAGCAGTTTACCCGCCACCGCGAGGGGATCCAGGATCTCTGGTCTTCAATCTTCCTCAGATCCTTTAGTTGCCTATCATGACACCCACGGGAAGAGATAGGGTGGCCCTATTCACATTTTCCGGAAATTAATCATTTTCCGGTTTTAATCGTGTTTCTTTTATTATTTTTAGCATTTTAACAATGCCCTTCATTTTGAGATAATTTACAGTTCTCTTCTGACTCTAAACTACCCTGAGGAAGAGATCTGTAAAGATCTCGAAACGTAGGGCATTGTTAAAATACTTAAGATATGAAAAACAACGCGAAAATGAGTTAAATTTCAGTCCAGCATCATGAAAATAGAAGAAAAATACATGTACCTACCTAGATACATTATATTTTAGGCACCTAGATATTTCTTAGACATAGTACCTAAGTATGGAAAATCTCCCTAAGCCTTATTCAGAAAAGTGGTCTAAGGTCGGATTTGCTTGGATCGATGTAGGTAGTGATTGTCGATATTGTGGACTAGGCTACACCCCTCTGTGACATCACTAAATTAGTTCACACCTAAGTAAATTAACTAATTGATGTTGACTACCTACTAACCATTCGTATTTCCATAAAAAGTAGGTAGGTACCTAACCACCCCGCCATTTTTCCTCAACGTCTGACAAGGGTCGTTTCGAATTTCAGGAAAGCGCTATTAATTCTGGATTTCTATTTCGTTAGGAGTTTATTTGGGAAGCAGTGTTTAAAATTTATCATTAGTACCTATTTTAATATTTTCGGTTCTTTATTCGCGTATTGTTATTTTTAAATCATCTTACCTTGATGATTCGACTATAGGTGCCAGGTATTTCATCAGTACTTCCCAAGCGTTCGTTTAAGTGTGGATTTTTGCACAGCGGTAGGTAAGTTGTCGCGCTTAATACTAATCTTATAAATATCTATTACTTAATAGATCATTTATTATAACATAACAAATAATTTCCGTATGTCCAGACGGAACTGTATATACGGACAGATGCAGTATCTGGTTTCTTTTTAATTTTCCGGATATCCGGCTCTCCCTTTTCCTATATCCAGACTTCCGGATGTATTAACTACACAATATACTTCTTTGATACAACATTTAAATTAATTAAGATAAAATTAGAAATATCACTACCTATTTCCGGATAATTGGATTTGATATCCGATTAAGATAAAGGATAAAAAGTCTATTTGGAATCCAAAGCTATCTGCATATCGTATATAATATCGAAATCGGATGAGCCGTTTCTTCTATTAGCGTAGTCAAAATCACACACAAACAGATAAACAGACAATAAGAAAAACATAAAACATAGATTAAAAAGTTCATTATCATTAGTAGCTTAGATGAAAACAAATTAGTAGATACGGTATATTCTAACATTGTGTATTCGAAAAATGAGCTAGAAACTTGTGTGTGACAGTACGTGTTCACGTGACAACGGTTCCACATACGACTGAGGCAGCTGACGCAGTTTTATCGTCTCATTTGCCGTGGTTAGGTAGGGTGAGGGGAGATATATTGGTGATAAAAATAGGAAAAATTAATTTGTGGAAATTCAGTCAACAGAAAGATAACCGTGTTTAGACCATATTAATAAGTATTATTTTAAGTAGATTGTAGGCATGTATGAAGTAATTAAATTCAAAGGATTTTATATAATTTTATAGCTTTTAAATTATAAGTAGCTCTAGGTATGTTGGTTACAGGGTTTGGTAAATTGGTGATATTGGATAGGAAAGGAGATCGGCAACTCTTCATAGAACCTTGGGCGGAAGGTGGACTGAGATGAACAGTAGCAGTTTGGAATCTAGATTTATTACTAATTATACAAAAATCTGTTTTTATAACTCAAAACTCCGGAATAGTGAGATATTTGGAGTTTTACTTGATCAACTAATTGTCAATTTAATAACCTTATTTAATGTAATAAGATATCGTTCAAGTTATCCAAACCAAAATCCAGGAATGCCAAGTTTAGTCGTGTAAGCAAGATCAATCAGTCCGTAAACGTAGCACTAGGTTGTTGATTTGAAAAAAACTCGAAAAACATACAAAAATACACCGAACACAAAATCCTCAAAACAGAAGCTAAGAGAATGACAGAAAGCGAGCTGTCAATCAAACACTCGAACATCTGCCACAGATACAATATCGATCTGACATCGATTATTAAATCGATTTTTATTAAATTATTAAAACATTTTCTCATAGTTCTCTAGTCATTTATTCATTGAATTATTATTATCAAATCCAATAAAACGTCGTTCACAAATAGTTACGATAATAATTAAAACCAAAACAAAGAAGACAACGGATTATTTAGGTACATTATTATTGATTCAAAATCATTCGATTATCGACACAGCAATCGTTTAAATAAATGGTAACTTTTGGAATATTGCCATATCTGAAAGGACCGAAAATGGTAGATTTTTATTGAGGTTTTTTACGATTTTATGGTAAAAAATCATTCCGTAGTTGTAGGAAAAATCTAAAATGCTCATAAAATAAAGAAAAATACAAAATATTTTATGAACATATCAAATAACTTGTCTATCTCCGCCCAATTCAGCCGACCTCCTTTGGTGATGTAACTATATTGATCCTAAGACTATTAAAACATCAAATATTTATTGTTTTTATTAATGAAAACTAATTAACATGTTGTATACAATTATCACACCGAAAATATATTTTATCTTCGAGGTCACCATCTTCAATTGAGATGCAAATTTCGTGGTATGGTGTAAGACAGTAAGAACATTGAATCCATTTAGCTCCATTATGTTTCTTTACGTCTCCAGAGTATAGTCCTTCATTCCTTACCACATGGACGGCTTTCTTTGGGTCCCGTTGGTTGTATTTTCTATATTTTTTATCATCATCCATCGCTAATCTAAAACAAAAAAATGGATCAGTTTATTTGGTGATAGTATAATAGGTAAGTTGGTGATATGTTCAAAAACACAAAAAAAACACATTTGCATAAAAGCCCATGATATTAGCTTTTAATCAATGTATAACTCATTACTCAAATATTAAAAATCAATGTAAAAAAATACTTACGAAAATTCAGTTCAAATATGTATCCAAAATTTCTGCGAAAATGCTAAGATTTTTCGACCACAACTTAAGGAATAAGAATTTACTTCAATGTTATAATGACTTCACTATAGCTTTATTTCAACAATTGGATAAATAACTAAACAATTTGTTAAGTTTTATTACTCTAGCATTGGTTTTAACACTATTTTTCATTAAATTATTACGGGAGCAAAGCACGTACAAAAAAAATGGCGGCGGGAGTGCAACCCTGTCAAAAAAGTTTGTTTATAACGCGCCAAAATGGAATGATCTATATCCGTCCTCTTCACATTCGCATCAACTCGCTATCGCCATCTCATTATTATGCTCCCACAGGTTTGTGCGTAATAATCAATTTAAAAATTATCGCAAATTACCTATACCACCAAAATACCTCCTCTTACCCTACCATATCTGCCTTTATTTGTTTTTATCTAAGATTAGTAGTTCCATTTTGACCACCACGTTCAAGAAGAACCTTGTCAGGGTTTCTATTAATGTATTTATTTAATTTGATGAAGTGCTACCAGCTTTCTATGACTGATTAATACTTCCCTAATGTTATTTTAACAAAGGACGGTCTCTGACTTCTGGGGTGCTAGTTTTTAGGGTTCCGTAACCAAAGGGTAAAAACGGGACCCTATTACTGAGACTTCGCTGTCTGTCCGTCTATCACCAGGCTTTTTCTCATAAACCGTGATAGCTAGACAGTAGAAAATTTCACAGAAGATGTATTTTTGTAGCCGCTGTAACAACAAGTACTAAAAACAATGTATGTAATGAATATGAATGATATGAAACATCAAACCGTGATTTTTCATGAGCCCTGAGTAACATAAGCTACTTTTGATCCCGATATTCCCACGAGGTCGGGACCTACGCGGGTGAAACCGCGGGACACAGCTAGTGTACAGATCTAAGTGATGGGTAGCTGTATGTAGGTAGGTACATTTTATTTTTTTAATACCTCACCGGGACGCATGTGACCAACCCACTTACCTTTATGCAGTTGGTTGACCATCCGACTTGCAGCTAAGTCCACACCTACAGCCACTGAAATGAAAACTATACAAGTACGCTGGAATTGGTATAACATACAAAATGACATTAGATCTTTGTGCCGATTTGATTAGCGCAATGTTGCGCTGTTGTGGCGCGTTTTCTATTAAAAGTGATGGTGACCGTTCATGGAACTATTAGTTCCACGGGCTTAGGCTCATAAAACAAGCTTTCCCGAAATGTGCACTTTCTCTAAAAGTGCACTTTCTGCAAAATGTACATTCCTAAAATTTACACTTTCCCCTTAAGTGCATGTTCCCAAAAAGTACATTTTCTTAAAACGCACACTTTCCCAAAAAGTACATTTTCTTAAAACGCACACTTTCCCAAAATGTACACGAGCCGGTCATCTTCACCACAAAACTTTCCTCAGATGAAAATCCTAAGCCATGAAGACGATGCTACCTGTACAATGTAGATACCATCGTTCGTGTTTGTGCATTTTTACTGTTTATCAAAGAGTCTATATTATACATATACGTACTTTTTCAAATCTTTCAAGTAGGTACTTTTATATACATACTCTTTTAATCTTAGATTACTGGCCACTCTACTTTCAAGGAGTTCCTTTTCAGCTTGTCATTATGGCATTTTGCATTGTGATTCTGGTTACGTCCTTTTACTAAGCGATATCAAAATGGATTTTACATTCATATTCAATCAAAAGGGTAAAAAATCAGTCATCAAAGATGGTTATCAATATAATCTACGTAAAGCTAATACCTCGGGATCAACGTTGTGGCAATGCAGAAACCGCGACTACTGTTTCGCAACTTTGACATTGAACAACACAAAATCATGTATTATAAAAGAAAAACATCCACACGCTTGTCTACCAGATCCGGAGCGAATCAAACGATCTTTAGTTGTTAATATCTTAAAAGATGAAGTGTGTCAAGACCTTAGCTCTGTGCAGAAAATTGTCGAAAATCAAATTGCGGAAATGACAAGAACTACTGAAGCCCAAGACATGCCCGCTTTTAAAGAAATAAAAAGTTCACTATACAGAGCACGGAAAAAATTCTTGCAAACAAACAAATTAGTTTTTGATCGTGTAGATGACGTCATAGTCCCCGATGTCGTAAGCAATAATTTTTTAATTTCTAATGATGGCGATTCAGAAAAAATCTTAATATTTTCTTCTGCGGCCTCCAGAGAGCTAATTAATGGTTACGGACAAAACCCAGGTGCTTTATATTTTTGTGATGGCACATTTAAAAGTGTCCCAAAACCTTTTTACCAATTGGTGACAATACATTTGGATTTTAAATCCACAGATAAAGTGACTAACATCATTCCAATTATTTTTGGGCTTCTGCCCAATAAAACGGAACAGACTTATGTACGATTTTTCCGTTTAATTAAAGAAAACCTGGGTATTACTATCCACAATTTTAAATCAGATTATGAAACAGCTCTAATGAACAGCGTACGAGTTATTTTTCCTGATATAAATGTCACGGGATGCTTCTATCATTATAACCACGCGGTGTGGAAAAAAGCTAAAAAATTGAACGTGTTACGAACAGCAGAAGGAAGACGTATAGTCCGATCCATTGCATTACTCCCTTTGCTGCCACCACTCCACATACCAGGGGCATGCTCAAAAATACTTGACGACACTCCAGATCAAAATGAAATCGTATTATTCAAACTATACTTTCGTTCACAATGGTACCCAAAAATGCATCCAAATGTTCTGAGTTGCATCAATAGTCGTCACCGCACGACCAATGCTCTGGAAGCATGGCATCGCCGTTTCAATAGCAGGGTTCCGCCTAGACCGAATATATTTTTATTTTTCCATTGCCTACGGAAGGAAGCAAAAATGTGCGATCGGAAAATCATAGACGCCCAGCGCGGAACTTTGAGGAGGAACCGAAGCTCAAAAGATATGCTTTTTGATCGCAAATATAAAAAAATTATACAGAAACTTGAAAATGGACGAATTTCCCCAGACAATGCGTTAAAAAAAATTGTATTGCTCAAGCTTCATACTTAAAATAGACAAGTACCTAAGTGTTATTTTTAATAAGAAGTTCCTTAAGTTTAGAGAAATGTTATTTAGTTTAAGTTTTGATTTGCAAATAAATGACCACTTTTTTTCAAAATAACATAGCAACGTTTAATTAAGTACCTACCTATAGTAAGTATTCCATTAATTTTGCTAAGTTTTCCATACATTGCAATCTAGATATAACATTCCAGTCTAGGTCGATAAGTGGTAGCAAATTAAAAAAACCGGTCAAGTGCGAGTCGGACTCGCTCACCTAGGGTTCCTTAAAGATGTATTTGTATTAAAATTACATTCTAATGAATTCTATAATGGTACGGAACGACCAATGAAACTTGATCCCTGATGCATATGGGTGCTTATATAATTCAGAGGTCAAGTTTTTAATGGTGATTTAATGTTTCGCGGGCTAGTACTAACGTATCACGTTAATGTTTTAAATTATCTCGTACGTGTGGGTGGGTGACTGTACCAATGTGACAAAAATCACTCTCGACATACAATTCCATTTAAAATGTACCTACCTTGTGATCTTGTGTGATAAAAACTGTGTGAAGATGATATTTTTGTCTAGTGTACATTTCGGGAAAGGATGCGTTTTAAGAAAATGTACATCATGGGAAAGTGTGTATTTTGGAAAAGTGTACTTTTCGGGAATATGCACTTATGGGGAAAGTGTACATTTTAGAGAAGTGTACTTTTAGAGAAAGTGCACATTTCGGGAAAGCTTGTTTTATGAGCCTAAGCCGTTCCACGGACGGTCAATGCGCGACAACGGCGCAACATCGCGCAGATCAAATAGACACAAAATTCATTGCGCTTTGACCTGTCCAGCGACTTGTACCATGGAGGTCAGTGCCTACAGCACACATCTAACCAAAATGTCGACGTGTGTGTACTCTGTGTACACTAATTTCTTTACAAATGTGTGCTGTGCCTGTAGGTGTGAACTTTTAGGCCCGACAAATCGGCTTTAAGCTGTAAAAACACGACAACACTGAAACTTTACCTAAAACAGCCCACACCTACAGCACACATGTAAAGAGAATTCATCGTGTGGTGTAGGTTTGATCTGTTTTAGCAGTGTAAAGGTGATCGCACATTTTTCAGCAACGCACGCGCCGCATTTTAAAATTCATTGTATGTAATGATGCGAAACCTCGCACGTTTTACCTCAGCACCACTTTCACATCAGTAAATGTATACAATTAATTCTAAAATGCGGCGAGTGCGGCGAGTGCGGCGAGTGCGGCGCGTGCGTTGCTGATAAATGTGCGATCACCTTAAATGTTATCATGTATTTTAAGCTTAATTTTGACTAAAAGGAATCCATGGTCACGAGTAGTCGCGATCTAGACCTAGACATTATAAAAACTAATTAAAAAAACTTTACTAGAATAAAACTTAATAATTATTTTACTTAGTACTAGTACAGAACACGATATTGGTAAGTCTAGGTACTTCTTTGATCTGAAATATAAATCTAAAGTTGCTTGATTATGAAATAAATTAAATAGACCGCTCGCGTGAAGGTTCGGTGGCCTTATAACCTAACCTTAACCTTTATAACCTACCCTAACCTTTATGAAGTTAGCGAAATAAAATTTACCTTTCTTACTAGTAGTTGACGTGGGAGTTTAAAGGTGCATACCTTAAGTAAGGTATGCATGCATGTAAGGTATTCCCTTCTCCATTCAAAGCCTGGGAAAAATAGAGCGGCCTTATCGCTTTTAGCGATAAGGCTGCCATTTGTGCAACGTTTTAGATTAAAGCTTTCTCTGTATATTTGTCTCACTTATATGTTCATAATAATGTGTTATTTTGTATATTTTTTGTTGTGAAATAAAGTGTACCTACCTACATCTATCTCTATCATATCATATTACTTGACGCACGTTTGCTGAAATTAAAAATCCGAAGTGATAAAAAATACTATCTATAGGTACCTCCTAGGTATATTTATATTACCTACTATCAGTAGATAATAAGTCAACATCAATAGCCAGGTATCTATATGAAACACCAAAATTATTTTGTTAAATAAAGCGAAGTTAGAGCGAGAGACAGTTATTTAGTTTATTCGGCAGACGGTGGTGTCTGAGGGCCCCAACCAACGCAGGAACTCCAGCCAGACATTTGAAAATAAATACCGGACTCGAACGCACGCCCCGATGGCACGCTAAAAATAAAAGTTAACTCAACATCGTCGCTTGTGTGTACCAAAAGGAACATCTAAATTGAGTTGAACAACGATGTTCAGTAAAACGAACCATTTAAAACTGTATTTAAAATTGAATTATGTAAATAGACAATGTGTTTTTGAAAATAGAACGCTTGTAGGATGAACCACAAATGGACAAATCCGGTTTTTTTGTTTTAATTTGATACGGTTATTGCACGTGGCTGGATGACATTATTGTTAAAGATGTATTAAAATGGTGATGCTGTAAAAATGTGACCTTTTTTGGACTCTTTTGAGTTTTCAGTGATGTGCCGCAAGTAGCGATGTTTTGAATAACATAACAAAATAAAGTGTGTTTACAGTGCCTTTTTAAGTGCAAATACCTGAGAGACAGTGTAATTTTGAGTGTCTTCCAAAGTGCCTTAGTTGGAATGTTGCAATCATGCTGCGAAAGTTAGTTGTTTTCGTTAAATGTTGTGGTAAGTACTTAGGTACCTACAGAGAAAGACTATATATTTTGTTTCGATACTTTTACGCCTTACACTGTAGGATTGTTTATTTACCCTTGGGCCCTTGAGTCTGACTCGCATTTGACGTTATTTTGATGATGTAGGTGGATGACGCACTTGTTTGAGCAATATTTTACGTTTATTTGATAGATAGATTAGTTTATCTTTATCATCAACAAACACCGCAATGATTATCAGATTTTTACAAGTTGGGATCCTAAAATTTGAGCCATTTTATTATCTCATTAGGAGAGTCCCGTGGTTTCACTCGCGCAAACCCCGATCTAGTGTGAATATCGGGATCAAAGGTAGCCTGTTTTACTCCTCGATAATGTAGCTTTCTTTTGGTGAAAGAAATTTTGCAATCGGTCCAGTAGTCTTTGATATTACTCATTACATTACAAACATACGACACACACACACGCACAAAAATACAAATATTTCGTCTTTATATGATTAACTAGCTGCGTCTCGCGGTTTCACCCGCGTAAGTTCCGATCCCGTTGGAATATCGGGATCAAAAGTAGCAAGTAACTCCTCGATAATGTAGCTTACTTTTGGTGTAAGAATTTTTGAAATTGGTCCAGTAGTTTTTGCGTTTATTCATTACAAATATAGGTAGGTACGATATACACACACAAATACAGTTTTTTCCTCTTTATAATTTAGTGTAGATATGTATCATCTTCATCCGTCTCCACTTCGCACGATCTTCGGCATCCCGCGTAGTGAGACCATTTGCTCGCATATCCGATCTCATGACTTCAAGCAGGTATATATTTAGTCCCATATATATATTTAGACCATATTAGTCCCAACTTGGTACTAATGAGGTAAGTTCCCAGGCCCGATTGCTTCCCTAAAAACGGGCTGAGCTCGGACGGGCCCAGGCCGACTCGAGGCCGACCGAGTTTTTTTTAGCATAACTTTTACTACTCTTTCCACTATATTAGTCCCAACTTGGTACTAATGAGGTAAGTTCCCAGGCCCGATTGCTCCCCTAAAAACGGGCTGAGCTCGGACGGGCCCAGGCCGACTCGAAGCCGACCGAGTTTTTTTTAGCATAACTTTTACTACTCTTTCCACTATATTAGTCCCAACTTGGTACTAATGAGGTAAGTTCCCAGGCCCGATTGCTCCCCTAAAAACGGGCTGAGCTCGGACGGGCCCAGGCCGACTCGAGGCCGACCGAGTTTTTTTAGCATAACTTTTACTACTCTTTCCACCATATAAGTCTCCAGTTGGTACTAATGAGGTAAGATGACCGACTGCCCCCTCCCAATCTATAAGTTCGTCCGCGGCACCAGCTGCCTTCTTCTTGTCCTATCAAGATAAGGTGTGTGAGTAGGGTTACCAGATCTCCGGATTTGTCCTGAGATCTCAGGATTTTTTGACATTTCTCAGGATTGCGGGCGGATTTCGGAAATCTCTTGAAATCTCAGGATTTTTAAAAATTCCAACAAAAGACCAACTTAATTAAAGATTTTTTTATTAAAAAGTTAAACAAACTGAAAATAAATTTCTTTTTTTTTAATTTTTGTATGTAGCTCAAGGCTATTTTATTTAGAAAATAATCATCATTTGGTAATAGGTCATTGCACGATTCAAATTCACTTATTTTTATTTAGGTATCTAATTAGCTGTCCCCGCGACTTCGTCAGCGTTTTTCGAAACCTACCTATCGCTGTGCAAAAGTCTAACACCTAAACGGACGACCAGAGAAGTATTGTTGCTGAGCAGAAGAGAATCATGGCAGAGTCTGTTTAAGTATGGATTTTGCACAGCGGTAGGTACCCGACTTCGAAAAAAAAAGACAAAATAATAAAAATAAGCTCTCCTAAATACAGTGCAACCGACTTATCTGTAATGTTAGCTTAAGTCGGGCATATGCGCCGTCAGGCCACTCTCGAGGGAAAACGGTCCGATTGTAAATAAGTTTGGGAAAAAATGCAAAGTGTAAAAAATCTCAGGATTTTTTAGTGGAAATCAGGACTTTTCTCAGGACTTTTGTTTTTTTCATCTGGTAAGCCTATGTGTGAGCAAGAGAGGGCCCGCTCGCCGCTCGACCGCCCAACACACGCTCGCTACCTACACGGTTTGTTGTCCTTCACTCGCACCTTTTGTCAGTAGTCACAGTCACTGGTCACGGTTGGTGAACATTGTCAAAAAAACCTTAGCTACCTGATCGATCATTGAGACTTCGGCTTATAACCGCCTGTTTTGTTAAGCCTCCGCAGTAGGCCAAAACTAATATTTCTCGGACGGTTAACTATAAAATTTATTTAAAACATTAGTTTTGAAAACAATGCTTATTAAAGTTGAGGATATATTTTACGGTCCTGTTGTTGTGAAAACACGATTACAGAAAAGTTTCTCGAAAGAATAAACACAAACTTCCGTCTTAAATTTTACAAATAAATAGAATTAGTCAGTCAATATATTTATACCAATTAAACTTTGATGAACTGATCTTACTTAATGCATTTATTATTTGAAATTTAACATTAGATAAGTAGGTAGGTATCTTGTTACCAATTGTTTGATTTTACGCTCTAAAGCATCTTACATCCTTCATTAGCACATCTGAAATTCGCTAGCGCTATCCCTGTCACGCAATTAATTGGGGTTATATGGGCCCTTGAGTTAAAGGTAACAAAACAAGTCAAGTAAGTAAGTTAAACCTACAACGTGAGACGAAACTAAAAACATTTATAATTATTATGAAATTTGCGATCCTCGATAATCAAGGATCGCAAATATCATAATAATTTTGATTGCTTCATTCGTAACGTGCGGCCAAGTATAGACAATAAACGACCTTGAAATATGCTAGCCAGTTTAATTTATATCAGAAACAGCCGATTGTCCTCTCCCAAGGTCTCATCTGTCTCTCAATCTCAAGCCTAAACCTAATTTTTTAGAAAAACAAACAGATTGACGGTTATTATCAGTGTACACTAGGGTTGCCAACAGTTTTTTCGAAAAATATAGTATTTGTGGCTAAAAAATATAGTACGACCCAAAAAAATGTAGTACAAAAATTAGAGCGGTGTTTTGTGGAATATTTCGAAAAAATACGTATTTTTTGCACTTAACCTTTTTTTCACACTTTCAAATACTCTTTCTTGTAAACATTATTTCTTAGTGTTAATCCACACTTAGGAATACTGCTTTTTGAAAAAATGCTTTCAAAAACTTTAGTACCCGGCGGGATTCGAACCCGCGACTATTGGTAATCCGAACCAACGCGTTAAACCGCTTCGGGCTACCCGTGGCGAAGCGGTTTAACGCGTTGGTTCGGATTACCAATACTCGCGGGTTCGAATCCCGCCGGGTACTAAAGTTTTTGAAAGCATTTTTTCAAAAAGCAATACTCTTTCTTTCTTGAATATAAAAAAAATGTTCCCGACATTCAATCTTTAAATTATGAGCACCTTTTTTATGGCTTTTTTTTCCCTCTACGTACTCGTAGAAAACAGTCCTCTGTAAATGCAGAGAGGAGGAATTTATAAAAGAAACAACTTTTTACAAATTATGCCAGAAATATAGTATTTTTGCGTACTATATGTGCTTTCAAAAATATATAGTACGCTGAGCTGAAATATAGTACAATACTATATATGATAGTACGGTTGGCAACCCTAGTGTACACAAATCTCAGATACACTAGCGACACTGACACTGCAACTTCACCTATAGAGCCTACACCTACCCTGCACGAATTTCTTGTAAATTAGGGTTCCGTACCCAAAGGGTAAAAACGCGACCCTATTACTGAGACTTCGCTGTCTGTCCGTCTGTCTGTCACCAGACTGTATGCATGAACCATGATAGCTAGGCGGTTGAAATTTTCACAGATTATGTATTTCGGTTGCCGCTATAATAACAAATACTAAAAACAAAATGAAACAAATATTTTAAGAGGGCTTGGTTGGTTGGTCTAGTGAGCCTAGCATTTACCCGGAAGATAAATGATTAGTCCGACATTAAACCATATCTTATCCTGGGACTTTACAGGCTTCGTTTTGTAATGAAATATTTGAAGTTTAGACGGTAGGTTACGTGTGTGGTTTGCGTTCTTTTGATAGACTTTTAGTGGTAATTATTCCTTATCCATAAAATATATAGTACCGCAAATTGACACTTAAATATTACAATTATTTACAATGGCTTTGTGCCCAAATCGTGCGAAACCATCACGAAAAAAATCCACAGTAAACTAAATGCATTGTAAACTGAGCTCTAATGCCGGCTTTTCACTGCGAGCGGAGCGGAGTCATTAATGTGTTAGTTTAAGGGCCCATATAACCCCAATTGCGTGACAGGGATAGCGGTAGCGAATTTCAGATGTGTTAATGAAATATTAACAGATAGATGATATTTTTATGTAAGATGATAGTACGTAAAATGTTAGAGCGTAAAATCAAACAATTGGTAATTATAAATTTCTATTAATTTTTGTATGTAGCTCAAGGCTATTTTGTTTAGAAAATTTATTTAATGAGTTAACTGTAAAGTTAACCATTACGACGCAGGTGTAAACAACTGGAAAGTTGTTCCTGTAGCGTTAGATAGATGGCGCTCTAACGAGCCTTAATCGTAAAAACAATCAAAGGAGAATATAGCATTGGAAGTTTTCACGGCACGGGACATGAGCTTGCGTAGTCTAGTTGGTAAGGACGTTGGGGTACCGACCCAAAGACGCGAGTTCAAGCCTCGCCGCAAGTGAAAATTTTTGAATGCTATTTTTCCTTGTAAATAAATTTTCTAAACAAAATAGCCTTGAGCTACATACAAAAATTAATAGAAATTTATAGTAATGGAAAAAGCGACATCTTACGTTTAATGAGTTAACTGTAAAGTTAACCATTACGACGCAGGTGTAAACAACTGGAAAGTTGTTCCTGTAGCGTTAGATAGATGGCGCTCTAACGAGCCTTAATCGTAAAAACAATCAAAGGAGAATATAGCATTGGAAGTTTTCACGGCACGGGACATGAGCTTGCGTAGTCTAGTTGGTAAGGACGTTGGGGTACCGACCCAAAGACGCGAGTTCAAGCCTCGCCGCAAGTGAAAATTTTTGAATGCTATTTTTCCTTGTAAATAAATTTTCTAAATTGGTAATTAATTAGACGATTATAAAATACATTAATTTTGAATTTCAAATCAACGAAGCCCTGCATTGAACTAAGATCAGGTTCATCTACAAAGTTTGATTAGTATAAGTTAAATATTGACTGACAAAAACTATTTATTTGTAAAATTTAGAGGGAAGATTATGATTTTATTCTATCCAGAAAATTTGCTGTAATCGTGTTTTCACAACAATCAGGACCTAGTAAACATCCTCAACTTTAATAAGTATTGTTTTCAAAAGTGATAGTTCAAGTAAATTTTATAATTAACCGTCCGAGTAAAATCCATTCTGGCCTACTAACTAGTTCCTAGTATCCAACCATTGTTTCCATAGCGCGAAAGAGTTGTATAGTGACCGGCACGAAAGTTGAAAAATTTTGTCGTGGAAGGGGAAAGTTCGCGCAGTACATTTTACATGCGCTTTCTATGAAAAATCGACTTTTGCGCATCCGCCATTTTGTTTCAACTAAGCTGCCGCCTACTATATGACTATGAAAACAACCGCCAACCTATGTTGATTTGACACATTAATCTCCTTTCCGCTCGCAGTGGAAAGCCGGTTTAAACGCCACGATAACCAACAATTAAGATTGCTAATAAAACTAGTCTGAGGACCATTGAACCTATCTAGCGACCTCTAGATATGCGGGCGACTCCACGCTTGCCAGCGTTTAGGGCAGGGGTTCCCTAACTTATTTGAATCGCGCCCCCTTTCGACCATAAAAAAAAATCCGCGCCCCCCCCATCATCCAGTCCAGATTTATCATCATCATCATCATCCGAGCGTTGTTCCCGGTTGCATCTCTCTCGAGAGCCCGAGGTCCGCTTTCCTACTTTTACGTCTCCACTTCGCACGATCTTCGGCATCCCACGTAGTGAGGCCTTTTGCACGCATATCCGATCTTACAACGTCAGGCCAGCACTTCAGTCCAGATTATCAGGTCAGAATAAAAATTGATTTAATAACAAAATAAGTAGGTATACTTATTGCTCATTAAAGATTTACAAAGTCAATACCTTTGGTAAGAAGTACTATAATATGGTGACTCTAATAGATCAACTGTGAGATATTATATCTCATAGTAGGGAAGCCCATGACACAAAACCTAGTTCCATAAGACTACCGGAGGAAATATTAAATATTTGGTCACATTATTAATGGAAGAACACGAAATGGCGATGCAAAAAACCTGGCAGCCTGTCGGATTTCGCTTGGTCCAGTGTTTATTTTAGGGTTCCTACTAAACTTATAAAAATAATATTATTGTAATACCTAATATTATTTTTGACGGGTCTGTCTGTGCATCTGTCTGTAGCATTGTAGCTCACGAACGGATGAACCGATTTCAATGTAGTTTTGTTTGGTTGATAGATGATTAATTTAACTTATAGGTATTTATATTAAGAGTGGCAACTAATATATATTTTTTCATTTATTAAAATCGCAAGCTGCGATATACCTCCATCCATACTAACGGTATACAGTTAGCGACAAACTGCTCTGAATTACCACTATTTACCACAGAAGTGTTAAACAATTCTCCATGACTACACTCCATCTTAGCATAACTTTCTAATTCAATTCAAACTCCCATGTAAATTGGACGTAAACAAAACATAGACTAGTAAATTGGTATCCAACTGTAAATCCTTCAACCTATTTTCAAAACTATTAGTGTTAATTTCTGGTGACCAAAGGGCTGGCTGCTACTTTGGCCAACGAATAGGTATTGCTATGCAAATAACTAATGCGGCCAGACTTTTTATTAGTAAGTACTATCCTACTTCCTATCCTACTAATATTATAAACGTGAAAGTTTATATGTATGTATGTGACTTTGTTACTCTTTTACGCAAAAACTACTAAACCGATTGCGATTTAACTTGGAATATTCATACCTGGAGACCTAGAATAACACATGGGCTCCTTTTTATTCCGATATAACCGCGGGATCGGGACTTACGCAAGTGAAACCGTAGGGCGCAGCTAGTGTCTATATAAAGATGCGATGTTAGTTCGAATCCCGCTCTCAGTCGATCATGCGTTGTGTTTTTGCAGAAGTATTGTTCCTTCAAAATATTTATAGGTAGGTAGGTATATCTATAGAGACTCATTTTTGGATTATTAATTTTAATTTAATTTCCATTATAAATAAGTTACATGAAAATAAAACACATATAGGTACCTACCTACCTATCCTAACCTTACCTAATCCAGTGTATGTGTGTCAAAAACCGCTCTACCGATTGCAATGAAACTTGGTATTTAGATAGTTCGAAATCTGGTATGACACATACCTAGATTACCTACTTTTTATTCCGATATTCATGCGAGATCGAAACTTATGCGAATAAAACCACGGGCGCTTATAGTCCTTATTACCTACATTTATGAACTTCGTGACACTAAACATTTGTTATTTTTTACCTTCCTTAGGTACAAGTTCCAATGTTTCATTTAATTTATGAATTTCATTTGATCTATGAAATGAAATGAAACAATGGAACAATAAAATAAAAGGTAAAAAATAACAAATTACTTTGGCAATTTTCATCCAAATTTTCTCGGCGGGATTGGAACTTATTCGGATGAAACCGAAGTGCACAGCTAGTACTGAACAAAACTTTTGATTCGCCCCTCCATGGCGGACAAATAAATGACATCTTAGCCTCCATGGCGGCGCCTCTTTTAATAGTTTCTATGTAAAGAGATAAAATGTCTATAAGTTGTAGTTCGAGATTCTAGAGAATACATTTAGATAAGATTGCAGTCTTAAAAATATTTCCTAGTTTTACCCATTTACAAGCCAAATCAGTATTTGGCGTTTCAGTAAACGCCACTTTACAGGGCTACTTAAACTTCTAAACTAAAAAAAAATAGTTTAGTAGGTAGTTTAATAATTTTAAAATGTTCATGGCCACGACCTGTGTAATCCGTGCCGAAAAGTCAAAGTACATAATTTTAATCTAAAATTATCTAGAAATTATATTGTAGAATAATAAATCGCTAGAGTTTGACAACTGAATTTGGTTTTCAAGGTGCCCCATTCTTGAAATAGTTTGCTGGCAGTTATCGGCTTTGCCGATCCGGATTTAATCGATTAAAACGGGGCAAGTGCGACACTCGCGCATAAAGGGTTCCGTACCACTATCACAATTGGATACGGAACCCTAAAATGGTTTACAACAACCAATTTTTAAATTTTATAGGAAAATATGAAATATTTATCTTCTTATATTGGTAAGTAAGGCAGACTAGTATATTTGACAGATAGGGCAGCCATTTTGAATTCCATGACCAACTCGATTTGTCCTCCTGTCCTTCCTGTCCTGACTCGACTCCTTGTTATTTTTGAAACACGTTTGTTGTATGAGAGCCCCTTTTAAATAATTGTTTTATTTCGTTTTTAGTATTTGTTGTTGTAGCGGCAACCGAAATACATCTTCTGTGAAAATTTCAACCTTCTAGCTATTACGGTTCATGAGATACAGCCTGGTGACAGACGGACGGACGGACGGACGGACGGACGGACAGACAGACAGACAGACAGACAGACAGACAGACAGACAGACAGACAGCGAAGTCTCAGTAATAGGGTCCCGTTTTTACCTTTAGGTACGGAACCCTAATAATGTAACAATTTGATAAAGGCATGATATTGGAGATTACCTCCAGAAAACATTTATCCATCCAAACATTATTTCATTATAATATTACTATCCCAATCCCGTGGTTAATCCAAATCTCCAACTATCTGCAGCATACCAAATTTCAATGCAATTGGTTCTATAGACTTTACGTGAAGAAATAACAAATTTACTTGCTTATTTATTTACTCACTTACAAACACTACAAAGTTTGTTAGTAATAGATTAGGATTAGTAATAGATTTTATAAAACTGTGCAATATGTGCGGGGAGCATAATGGGCACCTTTGGCAATGATGGATTTAGTCAAAAGAAATTTTCTGTTGTGTCTACCTTTAACAGACTTCATTTAGTTTCTGTCTACAAAACTTTACGGTGCCAAAATATATTTATATTCATAGGTTTACTATCTCTACACGACGACGACGCGGCGGCGACGGCAGACGCCTTGTTGGCGCCGCGACGCCGGCTGGGAGAGGGGGCGAGGGGCAGGGGTAGGGCTTGCAATCCGGATAACGGATATCCATATTATCCGGATATCCGTCGAAATTAATATCCGGATTTAGTTGACTTTTTATCCGGATTTTTCGGATAATTACTTTGCACGTACAAACAAATACAAACTGGTAGTTCTGCGCACAGTAGACCTCGAGCACTTTATTAGGAGTACCTACATAGGTTTTACATAGACACCTTAAAAAACAAATGATAGAAGATGAAAATATGAAGAGTTTGTGATGAAAAAGTAGTACCAAGAGCGACTTCTATGTAGTACCATGTTGTTCTTGTGGATACAGGGTTTATTCTAGACTTTAGAGGTAGAAGTTGATAAGTGAGCAATCTATTGTATTTGGATGAGCTATCCTGTTCATCATTCCGAAGATCCTAATTAGATCTTCATCATATTTTTCTGGAACTAATTTGAAGGTATAAATAAAATACCTTATAAATTAAAAGAATCTTTGAAAACGGATCTCATAGAGTGGAGATATCAAGGAGCCCCCATTGTGGGAGAAATACTTGACCAATTTAAAATCCCCCGCCACAAAAAAATTGTAAAGGCTCATAGAATCTGTAAATCAAGTTTCATCAATGTCAATTAAAAAATACTTCCTGTAGAGGAGAACTAACAAATTAACCAACTGTAAACTTGTAACAGAAAACAAATATTGCCAGACTTGAAGCAGAGACGCTTCGCTCGCTGGCTTAATCACAGACAATGCAAGAATTATCCATAGTTGACAATTATTGCAATTCATTAGTTACTTTAGTTTTTAGTTATTTTATCGCTGTCGTGTATCCATTTCTTTCGAAAATCCACTTTAATATATCCATTCTTTTTCTTCTTCTGGTGCCAATCCACCTCTGGAGGTTGGCCGTCAGCTCAGCGAACTTGTTCCGGTTTGTGCCAAGCGAAAAAGTTGTTTCACGCTGGAAATGTTTGGCCACTCTCGGATGTTTCTCAACCACGACTTCTATCTTCGTCTAACGGGTCTCGTGCCTGCGACTTTGCCCATCATTATTATTTGGCGAAGCTCGTATTTCTCGTGTCGCAAAACTTGATCCAAGTATGCCACTCGTGTCTCTTGCCGACACGTTGGAGACTTTCTGTGTCCAGCTAATACGTAGCATTCTACGGTAGCATTACATCTCGAAAGCTTCGAGGAACCCTTGTGTATTGACTTTCGCAGTCCAGGCTTCACTACCGTAGATTACTACTGGCCACACATAACACTGGTGTATTCTAACTCTGAGCTTGAGGTCTGAGGTGGCTTGGGCAATTCCAATCCGAGTACGAATTTCTTGTTCGCTATCCCATTTTTTATTAACCCATGCAAAAGTATAAATACCTCTAATTTAACCATTGGAACCCGTACTATATCTGAACCTGCGACAGTGATTCTGGGATTGAAGTAGTTCCTTGATACTACCAGAAATTTAGTCTTAGACACGTTCATACTCAACCCTGCTTTCAACCTGCACTCATTAACTCTGTCAAATAATATCTGCAGGTCCAGCTCTGATGAGGCTACAAGTGCAGTGTCATCGGCATATCTTAAATTGTTAACGATTTTTCTGTTTACTTTAACATCGATCTCATATTCTTCTAGCGCTTTCGATATTATCTCCACGTCGTATTTTCAATAGTTCTGTTTATAAGTCCTTGACTCGGACCGCAGCCCTTTGGTTCCAATACAAGGTCTTAATGAATCTTAGTCTGTCTTTGCCATCCAAACCAACGTAGACCAAGCGCTGCAACAGGATATCATGTTTGACGCGATCAAACGCTTTCTCGTAATTTTTACGTTATAATACCTGACCGGAACAGACAAAATTCAACTAAGAGTCCTGGATTAAGAACCCAGTTGAAAAATAGCAGTGTTCTTAGTAGTACAAAGACAACATCTTATTGACTTTCCGACTAAAAACGGTTGAACCGATAGAAGTACCCAAAACATTTGTCAAATACATACAGAATTTCTTACAACCTGGTAACTGGCTAGTAAAAAATAGATCTGGCTCAAGAATAGGTCAACGTGAATGTAAATTAATGAATAGTGTAAATTGTCACCGATGGTATCACAGATTTAGAAGTTTCGAATTACTTTTTTCTGCTATTGCTTGTGCTCCAAGATTCTTTAGCATGATTAATTTTCTCACCCAAAAAGCTATAACACACATTATGTAAGGATCATTGTATCGACTTCCTTTTGGCGATCCTAAGCAGGAGCATATGCTCATATTCAATAAATCCTGCAAAAATTTGCTGCACTTCAGATATTCTTAAAGAATAACAATAATATTTTTAAGATTTATGTAATATTGAGGGTGCCTACAAGAATCATACTGAGTTCTCGAGAGAAGGTTCAGCAGCTTCGATACAGCGGCTACCGCAGAGGAAAACACTTATTTTTCGAGAGTTTCAGCAAATGCTTCAACAGCTTAATACGAAATAAAAATCAAAATTGCCGACCGAGATCTCTCAACTATCGATATAATGCGTATATAAACCTTGTAAATTCACACGATTAGTTAACATAGTTACATTTTCTCGGCTCTTAATCGCGTATTATTATTTATTTTCTTACCTCGACGTTTCAACCATGTTACAATGGTCTTGGTCGCGAGGGTCGCGTGGTTGAAACGTCAAGGTAAGAAAATAAATAATAATATGCGTACATATCTATTAAAAACCTTTGTTTTTATTAATTAAAACTTTGTAGTAAGGTTTTTTTCTTAATTTTATTAAATTTCAAAAATTATCCGAATTATCCGGATATCCGGATAATGAAATTTTTAATATCCAGATTATCCGGATAGCCAAAAGTTAACGGATAATGCAAGCCCTAGGCAGGGGAGATGATCGCTCTGGACTTTCAATAAAATATACCGAATAATGAAGGGGGTCTTTATCACAATCTGGATCGAGTTCTAGCGTCGTGATATTTGAAGTCTGAATCCCACTGTGAAAGTTTGTATAGGATTATGTTTGTCACTCTTTCACACGGAACCTACTGAATGGGTCCCACGTCTGCTCTCACGATTGCGACGAAATTTAGAATGCCGATAGCTGAAGTTCTAGAGTTCTAAACATTATATTGTCTACCGCCCACTTTGAGAATAAATTATTTTTTAACGCCCCCCTTTTTTCACCTGCTTAAAAACCGCTATAGTAACTTTAAATTATATTAATTATTGTAAGCTATATTAGCGAAGATTAAACTAGGTACCTATACTTTCATTTCGAAACGGAGCGACCTAATGAGGAGGAACACTAACTTTTTATCCCGGCAGAGGGCGTTTGTCGACTAATCTTAGGTTTGAATTAAGAACTGTCAAACTGTGTTTTTAGGGTTCCGTACCCAAAGGGTAAAAACGGGACCCTATTACTGAGACTTCGCTATCCATCTGTCCGTCTGTCCGTCTGTCCGTCTGTCCGTCTGTCCGTCTGTCCGTCTGTCCGTCTGTCCGTCTGTCCGTCTGTCCGTCTGTCCGTCTGTCCGTCTGTCCGTCTGTCCGTCTGTCCGTCTGTCCGTCTGTCCGTCTGTCCGTCTGTCCGTCTGTCCGTCTGTCCGTCTGTCCGTCTGTCCGTCTGTCCGTCTGTCCGTCTGTCCGTCTGTCCGTCTGTCCGTCTGTCCGTCTGTCCGTCTGTCCGTCTGTCCGTCTGTCCGTCTGTCCGTCTGTCCGTCTGTCCGTCTGTCCGTCTGTCCGTCTGTCCGTCTGTCCGTCTGTCCGTCTGTCCGTCTGTCTGTCCGTCTGTCCGTCTGTCACCAGGCTGTATCTCCTGAACCGTAATAGCTAGAAGGTTGAAATTTTCACAGAAGATGTATTTCGGTTGCCGTTACAACAACAAATACTAAAAACAAAATAAAACAATTATTTAAAAGGGCCTCCCATACAACAAACGTGTTTCAAAAACTACAAGGGAATTCTAGTACGATGTGAGGTCGCTTCTGATTGGTCTAGTCAAATCGAGTTGGTAATGGAATTCAAAATGGCTGCTCTATCTGTCAAATATACTAGTCTGCCTACACTGACCAAAGAGTTTCTTATAAGTTTCAGATTTTCTTTGAATCAAAGTTGTTGTAAACCATTTTAGGGTTCCGTACCCAATTGTGATAGTGGTACGGAACCCTTCGTGCGCGAGTTTCGCACTTGGCCGGGTTTTTTACAACTCTCGGCGCCAAATTGGCCATATCGGTCTGAGACCGAAAGAATAAAAAAAAACTCGGCGTTTCCATTGGTGGAGGCGAAAAAAAAAAAAGACCATCTGATGCCAGCGCCATCTACTTACAGCTTTGCGTGTGGCACCCCATTGACATGATGTTTATTTTATTTATTCAATAAAACAGGACAGATCATAATATCTGTCTCATATCAAACTACACGGAGAGAAATATCGAACCGAGTTAGGTAGTCCTCCTAGCTAGATGAAATTAAAAATCGCCCCCTTAGCCTCTACAACGCCCTCATTTTTTCTGCGTCTCTTACCGCCTCCTTTAGCCCTGCAGCGCCTACAAGGGGGCGTTATCTCTCACTTTGGGAACCCCTGTTCCCCTGTTCCCCTGCCTAGGCCATAGGCCTTTTACTCTAATATTATCGCGGGATCGGCACTTACATGGTGGAACCTTAGGCCGTAGCTAGTATCTACCTAGGTTATACGTTCCGTTCTATTAACGCCCGCTTTGGTAGACTGATCCCAACGAATACTGGCCCCACCTAGCGACGGGATCCGTTGAACAATATTGCATTCTCCCGAGTCCCGACCCCACAGTCTAATTTTAAAGATCATCATATTAGCCACGACCATGCCGGTCATGGCTAATATGATGTGAGCGAACTCGAGTGAGCGAGATCGCACACCTATTCATTAGCCTTTTGCATACGAAAGAGAGTTTTCTAGCAGTTCAAAAATACAACTCCAGAAAGGAAACAGTCGACTATATTGAAATTTGTAAAGTCTGTATGGAGAAAAGAGTAGGTAGCTTAGGTTATTACGTCCGTCCGTGACTCGAAAATACCTACCTAGCTCACACGCTTCAAGTCGTAAGTGAGCAGTAAGATAGAAACTAGGTATAAAGTACTTATTGGCTGAAATAGTTTTTTTTAGATTTAATCAGGTCACTAATTTTCCTTCTTGGTAATTTTTGTACCTATACATAGTATATAAATAGGTACCTTATAATGAAACAATAATTAAAATAACATACATATTATCCTGTAGACCGATTAAACTTTGTCACCAATATATTGCACTAAGTAATAATTATTGCGTAAATCAGAAATACATTGATACATAATACCTATAAATTTTAAGGAAAAATGCACTACAAACACCACTACTGCAACATTCCTAGTGCCTTTAGATTGCGCTGGATTTGCAATTCCCATGCCCAAATCGGTTGTTTATTAAGTATTATTTTAAACGTCTAAGCTATTTGTTTGTTACACGTATTGTTTTCGTTGCACACAGTAGACCATTTTATGCGATAAAACCGACGATTATATTATAGGTCGGTCAGTTGGTCAAGTCGGCATTTTAACATCATCCCTCAAAAGTAGGCATTTCCATATATATGTTATAGGCAATGTGTATAATCCGGCATTGTATAGAATGCCTAGGCATTGTATACATTGCCTAAAACGTTCAGGCAATGTGTATAATACGATTCATTTCATACATTGCCTAGGTATTGTATAAAATGCCCGAAGCGCATCAGGCAATGCGTATAATGAACGACGGCAGCGGACGCCGAAGCGCCTAATACTATAAATAAAACACAATTAACATTTATTTCATATACAGTGCGATTTTTATACATCACGCCTTTTTTATTTACAGAATAAGGCGCTTTGGCGACCGCTACCGCGGCACGCTCGCTTCGCTCGCTCGCGCTGCGTGTAATCATGTTCTAACATTAACCTAACCTAACCAAGTCGGGGTGCTCCGTTTAGTTTTTCCGTGCTTTAGATAGTTAGATAGCATCGGGATTTTAACTGTAAATATTTTAATATTAGATACCTATTCGAATACGTACTCATACGTGCTCAAGGCGTTTTTACTTAAGGCTTTTTTAAATCGTTAATTCACCATGTCACATGGGTTCCCGTGTGGTACAGTGGTAGCGCACTCGACCGCCAAGCGAGGGGCACAGGTCCGAATACTGTTATGGGAGAATTTGGAATGATCCTTGTACAAAAACTAGTTTTGATGATGTAGTTGTAAATGTTGTAATATTGCAACCCACTGACCTCCATTATATGGACAGGAGGTATCGCACTGAATTTTGTGACAATTTGATCTCCGCCATGTGACCGTCCACGGAACTATTAGTTCCATGAACGGTCACCATCACTTTCAATAGAAAACGCGCGACAACAGCGCAACATTTTGTATGGTAGCTATAGCAATTCCAGCGTACTTGTTTAAATATAGTTCAGTGGTAGCTGTGCTGTTGATGTTTTTAAATGATATTTTTTGTATATTATACCTACAGGCTATAGGTCAATCAAACACTGATTTATTTAATTGAATAAGTTTAGGTACAGATAGATTACCAATTAAGAATCCAGCACGCAAAAATATTATTCGTGCTGTATAGTTAATTGTTAAACTTATTAAACTTAGGCATCATTTATGTAAGGGGGTAAATGTAGGTTATTTAAATTATTAAGTAAAACAAGTCAAACATTTTACATAAACAATAAATCACAAAATAGAAAAAATACTTAAAACCTAAAGCAACAAGAAGTTGTCGGCACCGCCCTCCCGCGGCATGGTGCCCAAAACGTTGGCAGCGTTCCCACGCTGGATAGCTAGGCTAACCCTCTGGGACAAGAAATTACCAGGCAGGGATCACCAGACGCCTCGACAAGACGCGCCGACAAGTCCCTAACATAAATTTTACTACTAGGCCCCCAACACCCGATGGTCTCAAAACCCAAAGGAGTGAACAAGTAACAGCCAGGGTTTTTTTTTAATTATTAAGTTATGAGTGTGTTGGAACAATTAGAAATATTGAAAAACAAAAATTCACAAAATACTCTGCTGAATGAACAAACAAACATCGTTCCATCTCCCCTGCTAAGAGCGTTGGCGAGGCGTGGTGGGGGTGCAGATGACGGCCGCACCGACGTATAGTGGTGGGGGTACAGCGTTGTTCGCTCACTCTTGTTCCAGCTGTCGGCAAGTCAACAGTGTCGTGCGAGCGGCGTCTTTACTCATTTTTGTCGCCCTCACAGTTCGGTCAGAGTCTACGTTCCTGATGATGGCTTTTTAAAGCCGAAACGCGTCGAAGCATGGTTAATGATTGGTGTCACTAACACTAAAGCATATTTCTGCCGCATGCAAAGAGCGGTGGGAGGGTGGTGCTCTTTGCAAGCTGCACACTGCACGCTGTGTTATAACACTAGTCGGGTGTCGGGACTAAAAACTAAATATTATTCTTTTACAGAGTAGTTATGGAGTTCCGAAAAGTAACGCCTAATACAATCAATTATATTAAGTTATGTACAGTCAGGTTACCAATTAAGTAGTAACACGCGTGATAATTTTGCGTGCTGTATACTTAATTGGTAACCTGACTGTATTCCCAACGCGAATTTGGTACAATATTCAATTTTAATGAATAACAAACGTGGTTTTTTTATCACAAAACAATGTGTTCCCCACCTCTGCTTGTTGTACGGGCGCCCCACTTAATTATTTATTTTATTTTGTAGTTAGGTAAGTATTTGTTGTTTTAGCGACAATAGAAATACATCATCTGTGAAAAATGCAACTGCCTAGCTATCACGGTTCATGAGATATACCTTGGTGACAGACAGATAGACAGACGGACGGACAATGGAGTCTCAGTAAAAAGGTCGGTTTTTTTTCCTTTGGATATGGAACCGTAATAACCTCACACCATGGAAATATGGTAACGATCATTCGTTACATTGTTTCTTTTTAATTGTCGCCCAAGCGTAACTTGCGTAAGTAATTAAATGCAGGTGCATGGTCGATTGGTCGCCAACTGCCATTCCGTTGTTACAAACCAATATCATTCATTTTGACGACCTCTGTGGCGCGTCGTGCGAGAGCGCGACTGCAATGCAGGAGGTTGCGGGTTCGATTCCCGCCGGGTGCAAGTATTTATGCTTAAAAATAAATATTTGTGTCTGGTCTGGGTGTCCTTCTATGTATAATATGTATGTATTTACAAAAGAAAAATAAATATAAGTATTATATCCGTTGTCTAGTCACCGTAACACAAGCTTAGTCGCTTACCACGGGGCTAGATGGCGCTGTGTGTTGTTCACAGAATTTTATTTATTATTATTATATTTATATTATTCAACTTCGATTTTAAATGAACAAAATGTTGGCCTTGAATATTAAGTACCTATTTATTATTATGCGCCATGAATTACTTTGTGTGGGCGATTTTTTTTTACATAAGATGCTATATACAATTTTAAACTTACATGGTTGTTTTCACTACAAATATTATTATACAACAGAGTATTTATTTACCATGTTTAAACTTGTTTTTTCACGGAGCTCAATATTTCGCCAGTAATTACAACTGGCTTGTTCACGAGACTGGAGCATAGAGTTAAGAACGCGGCGACTGTTACCATTTCCATACAAACTTAACAAAATAAATTATGAAAAATTTAGTGTTCTGCCTTAACCCATTTATGCCCACTGTCCTCATTTGAGGACGTGATTTTAAGTAGGTACCCACATTTTTTTAATTTAGCTAAGTTTTATTTTATGGTGAATTTGTAGTCGCAGTGACTGTGCCTTCTAAATAAAAACTACATTTTTGTGATTTATAGCATAAAGTAGGCAAATCTTCGATATATTCCCTTTATGTCGAGTCCCGGTATGTCGAGCCGAAAACCTTGTCTCGCTTCTATTACCCCTATGTCGAGCTTAGTTTTCTGTCCCGTTTCTATGCCCTTTATGTCGAGTTAATTTACCGCGCTTTTATTACCTTTATGTCGAGTTTAATAATATCATATTTTAGAAGTACAGTCACGTTCAATGAAATGTATACATGCACATAATTTAGAATCAATTTTTGCACAATGACGCATTAGTGATTTTACATAAATTAAGTACAGCTATATTAAGACGCGTTGTCGGTGTATCTAAAATAATATGTAAGTCATAAGCCATTTATTCATAACAAAATTACATTTGTGTTGAATATTTTGAAATAATATTAGGTCCTTACATATGAAATTGGCGTTTTGTCGTACTGGCCACTTTGATCTCAAATATCTCTTCTTTGGTTAAGGATTCCAATTTCAAATTTATACAGCTATTTATTCATACATTTGTATTTCGAAAACCGTAATGCATTTGTTTTGTCCTCGTTTGGTTTTTTCTTTGCGTCACGCAGTTTACAAAATGGAAAACTTGAAATTTCGCGTTATTTACGAGTACGAGTTCCACCGTGATACCAGTGCTGCAGAAACGGCTCGAAGGATTAATGATGTGTATGGCAGCGGTGTCGCAAAAGAAAACACAGTGCGTTTTTGGTTCCAACGTTTTCGTTCTGGAAATTTCGACCTGCAGAACAAGCCCCGTGGACGGCCGGAGACTAAAGTTGCTAATGAAGAATTGAAAGCTATTGTGGAAGCAGATCCATCGCAAACCACGTCCGAGTTAGCTGCAGGCTGGGGTGTTAGTGATAAAACTGTTTTAATCGACTTGAAGCAAATTGGAAAGGTGAAAATCCAAATCCTGCCCCAAGCGAAAATTGACTCAAAAAAAGTTACTTGTGAGCGTTTGGTGGACTAGTGCCGGTGTCGTTCACTACAGCTTTCTTAAATCTGGCCAGACGATTACAGCAGATATCTATTGTCAGCAACTGCAAACCATGATGGAAAAGCTAGCTGCTAATCAACCGAGGTTGGTCAATCGCTCTAGGCCACTGCTGCTTCAGGACAACGCTAGACCACACACAGATTACCATTTTTTTCGAAATTTGGATAACTTCTTGCAAGGGAAAAAATTCAACTCCGATGGGGCAGTCCAAAGCGCCTTCAAAGATTTCATTGATTCTCGTCCTAATGGTTTTTTTAGTAAAGGGATCAATGAACTACCTATGAGATGGCAAAAGTGCATAGATAGCAATTGTACATACTTTGATTAAATAAATATATTATTATAAAAAAAAGACTTTAAGGGAGGAATCCCTTACAAAATGCCAATTTCATATGTAATGACCTAATAAATAACAAAATTTATTTTACCTTCATAAATAATAATCATAATCGCAATCATTAGTAACATAAACAGTGAAAGAAAAAAAAATAAACAAATTACACTTTAAAAACTTAAATAATTCAAAATCAAAATGTAAAAAAGTACAATACAATATACATATATAATACAATATAATGTATATACATTAGCGCAACCCAAGTTCGAATATCAGGAATGTGCGAAAGAGAGGTGACATCTAAGACTTACTTAAATGTCACCTCTCTTTCGCACAAATATGTATACTTGTCCCTCTTACACATTTATCAATCAATCAATTCATTTATTTCAGATAATACATCCATATAAAAACATTACAAATTACAAATAAATTCTATCTTAATAATAAAATAAAGTTTTAAATTAATGTCAAAAAATAATAAAATAAAGTTTTAAATTAATGTCAAATAATAATAAAATAAAGTTTTAAATTAATGTCAAATAATAATAAAATAAAGTTTTAAATTAATGTCAAATAATAATTAAATAAAGTTATGAATTTATGTCAAATTGATTCAAAATTAAATAGAAATGTCCAATAGAATAATTAAAATAATACAAAATTTAATAAAAATGAGCTTATAAAAATAAAAGAAAATAAAAACAAAAAATTATGTCACCAAAATAATATAAAAATAAATATTAAATGTAAGAAGGACCGCTGGCGTGCAGCTGCATCCACCTCTTCAGCATCGGCGAGTCCCATCGATCGGACAATACGCTCAGGATACCATTCGGGCTACCACGCTGACGCCTTAATAGCGAGGCGCACCTTTTTCTGATTACAGCGTAAAAATCGTCAGTATGCGCCTCAGCAAACATAGCGGAAGCACTACAAAAACGTGGGAACCCTACCAGTATCCTAAACGTTTAACAGCAGCAGTATCCTATGCTGTTTAACATTTGCAACAATAGTGATGATTATACTGTGATTTATTTAGATTAAGAAAGTATTTTTTTAATTAAAATTGAAGAATTGTTATATACGTGATGATTATACTGTGATTTATATGTTTAGATTAAGAAAGATTAGATACATATGTCGCGTCAGCGACGGCCGGACGCAACATTGTTTCGTCATCTTCGCTATTGTTCATTCTCACGATGGTGATTTATGGGTAGTAGGAATAAAACACTTAGTATTTCGCTGTTTTGGGCGGTCACAGACGAGTCTTTGGTGCACGCGATCCACCGAGCGCACGCGCACCAAGGCCTTGTCCAGGCGCATCGACAACTTGCACTCGATACTACCTGCGTTTCCGCCCGTTTTAATGACAATTTAAAGTCAAATCACATTTCACAAACAAAATGAAATACACTACGTCCAAACAAACATGAAACCAAAACTAATTAAATTGTAATCAAATCAAAGTTAACGTTTAACATAATCAAAACAATTAAATGATGTAATTAAAATAATAACAACTCCTATTTGACTATACTACGTCACTTGTCGGTGAATTTACTATCGCAGCGCCACCGATTTGCGACACATATATGAAAATAAAAGTAATAGAACAAACAATAAAACATTTTTTTATGCCATTGGTTTACATCCCTGACTGTATCTGTTCACCAAACTCGACATAAAGGTAATAGAAAGAATTTTTATATACGTGAAGATTATACTGTGATTTATATGTTTAGATTAAGAAAGATTAGATAAAATATATGAAAATAAGTAATAGAACAAATAATAAAACTTTACATCCGTGACTGTACCTGTTCACCATACTCGATATAAAGGTAATAGAAAGCGTAAATATCAATACTTTGGAGAACAATAGACTTCCAGACTCGACATAACGGGACTCGACATAAAGGGAATGAATCAAATCTTCTAGTGGTTTCATTGACTTCAAATAAGAAATCGGTATTAGCTGAAAGGTAAGTAATAAAATTTTATACTTTTATAAATTTATGTTATAAATTTCTAGATTGTCCATTTGGTAAGACTTATTACTAGAAATAAATAACTTTTTTTTGTGTGCATTTACATATTTGACCACAATAGCAAGTATTTTAGTGTAGTGTCCTCGAATGGGTCCAATGGGCTAATGAATAAGTATTTTTTAACTTTTTTTTTTCAGAATTCTTTTCGAAGTAAAACATGACTAAGCGAACGCTAAGCTTTGAGGCTATAAATGACTATCAGGGGTTGGAGGAAGCTATCGAAAATATTTTGAATGATGAGGATGACCCTGATGTAACCTATGATATAGTGGCTATTCCCCCGGATCCGAGTGTTTTGACGGACGAAGAAGAGGGCGACGAAGATGATGTCCTACAAATATTCTTCCTCGTGATATCACAGGTCGAGTTGAAGTGTTCGAGTCCAGAAACAATGAGGAATGGGATAGCAGTGATGACGAACCGTTACAAAGACAAAGAAGAGTTGAAGTTGAAGCCCAGGAACCGCGTTGGCGTCGGTGTGAACCATCTTATCCTGACATGCCTACTGTAGAAAACAACGTCCAAAAACGCAGGGAAAATCTTATAAATGAGCTCAAACATGAAACGCCAGTCAATATTTTTGAAAAAATATTTGATTCTGAGGTTTTTGACATGATCATTACATATACGAAGTTGTATGCCGCACAACATAACAACCATGACTTCCAGATAACTGTTGAGGAGCTCAAATTATTTTTTGGTATTTTACTACTGACTGGATATCACACACTACCACGAGAACGATTGTACTGGTCTCTAGATGAGGACTGTAATGTTACCAGTGTTTCCAAAGCCATGTCAAAAAATAGGTTCTTAGAAATAAAGAAGTTTTTACATTTCTGTGACAATGAAGCAGCAGTGGGATCTACCGATAAGATGTTCAAACTACGACCACTTGCTGATTTACTGATGAAAAAATTCCTTCAGTGGGGTGTGTTTCATGAGCATCTATCGGTAGATGAATCGATGGTAAAATATTTTGGACGACACCCGGCCAAGCAATTTATAAAAGGCAAGCCAGTGCGGTTCGGATATAAAAACTGAATGATTACAAGTTCTTCCGGCTATTGTTATGGCTTTGATCCATACTGTGGCAAAAATTCAATGATAACTAGTAATGAACCTTTAGGATCAAAGGTAGTGAAAAACCTTTTAGAGAAAATAAACGTAGTTCCACAGGAACACATCGTATATTTTGACAACTTCTTCACTAGCTATGCTTTACTCAAAGATCTGCGAGAAGCTGGTTATCGTGCTACTGGTACTGTAAGGGAGAACAGAACTAAAAAGTGCCCATTGGTATCTGTGAAAGACATGAAAAAGAAGAAGAGAGCGGAATTTGATCACAGATTTGATACAGTCAATAAGATTTTATTTGTGAGATGGCTTGACAATAGTGTTGTTACCATGGGTACAAACTATGACTTCGTTCATCCTTTGGGCAAGGTAAAGAGATGGAGCTCTGCAGATGGACGGAAGGTAGACGTGGACATCCCATTTGTCTTCCAGAATTACAATAAAGGCATGGGCGGAGTTGATCAAGCCGACCAATCCATCGCGTTATATAGAACAGCAATACGAGGAAAAAAATGGTGGTGGGTTCTATTTACCTACATGTTCGATCTGGCTATGGCTAATGCTTGGTGTTAAATATTGCCAATGTCAACATGACATGACAGCTGTCATAACAAACAACGTCCTTGCTGTCAACTTCACTTCAAGCATTTTTCATATTCATTCTTTTACCAGCCATTACGAAAAACACATCATACATTCCTTCCTTGAAAGCAGTGGTCTAGATTAGCCCTGTTTCAGAACAAATTGATTTGAATCTATTTCTATCTTCTCCATCACTTCAAGAAATCTATAAATTATAATCCATTCGTGGAGAAAACTGAAGAATATCGTTCCAGCGCTTCATATTTGTAAGATCAAGAAGGTCTTCAAAATACGTATGTATTCATCAAGAAGAGGCCTTCTATCCAACCAACCCCTTAACTCGATACCGATCAAGTTTCGAGCCGGATTCCAGTAGACGAAGAACGACTGGAATAACGACGGGTCGAGCAAAGGTACACGTGGAAGCCCCGCCAAAGGAGATTAGTGCACAAGTCGCCGCCAAAGGAGAAGTGCACAACCGTGAGTCCGTTCCAATTCTTACAAATTGCGCAGGATATTCTTTCACAATTATTCAAATTCAACTATTTCCACATAGGTACCTGCCTACCCACTTCTTAAAAATTGCAATTCATTTATCGTTCAAAGACCCTTTTGCTACAAGTAAATTCATATTTCAATATCTAATTCTAATTTGCCTACAGTTAAAAATACTGCATTCCTTTCTCGATTGTTAAAAAACGTAAAAACTTCATTTTTTTTTTCTTTCGTCAATCTACCTACTTTAATCTACCTAAATATCATTATAACTTCAGTGTTCTAGTATTTTGGTTGTTAAAATCGGCATTTCTACTCGTTTCTCACCCCCCTCGTCGTTCAGGTGTGCATACAATTTGCTGTTTTTGCTATTTTGCATATTCCAGGAGGTCAAAGTCCAACAACGACCGCGTGCCGCGTCATCGAAAGGGACCGGTCAGCTGATCGGCGCCGCCTAATATTCAAGCTTGCGCGGTCTATTTAAACTTCTGCTGGGCCTCTTTGCACCATTTCTTTATAATTTAAGTATATTTTCATTTTTATTTGCTCACAACTTTAAAAGCACACTAAATTACTTCCATTTTCAGCTAGTTTTGCACAATCATGGACCTAAAAACTTTAAAAAAGAATCGAAGTTCATATAAATCAAAACTCACTATATTTAAAACATACCTTCAGCCATTATTGCTTTGCAAGGAACTAAATAACTTGCAACAATGCGAGATATCATACAGATTAACCAAAATACAAGAAATGTACACCGATTTTGATCACACACAAACTGAAATAGAAAATTTATGTGAAATTCCAGATGGCGAACACACAGAAAGAGAGACATTCGAGAATAGTTACTTCGGGTTGGTGGCGGCTGCTCAGGAGATGCTGAGCAGAGGCCAGGAACCTGCGAGTCCACACGGCAACCAGGTGACGGGTTCTAGTAGTGTATCAGGCCAAGCAGGTGGGACAAATATTAAGCTTCCTATTATTAATCTCCCTACCTTTTCTGGACGCTATCAGGATTGGCTAGAGTATCACGACACATTTAGCTCACTCATACACAAAAACACTACTATTCCTACAATAACAAAATTTCATTATTTACGTGCTTCTCTTAAAGACGGCGCGTTATTAGTCATACAGTCACTTGATTTCTCCGAAGACAATTATGAAATTGCTTGGAGTTTGCTGTGCGATAGATACAACAACGATCGACTTTTAGTAAACAAACATGTTAAGGCTTTATTCAATATTGAACCTATTCAGCGAGAGACCTCTATTTCATTGAGAAATATCATTGACACCGTAAATAAAAATCTTCGGGCTTTGAAAAAACTCAATCTACCTACCGAACATTGGGACACACTCATTATTGAACTAGTTTCAAGCAAACTCGATCCAGTTTCAAGTCGTGAGTGGGAGCAAGAACGTAACCACATTAAAGAACTCCCATCACTAGATAATTTAAATTCATTTTTGAAAAATCGAGCCGATTTGCTTGAAACTATAGAGGAAAAACACAGACCTCGTAGACATAGTGACATAACACATCTACGACCAAGAACATTCATTGCTAATCAATCATTCACAAAACAATTACTACCTACAAAGTCAGAATGTCCCATATGTAAACATCCTCATCCCATCTACTCTTGCTTTAAATTCAAATCATTGCCTATAGAACAACGAATCGAAAGGGTCAAACAATTGCACTTATGCACTAATTGCTTACGAAAGGGTCACGAAGAGCAACAATGTAGATTAGGTCCTTGTAAAATTTGCTCACAAAAACATAATACAATGCTACACATTCACTCAAATACTACTGAACCGAAGTCTAGCTCTTCACGAGACTGTGTAGTATTACCAACACTACATGATGATGTTCAGTCGTCTTCTATACAAAACAATGTCACTTTATCATCCATTCATCAAGGTCAAGTTCTATTGTCTACAACTATGATCAACATATCAGATCATAAGGGCCAGCTCCATAGTGTCAGAGCGCTCTTAGACAATGGAAGTACCTCTAGTTTTATTACTCAAGCTTTACAAATACAGTTAGGTATTCCAAGCTATTCTACCACAATCTCGGTTCAAGGATTGAACGGTCAACTTTCAAAAATCACTCAAAGGTGTAACATTACACTATCTTCACGAACAAACAGTGGTTACAGTGCCGACGTCAATTGTCTCATTGTACCACACATTACACAGGTCATACCATCAACACGAATCAATTGCAAACCATTCAAAATACCCGCGAACTTACAACTCGCGGACCCAACATTCAACGTACCGTCAGAGGTACAGCTTCTGTTAGGTGCCGACCTATTCTGGGAGGTACTTACAAACAATACAAGGTCATTGGGCAAAGGTAATCCGACACTAGTTGAAACAAGACTAGGTTGGCTTGTTACCGGCTCATTTCACGTTCCACACACACAACAGCAGACCTATAACAATACAGTCCACAGTCATTTCACACAAACCACAGATCTCGATGAAAAACTCAACAAATTCTTCGAGTTAGAATCCTTTTCCGCCGCTCAACAAGTCCATACAAAGGGTGAGAGTGAGTGTGAAAGGATTTTTACACAAACAACTGTTCGTCAACAAGATGGCAGGTTCGTGGTTCACATACCACTCAAGGAATCTCCTGATACACTAGGTGATTCAGAGCAGCAAGCTCTCACTCGTTTCTACTCACTAGAACGTAAATTCAAACGTAACCATACATTTAAAACACTATACACTGATTTCATGAACGAATACATAGCTCTTGGTCACATGACAGAGACTACAGATACTCACCCAAACGAAGTATCATATTTTTTGCCCCACCATGGGGTCATACGGGAAGACAGCCTCAGTACAAAATTGAGGACCGTCTTTGACGCATCAGCCGTCACAAGCTCAGGTAAATCATTAAATAACATTCAACACATAGGTCCATTTCTACAAGACGACATAATAAGCATTTTAATTAGGTTTCGACAGCATAAAATAGTAGTAACAGCTGACATTGAAAAGATGTATCGGCAGACTTTAGTTGCGCAACAATTTAGAAGCCTTCAGCAAATATTTTGGAGGTCCGATCCTAATCAACCTCTCAAAAAATACAAGCTTAACACCGTAACTTATGGTACCGCTTCGGCGCCCTACCTAGCTACTAGGTGTCTCATACAACTAGGTCGCGACAGCACAGACGAACAAATAAAACAGACAATTCTTTCAGATATGTACGTCGACGACCTGGTCACGGGAAATAACGTAGAATCGCAGCTTATTTCCACATGCAAAGGTGTAATTAATACATTGGAGAGCGCTCATTTTCATTTAAGAAAATGGCGGTCAAACAAACCATCAATACTTACACAAATTGTTGGTGAAAATACTAATGATGAATTACTCAGTTTAAACAAAGATAAATACGCAAAAACCCTAGGTCTATTATGGGCTTGCAAATCAGACGAGTTGTTATTTTCATTAACAAACATAGACACACATACATATACAAACAAACGCACCATCTTATCCACTATAGCTCAGGTCTTTGACCCACTGGGTTTGATTAACCATTGCATGCTGCAGGCGAAACTTATTCTACAGACCCTCTGGGCAAAGAATATTTCATGGGACGAAGAGTTACCTTTAGATATTCAAACACAATGGCAACAATTCATAGCTAATTTACCAAATTTAACAAAAATTCAAATTCCAAGACATGTTTTAGTAGATGATTATACTAGGGTAGAGATACACTCATTTAGCGATGCCTCGATCAAGTCCTATTCGGGGTGTGTTTACCTAAGATCCTTGTCTAGCAGTGGAATTGTCAAGGTACATTTAGTCTTATCAAAAAGCAGGGTAGCACCACTCAAACAAAAACTAACTATACCTAGGTTGGAGCTATGCGGAGCTTTATTAGCCACACAGTTAGCTGATAAGGTAACAAAATCGCTACGTGTCAACTTAAATTCACAATTCTTTTATAGCGATTCTACAATTGTTCTAAGTTGGATAAAATCCTGTAAATATAATTTAAGACAATTTGTTTACAACAGAGTCAAGGATATTTTAAACACTTCTGAACCTTCGTCATGGAACTACGTTCCCACCGTCTTGAACCCGGCAGACATCGGTTCCCGAGGTCTCAACGCCGCACAACTTCAAGCTTCATCCTTGTGGTGGGAAGGTCCACACTTTCTACATGACTCTAAAATTAAGTTACCTACACAACCGCATTTAATTCACACTCAAAGCTTACCTGAAACAAAGGTTCAATGTCATATACAATCAAACGAATTACAAAGGTTTGATTTCATAAACAAATACTCTTCGTACAGCAAACTTCAGCGCATACTTTCATACATAAAACGTTTCATTCATAACTGTCGAAATTCAAGCAACAAATTAATAGGTAAATTAACATTCCCTGAACTACATTCTAGCACATTAACACTTTGTCAATTTGTTCAAAGGGATATGTTTCATAAACAATACGTAACATTAATAAACAAATCTACATTACCATCCAAGGACAAATTACTAAAACTTAATCCATTTATTGACTCGTCAAATGGGTTGATTCGTGTCGGAGGCAGATTATCAAACTCTAATTACAACTACGATACAAAGTATCCTATTTTACTGCACGCCTCTCACAATATTACACAGCTATTAGTAGAGTACTATCACAAGTACTTGTTACATGCTGGACCTCAATTGGTACTCTCTATATTACGTCACAAATTTTGGATTGTGAATGGTCGCAACTTGGTTAGAAAGGTTACTCATAATTGCATACAATGTTGCAGGTTCGCAGGTAGAACATATCAACCCATCATGGGAAATTTACCTCAAGCGAGACTAAAAGCAGAGTTCCCATTCACAAACACCGCGATCGATTATTGCGGGCCAATACTGATAGCAGATAGAAAGGGTAGAGGCTGTCGACTTCAAAAAGCTTATATTTGCGTGTTTGTATGTCTAGCTGTAAAGGCAGTACACGTAGAGCTCGTCACCGAGTTGTCGTCGCATTCTTTCATGTCAGCTCTCAATAGATTCATTGCTCGCAGAGGCAAACCCACGAATATTTATTCCGACAATGGGACAAATTTCGTAGGTGCCTGCAACGAAATTAACAGATTTATTAAATCAACTTGTAATGACGTAATATCATATTCATCTGAAAATGGAATTAATTTTAAATTCAGTCCAGCCTATAGTCCACATTTCAATGGCCTAGCAGAAGCGTCTGTCAAATCTATAAAGTTCCACTTAAAACGAGTTTTAGGTATGGCACACTTGAACTACGAGGAAATGAATACGGTTTTAGTGCAGATTGAAAGCATTTTAAATTCTAGGCCACTCACTCCTCTTTCATCAGATCCTTCAGATCTCATCCCTTTAACTCCTGCGCATTTTTTGATTGGACGTGTCCTTACAACGTTGCCTTCTCCCCAGGTACCTGAGAATGTGCCACTCACAAACTTCAACAGATTTACCAGAATACAAGCACTGAGAGATCATTTTTGGAAACGTTTTTATAAAGAGTACGTTTCAGAATTGCAGATTAGAAGCAAGTGGCACACAAACAAGGGACAACCATATCCTGGCGATATGGTCGTAATCAAAGACGACCGTCTACCACCTAACCGATGGCTTCTGGGACGAGTCATCGCAGTACATCCAGGCACCGACGACGTCAACCGCGTCGCGGACATCAGAACCACCAGCGGAACCCTGAGACGAGCATTCAACCGTCTCTGCCCACTACCTACATTGGAACTCACTGTTCCAAGGCCGGGAACCTGTTAAATATTGCCAATGTCAACATGACATGACAGCTGTCATAACAAACAACGTCCTTGCTGTCAACTTCACTTCAAGCATTTTTCATATTCATTCTTTTACCAGCCATTACGAAAAACACATCATACATTCCTTCCTTGAAAGCAGTGGTCTAGATTAGCCCTGTTTCAGAACAAATTGATTTGAATCTATTTCTATCTTCTCCATCACTTCAAGAAATCTATAAATTATAATCCATTCGTGGAGAAAACTGAAGAATATCGTTCCAGCGCTTCATATTTGTAAGATCAAGAAGGTCTTCAAAATACGTATGTATTCATCAAGAAGAGGCCTTCTATCCAACCAACCCCTTAACTCGATACCGAACACTTGGCGTCTCCACGTCTTAGCCGCTGAAGATAAACTAGATCAGCTCCAGTTTCGGCGTAGTGTTACCCGATCGTACTTGCGGAATGTGAGCACTGAAAGACGTGATGGAAGACGCCGTAAACCATCATCGGTAGTGCCAAGTATGAGCCAAGATGGCGTGGGACACTTCCCCCAAAAGCTGACAAGTCAGCTCCGATGCATAGTTTGTCACAAGAAAGCACGTTGGCAATGTAAGAAATGCATAAAAACGTTGTGCATTGAAAAAGGGTGCTTTGAAAAATTTCATACATGAGCCCATTGGCCCCATTTGAGGACGGCGTTTTTTTTATATAGGGAAATTCAAAATTTTCAGTTTTTTTTTCATAAATTGTTTTTTTAGCCTTTAATAGTTACGCAAATAAAGTTTTTTTTTTCAAAATATTACCATTAGTTTGTATTTGGGTCCAAATGGGTATCGATATTATACCGATCTATTTTGGTACCTATTAAGTTTGTATGGAAATGGTAATAGTCGCCACGTTCTTAAGTAATATTTACGGGAAGACTGGAGATTGCGGGTAGGTGATGACAGTTAGGGGCGTCCATATCGAACTACCTCTTTCGTAATACGCTCGCTGCGTCTTGTTCCTGGTCCCCTACCCATTGTCACTTAGCTCACTATGTTCTAATGGTAAATACCCCGTTGTATAATAATATCTGTATGATGCTATAGTACCTATTTGACCTCATCTTAGCTGATGGCTGCGACGATGAGGTCGACGGTGTAATATACTTGCCTAGATGAAACCTATTTACTCTAGACTTGAAGACTCCAAGGTTGTCGTCTACTTCTCGCGCACGAAGGGTTCCGTACCACCATCACAATTAGGTACGGAACCCTAAAATGATCACTGGACCAACTAATCCGTGAACGCAACGCGAACGTTAGGTCTATCACTTCCATCACTAGGTGCCACTCGTAAAAATACATCGCGGTATCGTTGCGTTTTTATATCTTAACTCTTTGTAACTTTGTTGTATGGGAGCCTCTTTTAATTTTTATTTTAGTATTTGTTGTTATAGCGGCTACCAATATACATCTTCTGTGAAAATATCAACCGTTTACCTATTACGGTTCATGTGATACAGCCTGGTGACAGACAGAAGTCTCAGTAATAGCTTAGGGTCCCGTTTTTACCCTTTGGGTAGGCACAGAACCTTAAAAACCGACACATCTCGAATAATCTTTCAATACGTTTCCAGGAGGTCGCAAACACCGCATCACTATCCTCCTGCTCTGGATCGCCACCTCTCTCCTGGTACTGTCCTGGCTGAGCGAGGAGACGGGGAAGGCGCTCTCACCTCCTCCACCCCCCGACCAGGATCTCAACCATTTCAGAAGGAGCAGGAGCTTGGAGCATTATCTCAATAACATGTGAGTGGTGATACAATATTTTGAAGGGATTTATCGGTCTTTCTTTGGAGTTAACGGCCTTTGATTAAACCTAAAGTTTCATAGACTTGTCGGATAAACAGTTGGGTAAAAAACAACCAATCCGTGAATGCAAAGCAAACGTTAAGTTTATCACTCCATTACTTGATGGCACTAGTGGTCAAAATACATCGCGTTATTGTTGCGTTTTTACGTCACAAATAACGCTGGTGGTTTGGGAGCCCCAAGTTCATAAATCACGTTTTTGTTTATTTGTTGTTATAGCGGCAACGAAAATACATTATCTGTGAAAATTTCAACCGTCGAGCTATTATGGTTCGTGAGATACAGCCTGGTGATAGACGGACATACAGCGAAGTCTCAGTAATATAGGGTCCCGTTTTTACCCTTTGGGACGGAACCCTTAAAACAAATATGTTTTAAAAGAGAAAATCTTAGAAAACAGTACCATAGTTTATTACTTATTAGCGACTTGGCTATACAAACCAGTCTTGATAAAACCCGGCAAGTGCGAAACTCGCGCACGAAGGGTTCCGTACCACTATCACAATTGGGTACCGAACCCTAAAATCGTTTACCAATTTTAAAATTTAATAGGAAAATGTGACATATTTAGCTTCGATTCTTACTTCCATCATACGACCATACCACTAAAAAAAAATGAAAAAAAAAAACTTTGGCACAAAGACAAACTGAAACTTATAATTAAGAAACTCTTTGGTAAGTGAAGGCAGACTGGTATATTTGACAGATAGGGCAGCCATTTTGAATTTCATGACCTACTCGATTCGATGTTTTTGAAACACGTTTGTTGTATGAGAGCCCCTCTTAAATATTTGTTTTATTTTGTTTTTAGTATTTGTTGTTGTAGCGGTAACCGCAATACATCTTCTGTGAAAATTTCAACCGTCTAGCTATTACGGTTCATGAGATACAGCCTGGTGACAGACGGACAGACAGCGAAGTCTCAGTAATAGGGTCCCGTTTTTACCCTTTGGGTACGGAACCCTAAAAAAGTAGGTACCTATATGGTTTGGCCGAATACCTTTCCATTTATAATCCTAAACCTTTTCAACGAGATGTATAAAACGCTACACAATTGGGTTGACTGCGGCTAAATCTGGCATGATTCCTAATGTCATGGAACCCTGGAGCCGAGCCAATTAAACACGACCTGTTCCTAACATTTGAGGGAATCAATAAGATATCATTGGGTCATTCACATTTGTATGATGGGTATCTCAAATGATTTAAATTGCAGGACTGGAGATTTAATTGACAGTGTCAATTGGTAACTCGGATACAATCTTTTTGGCTGGCAACTTCTGTATCGAGCATACTTGTGGATGTAAATAGATATAGATAGACAGAATGTACAATCATATGGCAGCATCTAATCGTAGTTGTGTAATGTCTGGAGTGGTATTTTTGAACCGTTAGAAAACTCTTTCGTATGCGAAAGGCTGCGGAGTCTCGCTCAAGCACGTACACAACGAGCAAGAGCAAGCATGCGAAATTCTAACTTTCGCATACGAATTCAATTTCAACATACCCGACTACCTCCGGAGTGTTTACATTGTTTTTTTGTTCCGCTACGAGTTTTTAATTATAAATATTAGAAATGTCTGCCAAAAATGTGGAAAGTGCTGTTCGTGAACTTACCGACACTGTGATAGTACTACAGAACAAGATTACATCCTTGGAAAAGCTAGTTATGGAGCAGAATAACATGCTTAAAATACTATTGGACAACGGTAAGAAACGGGAGTCTATTAGTAATATTGGTATTACGGAGGGTAAACCACTCAAGACGACAGCTGAGCGACCAATGCGCGCTGCTCGAGTGCGGGCGGAATCGGCAAGGATCGCGGCAACTTCGGCAACGGTCGCGAAAGCTAAGGCGAGAGTGAGTGAGAGGCCGATCACTCTCTCACCTCTAACGGTAACTGCGGGAGTCTCCGGTGCGTCTGAGCAATCGCGGAGTGCACCACCTACCCCCTCTGCACCGGTGATATCACATCAATTAGCGGTTCCAGCTGATGATGACTCTGGCAGCGAGGCTACAACTAATAATAGGAATCCACGTAGCCGGCGGCCACCTGTGAATATAATTCGCGGTACGGCTAAACCGGAGCCAACTTCACTGTGTGCTGCCGAACGAAAGTCCTATCTACACCTGTATTTTGTAAAGATCGGCACTACTGTAGATCAAGTCACGAAACATCTCCAAAGTATCAGCCCCGATGACATCTGCCGTGTTGAAGCATTAAACCCGCGCGGTGACTATGCTTCCTTCAAACTAACTGTGCCAGCTAAAAACAGAGATATCTACCTATCTGCTGAACACTGGGCGCAGGATGTTCACATAAAACCATGGCGCGGTGGATTTCGAAAATCGAAGAATGACAAAGAGGAATAAGCCAAAATATAAGACGTTTTCTCTCATGTATCAAAATGTTAGGGGTTTACGTACAAAATTAGATATATGTAAAAAAGGTATTTTAAATGAATCAGCTGATCTGTTTGCGTTTACCGAGACCTTTCTACTTGACAATGTAAGCGACAGCGCAATATTTCCTCCCGGCTACGTAGTTTTGCGCAAGGACAGGTTTGGTGACGCGGGACACGGGGGTGTATTGTTGGCTGCTCGCGGTCACTTCAAAGTACAGCAGATAACTAATATAGAAGGTGATTATCCGCATGTTGAGGTAGTTATGGCTATTATTACTTTAAAATATAAGAAAATACTTTTTTGTGTTGTTTATGTGACGCCTAATTCGAAGGATTATAAATACTTGGACACGTTTCAATTATTAGAGAATGTTGTTGATAAGCACCGTAAACTGGACGTAGTTATTGTCGGCGACTTTAATTTGAACTCTTGCAGCGACAATGTACTATTGCAATTTAATTATTTGTTAACTTATTGTAAGTTGACCCAGTTCAACACAATAAAGAATCAAAATGGACAAGGTAATATATTGGATTTAGTGTTGAGTACATTAGGTGGCGAGTGTGTGAGTGTGTTCGGAGATATTGACCCTGTAGTTCCCATAGACGCTTATCATCCACCTTTGAGCGTGTGTGTGAAGGTACCGCGGCCCCCGCAGCGTAGCAGAGTACTCGAGCGCAGACCTCCACTCCCCCCTCCATCGGCGTACCCCGCATGGAACTTTCGTAAAGCTGACTTCTTGTCATTATATGCTTCCTTGGCAGATATTGACTGGATCGAGGTGGTGGAGTGCAGTGATGTAAATGACGCGACTAGTCTATTTTACAAAAAACTGCACACTTGTCTTGACTCCTATGTTCCCCCTAAAAAACGTAGTCCATACCTAAAAAATCAATATCCCGTTTGGTATACATCCGAAATAATTAATTTGCTAAATCAGAAGTATTTTAACTTAAAAAAATACAGAGAATTAGGTAAACTTTATAATTGGGAGATGTTTAAGTTTTACAGGAGTCGAGCCAAACAACTTATCGATTTTTGTTATAGGGATTATATTAGTAGGACTGAAAATAACATATGTACTGATCCAAAAAGCTTCTGGACGTTTATTAGGGAGCAGCGGGCATCGTTACAGTCTTGTGAGCAATTTCAATATCAAGGCTCGGAGGTACCACTTGCAGATGTAGCAGATGCCTTTGCTACACATTTTAAATCAGTATTTTTAAATGAGTCGCAGGTAAACGTTAGTCCTAGCGAAAATCAATTCAGCCCGCCTACTATTATGCTTGATAATATTAGTGAAACCGATATATGTAAGGCAGTCAAAGGATTAAAGGCTACCTCTTCGGTGGGCCCGGATGGGATACCGTCGTTCATAATTAAAGATTGCGTTAAAATATTTGTAGCTCCGCTTCTACATATATTTAATTTAGTGCTAAAAAAGAATACGTACCCCGACATGTGGAAGATGTCAAGAGTAACACCTATACCCAAAGATGGCTCTAAGTCACAGGTTGAAAACTACAGACCAATAGCTGTGTTATCGGGATTTGGCAAGGTTCTTGAATCAATCTTGAATAGATTTATTTGTAGTCAGATTAAACCACTATTGAGTGATTGTCAGCACGGATTCAGGGCAGGAAAGTCTACAACGACTAATCTTGTACAATTTGTCGACTATGCAACCGCTAAACTGGACCGTTGCAAGCAAGTAGATGTTGCATATTTTGATTACAAAAAAGCTTTTGATCGTGTAGATGTAAATGTTCTTCTTGGTAAATTTTCAGCCATAGGTTTTTCCCCTAAATTGGTACAATTGTTCAAAAGCTATTTTTCGAATCGTTCGCAGTATGTTCAGTTCGGAGAATATCAATCTGAACCTTATCAGACGACTTCCGGGGTAACTCAGGGTAGTACCCTCGGTCCGACGCAGTTCATTATTATGATCAATGACCTCCCAAATGCTGTTGATACGGCTGGGTGTCTCTTGTTTGCCGACGACTTGAAAATCTTCTTCGGTGTGAATACAATTTCGGACTGCGTAGCGCTTCAGCGCGATATTGATAGTGTCGCAAAATGGAGCCAAGAAAATCGTCTCGAATTCAACACCTCGAAATGCAAAACTATGTCCTTCACTCGGTCGTTTAGTCCTTTTGAATATACGTATCACATATCCGGAGCGCCACTTGAACGTGTTTATGTAATAAGAGATCTTGGACTGTTTTTGGATATCAAATTAACTTTTAACCACCACATTACAGAAATGTGTAAAAAATCATTTAAAGCATTGGGTTTTGTGATGTGGCAATCAGGCAGATTTCATAATAGAAACGCCATTCTTCTGCTGTACTACGCTTTCGTTCGAAGCAAACTTGAATTTAATTCCTTAGTTTGGGATCCGCACGAAGACAAGTACAGAACTATGATCGAGCGGGTACAAAAGAAATTTGCCCGTTATTTATATAAAAAAATGTACGGCTACTATCCATACTTATACCCCTCACTTTTTGTCTCAGGTATGATAGGTTTGGATACGTTAGATTTGAGACGAAAACTTGCACTCTTGTTGCACTACTACCTTATATTAAACGGCAAGATAGATAACCCTAGCGCATTATCTCAGTGTTCACTATACGTTCCAAATAGCTATCTGCGTAACACACGGCCGAATCGGATGCATAATTTGTTTGCGCGGGTAGATGCACGCACATTGACGACGCGGTACGCTCCCACCTCTCATGCACTCACACTGATAAATCAAATGATTACAGACAGGTCTGAGGTTGATGTTTTTTGCATGGCTCAGCCGCTGTTTGTTAATTTGTCCATGGATTGGTTGAGTCATGGCACAAATATTATTTGAGAACTATCTCCATTTTGATGACAGCTGATTCATTTGCCTACCTAGTTTTAATTAAATTTATAATTATAATTCTTAGAGATAGGTATAATTTATGTTTTGTAATAATAATTTGTAAGGATAATGGCTTTCAGACGTTTTGGTGTTTAATGCTGTAAGTCTGAAAGTGTTTGCTTAATAAATAAATAAAAATAAATAAATAAATTCAGTGGTTCAAAAATACGGCTCCAGAACTATATCAATCTTCAACAGTTACTGCAGACTGCAGACCTCCCGAGCAAGCCATGAAAAACCTAATATGATAAGACTAATATGATGGTGACATATCAATGGTAGTGGAGCGGGTGAAACTGACATAATAATAATATGATATGTTTTTTGTGTAACCGACAGAATGAAAAAGAAGTCTCCAAAGATTTAAAATCTTCTTTGAATATGTTTACAGAGAAATCCTCGTGGAACCATCATCAGTATGCGAAGATATTCCACGGCACTCCTCAATGCTGGTGCTGGTGTCTTCCGCTCCTCATCACGCGGAGCACAGGGCAGCAATCAGAGAGACGTGGGGCAAGCATCAGCCAACGTACTTCGTGATCGGGATTAACCCAGAAGCTGAGGATTCTTTGGTTAGTTCAAAATCCTGGTGTTTTCAGCTCCTCGTTACGCGGGTGGTCTGGTTGCCCCACACTAAAGATTTAAGATTCGGGTAGACTTTTTTTATAATCCAGAAGATATATGACGGCAATGGATTAGGATTCTACCCGCCTTCCTCAGTTGCTGCATTGACCTACATTGGAATATCCTCATTACCTACCTTACAAATATTTCGATATTCAAGACTTTCTAATCAGCTATTACATTAACTGTGTCTTCATCCTAATTTCCAGGTGGACAACTACGTAGAAGCGAAACACCACAGTGACCTGATAGTCTTCGACCTGATCGACCACTACCAGAACCTGACCCTGAAGACTGGGCTTATGCTGGAGTGGACTTTGCGCCGGTGTCCGAATGCAGGGTACTTGTTCAAGACAGATGATGATGTATTCATGAACCCTTATACTATGGGAGAGGTAGTGGAGAAACATGATGGAGCTGCGCTGATAGGTAAGTTTCTACACTTTGTGAGTATACGAAGTATACAGATGGGATTATGGTTATGCTATTTTATTTGTACCTACTTACGAAGGTGAAGCGACGACGACGGGGCGTATTGAAAGATTTTTAATGTGAAACATCTAAAGGCGCAAGTAAACCTAAAAATGTTCGTGGCGATACAGGCCATGGCGACGCCTCGCCACGCTATAAGTATATATCTTCACCTACCTATATGATGGGAATATAATATGTACTATTTATATGTACATAGTGAGTCGATGTTTCACATCTGCCAGGCATCCCGTGACGTCTCACATTTTTTTAATTATGATCGAGTCTATAGTATCCCACTGCCAGTAGTGCAAAATGCTTCTTTACCTCTTCCTTTCCATAGTGCGTGTGCATTACATATTCTACCTGTCAAGAATATTCCAAGTCATCCGCTACTTTCTTAAATGCCTTTCGTTTTAAAATTTGAATAAATAAATGTGCTTAAAATACTCCATGTTATTTCTTCCATATCTCCCCAGGGTACACCAAGAACGGTAGCCGCCTCCACCGCGACGAGTACACCAAGTGGTTCGTCCCTCGATGGCTGGTCGCGGATGACTTAGTACCGCACTATCTATCCGGGACTGGGTATCTCATTCAAGGTAACTACTGGTCACATTTCCCTTCAATACCAGAAGACGCTGCTCACATTATGATGGAATGTGTTCGGAATAAGGATCAGCCCCTGAACTCTATCTATACAAGTACGCTGGAATTGCTATACCATACAAAATGACATTAGATCTTTGTGCCGATTTCATTTGCGCCATGTTGCGCTATTTTCGCGCGTTTTCTATTGAAAATGATGGTGACTGTCCATGGAGCTAAAAATTCAGTGCGCAATCTCCTGTCCAAATAATGGAGGTCAGTGGGATCAGCGATTTGCAATATTATCTAGATTTAGTTCTAACATGTATCTGGTCGGAGGTGTGGCAGGCGCTCGGGCTTGGCCCCTGTCAGAGGAAGCTTTGGCGCTTTACCAACTTGTGTTTTTGGGGTTGCGTAAACGCTGAAGTGCGGTGATGGGCTAACAGAGCGATATTACCGTTCTTTTGGTAAAGCTCTTAAATAATGGTTAAAAAAAACTGACCATTGCGTACTACCAGCCCTTAGGTCATAGCTCCTGAAGTCGTTAGTGTTAGAAACTCTGCCACCATTTTAAGACATAATACATGAGGGACTGGGGGTCGTTGCAGAAGGTCTAGTCCAGTGTCTTGGAATTTTCTGGAGAAGGTACAGTTGGAGCTCCAGTCCATTGTCTTGGAATTTTCTGGAGAAGGTCCAGTTGGAGGTCCAATCCAGTGTCTTGGAATTTTCTCGAGGAGGTCCATTTGGAGGTCCAGTCCAGTGTCTTGGAATTTTCTAATTTGGAACAAAGCCAGTCACTGGTTTGGTACAAGTTCTTTGGCACTAGGCCTAGCCATTGGTAATTTAAAAACCATGTAGCTAGGTCTAATAGGCGTGCGTATTAAAAATTAATTAGGTCTGGTTAAAGACAGACTAAGATTCTTTCTATCGGCTGCAAATGTGATAACATTTGTCAAACAAATGGGAATCACTTACAATGAAACTTTAGTTACACGTCACACTTACACAATAGGAGAGGCAGGACCTAAACTTCCTTGCTTGTATAACATTTTTGACGTTTTTAACCCCCGACGGAAAAAGAGGGGTGTTATAAGTTTGACGTGTCTGTCTGTCTGTCTGTCTGTCTGTGTGTGTATCTGTCTGTGGCATCGTAGCTCACGAACGGATGAACCGATTTCAATGTAGTTTTTTTTTATTTGATAGGTGACTTTTACGCGAGTGTTCTTAGCTATGTTTGATCAAAATCGGTTCAGCCGTTCATAATATATGTTGGTTGAAGCTCGGAAATAAAAAACGAATGTTTTCAAATATACCCGAGTGGGGTATGATATGAAAGGACTTAACTTTTGTGACAACAATATGCATGTTTAATCAAAATCGCTGTTATAAAAAGAGTGAAATAAAAAAATTAAATTAAAAATTTAAAAAACCCCCGACTTAAAAAAATCTTCCAAGTTAAAACAAAACTAAACTTTAAAAAGGCAAAAATAATAAGCCGAAAACAAATTTCATGTCTCTGAGTATGTATGTGGTAGGTACCTTACGGTCCCGCGTCGGGGGACGCGGGAACGTTAGATACTATAAGCTCGGGTCGGTTACCATCAACTTCTGTGACACATTCCCGCGTCCCCCGACGCGGGACCGTAAGGTACCTACCACATACATACTCAGAGACATGAAATTTGTTTTCGGCTTATTATTCTTTAGTTAGCCTGCAGGGCCTTTACCATGAAATCTTAATAAAACTGTGGGCCCTAACTCGTGCAGTTCTTAACCTTTCATATAGGTATTTATTTACATTGGGTATGGTATCCAGGGTGAATGATCTATTTATATTTTTTCTAATTTTCAGGACAACACATTCCAAAAATCCTCGAAGCAGCGAAACAAACGCCTCTGATAAATCTAGAAGATGTTTATTTAACGTATTTAGTTGCTAACTCGAAGTTAGGCCTGGCCTTGGCCCACGACTCCAGGCTGAGTCCGTACAAGCCTTGGCTTCCCTTGGCCTGCGCCCATTGGTCTCTGGCCTCGTCCCATAGCTTCACTCCAGACGGGATTCGACAAGCGTGGCGAATGATCGAAGACGTGGCCAGTGATAAGGGAAGTGATGTATGTGCGTTTTATAAAAAACATTTGGAAAGTGAATGGCTTTTGTACTGAAAAAATATAGGATATCGTTTTCTTTTATTTACAAAATTTGGTCCAGTCCTTTTCACGAAAGAGGTCTTATGATAACATATTGTCCTTAAATAAATAATAATACGGGTCTTAATCGCGTATTATTATTTATTTTCTTACTTCGACGTCTCAACCATGTTGCAATGGCCTTGGTCGCGAGGGGACTGAACGGAGATAGGGGATGTAACTATGGTAGCAAATCGTGTGAGTTTATAAAGATTACTGTCCTTTTTGTCAGGAATTTGCTATTTTGTTACGAAAAATATAAAACGATTAAAATTAAATTTAAATACCTACTTATATGTTCTGCCTGGTGACTACAGCGCTGCGTTTGTGGCAATGAAATTAAAATAAGAGTTCAGTTTTAAAACTTTCGTTTTTTTTTGATTCTACAAAATGATCTGACGTTTTGCTTCTTTGTATTTGTCATTTTTTGTTTAAGAAAATGTGTCAAACCGGAATTCACGTTTAAAAAAAAGTAGGTACTGGCGCAAAACTAAAACGGACATCTTTTGTGAAATGGACTCTAAATAATAATATAGAATTACCTATTGTATTAAAATACTGTCTGAAAGACTGATAGGTTATTATTTTATACGTTTGAAATAAGCTTTCTTTTGTAAACTAGTTGCGGTCCGCAGATTCAAATGTGTGAGCCCCGATTGCGAATAAAACTCAAATTATTATTATTTTTTATCTTTATTAATATCAGTTAAAGTAGATAGAAAATAGAGCTCGACAGTGAAGATCCGATGAGAATCTTCGGAATACTCAACGGCATATAGCAATAGCAATAGCCCATTGACAATAAATTACTATTTTTTTTAAATTTGTATCAATGGAATGAGGTCTTGACTGACAGAGAGCAGCTGGAACCCCATCATTACAATACTACTCGTTAAAGGGTTGCCAGCCTCTCGCGCGTTGGGTGAACCACTGACAGCAAGGTTCCGGGTTCGATTCCCGCCGGGACAAAAACCTATTTATGCTGTCTTTAAGTGTTCGTCTGTGTAAATATTGTTTACCTATTGTTATATTTTGTCCTGCTTGCTTGCCAGTTTGAGCACAAGTAGAAAAAAAACATACAGTAATACCCCGCTTTACGCGAGGGATACTTTCCGGAAAAAATCGCGTTAACTGAAATTCGCGTAGGTAAGTGAGGTTTATGATTAATTGATTAAACATAGTCAATTTTTGATAAACGTAGTCGGCATTTTTGCTGTCTGCTAATTTATGATGCCAGTGTAAAATATATCTAAAGAGCAATATTTAAAGCCCATATTTGAATTATATTATTTTTGCCGGGTGGGAGCAGAGTCGTGTAAGTGGGCTATGGACCTTTAGGGCGCGAAATTTGAAATTCGCGTAATTGTGAAACCGCGCATAACGGGGTCGCGTAAAGCGGGGTATTACTGTATTTTTGAACGAAATATAATGGCGAATCTGATTAGTTCTTATATTTTCTTACTGAATACAGAAATGTTTTGTAGAAAAATATAGATTTAAAAAGATTTTTTTTAATGAAGTACCTAAGTATGAAATACGCTTTTAGTTGTGGAAAAATGCGTTTGTGTTATTGATAGGTATTGTTATAGGCCTTTTACACGTTACCGATTGCCGGTCTTAAAGTCAAAAATCTGACAGGTTGTACCACTAAACCCAGACAAAACGGAACGTCAGTTGACACGGTGTTAAATATTTACATTCTCAGCCCCATATTATTTATTTAGATGATAACTGAGTTTGACAGGCACTTAACATTACCCCCTTCCTTACAAACGATGATTAAGGGCCCATATAACCCCAATTGCTATCCCTAGCGCTAGCGAATATCAGATGTGTTAATGAAGGACGTAAGATGATAGTACGCAACATTTTAGAGCGTTAAATGCAACATTGGTAATTACACGATAATAAAACATTAATTTTAAATCATATATTTAAAATTGAACTAAGATCAGTAAATTTACAAAGTTTTATTAGTATCTGTAAAATATTGACTGACTGAGTGCTATTTATTTGTAAAATTTAGAGGAAGTTTGTGATTTTATTCTATCAAGAAAATTTTGTGAAATCGTGTTTTCACAACATACGGGACCTAGTAAATATCCTCAACTTTAATAAGCATTGTTTTCAAAACTGAAGGATTCAATAAATTTACCTAACAGTTAACCGTCCGAGAAAATAAGGCATACTACAGAGGCTTAACAGATGACTAACTTATGCAACGTTTGTCTCTGTCTGTCTTTGAAACCTCATGTCGCAGTAAAAGACAAACGATAAATAGTTTATTCGAATGTTAATGAGTGTTTATAGGTAAAGAGGTATATTGCTGCATTTGCATAATGTGATAGATAAAAAGGGTGTTGCTATTAAAACATTGGCTCGGCAAACGGAAACGTGTGAATGCATTGTGATGCTAAGTTAACACTAAGAGCCAACTACTAGGTAAGCTGTGGTTAATATAAGATACCTACTTCTGAATAAACTATATGGCTTAAATATAGATAGTTACTAAACGAATTAAAACCGATTATGTTAAATAATATCTTATTATTTTATTTTTATTTAATTTTGTCCTATTTAGCCTTATTAAACGTGGTCTTAAGGGCCCTATACCTGCTAAACTCAAAATCCATGTCGGCGCATCGAAAATTATTGATTATTTCATGACGGAATGTCGTAGAACTTTTTTTTGTGTATGGATTGTAGGCGACATTGTTTCCGATATTTTAGTGCAGTTTCCATACAAATATGTCGAAACGTATTGAAGCCTATCGACATTTTAGCCAAATCAGACATTTTTTGTCTAAAATTTGGATAGGCTTTGCACCAATAGGAGGTTCTTGTCTTAAAACTACACCAAAATGTAGGAAATAATGTCACCTACAATCCATACACAAAAAAAAGTTCTACAACATTCCGTCATGAAAAAATCAACAATTTTCTATGAGCCCGACAGGGATTTTTAGTTTCAAGGTCGTTGGCGTTGTTATGCCTCTTAAAGTAAGGACCACTTTTTGTTTCTGCCTGCCTCTAAACTCTGAAAAGTTGTTGTAGGTAACGGAATAAGACAAAGCATGTTCTCACTACTCCGACTTTTATAGTGTTTGGTTGTCATTGCAAGAAGCGATTGTATTTGCGTTCAAATTAGCTCACTACACGGGATGGAGAAGATAGTGCGAAGTGAAGACGTTAAAGCTTAGATTAAAAAAAAAAACTAACGATACGGTACCTAGTCTCGGAAAATGAGACGATAAAACTGCGTCTAGCTGACGCACTAGCCTAGCCTCAGTCGTATGTCGAACCGTTGCCGCGTGAGCACGTGCTGTCACACTGCGATTATTTTTTTGCTTATTTACAAAGCCTGAATCATCCATGAAGACAAATGTTTTTAAATACAATAATTTTATGAAAATGCATGTAGATGTTTCTAGCACGTTTTTCGAATACGCAATGTTAGAATAATATACCGTATCTACTATTTTTGTTTTAATCTAAGCGTTAAGGGTCCATATAACCCTAATTGCGTGACAGGGATAACGCTAGCGAATATCAGATGCGTTAATGAAGGACGTAAGATGCTACTACGCAAAATTTTAGAGCGTAAAATCAAACAATAGCAACACGATAATAAAACATTAATTTTGAAATTCAAATCATGACTGCACTGTATTGAGCTAAGTTCAGTTCTTATACAAAGTTTTATTAGTTTACGTAAAATTTTGACTGAGTAAAATCACTTATTTGTACAATTTAGAGCAGTCTTTCCCAACGTGGGCGATAACGCCCCCTTGTGGGCGCTGCAGGCCTAAATGGGGGCGGTAAGAGACCCAGAAAAAAAAGGGGGCGTTGTGTAGGGCTTTGGGGTCGATTTATAATTTCATCTACCTAGCTATGAAGACTCTTAGACACCGACTGAGCTCTCGACTCTCGACTACATCTTGTGAACATCAACTAATATTAATTAAGATATAGCTCAAACTCGGTTCGATATAATAGACCGCGGGCAATCATGTTTTAACAAGTTTTTGTTAAATAATCCGATTTGTACATTCCTGTATCAATCGGCTGGTTCTATAATACTTGTTCTTGCTTGTCGAGTACGATTGGGCGTCGAATGAGATAAACGAGTTAATGCACGTTTGTCTTATTCCTGTTGGTGCGTGCTGCTTATGCAATCCTATATAAACGACGTAAATTTATTTTATTTTCATTTGCGGTTTCGCGCATAATAGATAAGCAGTACTTGATTTCAACACTTACGTATTTCTCAAAACAAAACAATGTCGGAAGTAAAAAAGAAGAGACGGCAATACCCTGCGGAATATATTAAATTCGGATTTATTGAAAATCCCACAAACCCGTCGTCGCCTTTGTGTCTTCTATGTCTAAAAACATTTTCGAACGAAGCAATGAAGCCTTCAAGACTGCAAGATCATTTGAATAAAATGCATCCAGATAAGAAAGACAAGAATGTAGCATATTTTCACGACCTAGAGAAGAAGCATAATATTCAGCCAAGTGTATCAAAACTATTTTCGGCGGCTGCTAAGCAAGATGACGACGGACTTCGAGCTTCAATTGCTCAAAAAGGCAAACCACACAACATCGGAGAAGAGTTAATTTTGCCAGCAATAAAGGAAGTAATAACTACTGTGCTTCATAAACCGGCCGCAGATATTATCCGAAAAATTCCTTTGAGTAATAATTCTGTGCAAAGACGAATTGATGAAATGGCTGAAAACATTGAAGAATCATTGTGCAATCATCTGAGGACTAGTCAATTCTCAATTCAGCTCGATGAGTCCACTTTACCAACTAATGAAGCGTTGTTTCTATCTTACGTGAGGTTTATTAAAGATGAGAAAATACGTGAAGAACTATTGTTTGCCAGAAATTTGGAGACAGATACAAAAGGCGAAACCATATTCAATACATTGGAAAAGTTTTGTGAAGAGAAAGAGATTCCTTTGAGAAATATTATATCAGTTGCTACCGATGGCGCTCCGGCTATGACAGGGCGCCATAAAGGCTTCATAGCGTACTTAAAGAATAAAATTCCTGATGTCCTTGCTATACATTGCGTTATTCATAGACAACATTTGGTTGCTAGAAACTTAAGTGAACGACTATTTCAATCACTGCAATATGTCATCAAAGCAGTCAATAAAATCCGTAGCAGCTCTTTGAATGATAGATTATTTCATCAGCTTTGTGTTACTAATGACGAAGATTTCAACCGTTTGTTGCTTCATACTGAAGTTCGTTGGCTGTCAAGAGGCAATTGTCTGATTCGATTTTACAACCTGTTTGACTCTGTGATAGAGTTCTTGGAAACTAAAGATACAGAACTGCGCAACAAGCTCATAACATCAAAGAATGATATAGCTTACATGACAGACCTGTATAAATTGTTCAACGACATGAACCTCCAACTGCAAGGCGATGAACTAAATTTAATTAAAACAAAAAATGTCGTTGCTGCTTTCGCAGCCAAACTGCTTCTGCACAAAAAGAATATGGGCAGACGTGAGTTTCACAATTTTCCGAATTTATCAGTATCCTGCAGTAACGACGACTTGTTTGCCTACTGCCAACATTTGGAAAACCTCCACATTGACTTCACCGAACGATACCAGGACATTTTAAACTTGGAAATACCAGACTGGGTGTTGGATCCGTTTTCAAATGTCAACACAGCAATGTCACCTCAGCTGGAAGAAGAACGTATAGAATTGACAACAAACGAAGAAATAAAAATCAAGTTCAAAAATGGATATCAAGAACTTTGGCTACAAAAACCGATCCCGCAATTGTACCCTGGATTGTGGTCAATTGTTCAACGATTCTTGATAGCATTCCCATCGTCATATTTGTGTGAACGTGGATTTAGTGCTGTGGCAACGCTGCTTACTAAAAAGAGAAATCGTTTGCGTGTTACCGAACGTGGCGACTTGCGTCTGTTTTTGAGTAAATTGGAACCTGATATCAACAAACCTATTGAAAAGCATCAGATTCAACCTTCACATTAGTTTTTATATAAGAATTGATTATGTTTGTTTTATTTTCAATAAAAGATACTCTGTCCGAATACCATAAAGTTGCGTTTCAATAATCAGTTATAAGTACTTAGCGGTTTTTAAGTATGTTTAAAAAGGGGGCGTTAAAAAATAATTTATTCTTAAAGTGGGCAGTAGACAAAAAAAGGTTGGGAACCCCTGATTTAGAGGGAAGTTTGGGATTTTTTTCTATCGAGAAAATTTTCAGGAATCGTGTTTTCACGTCATGACTGCATTAGCAAGTATCCTCGACTTTAATAAATATGATTTCAAAAACTTTCGTTTCTAATAACTTTTGTAGTAATCTACTATATAAAAATAAGTCGGGTTTTCCTTCCTGACGCTATAACTCCAGAACGCACGAACCGATTTCCACGGTTTTGCATTCGTTGGAAAGGTCTCGGGCTCCGTGAGGTTTATAGCAAAGAAAATTCAGGAAAAATTTAATTATCTATAATTTATAAGGCAAAACAACGTTTGCCGGGTCAGCTAGTCTACTATATAAAAATAAGTCGGGTTTTCCTTCCTGACGCTATAACTCCAGAACGCACGAACCGATTTCCACGGTTTTGCATTCGTTGGAAAGGTCTCGGGCTCCGTGAGGTTTATAGCAAAGAAAATTCAGGAAAAATTTAATTATCTATAATTTATAAGGCAAAACAACGTTTGCCGGGTCAGCTAGTTCATCATAGAAACATCAGTTCTGACCTACTACGAGGCCTTAAAGTAGGAAAGCGGACCCCGGGCTTTCGAGAGGGAAGACGCAAACTATTCAAACCTCTAAAACTATTCTTCAGTCTTCTTCTTTTCAAAGTGGTGTGGCTCACCTTGTGATAGAGTTTAAGAATGTGGGTACTGTTACCATTTCCATACAAACATAATACCAAAATGAATTATAAAAATTTTAGTTTTCTACCTATTAAGGTAATAAAAGGGGAAAGGGGGGGGGGGGGGGGTAATAGGGGAATAATATCGATATTAATCGATATTATTCGGATAAAGATTTTATTTTTATAGCGCCCCCACCACAAGGTTTTCCAAAATATTCATTCGTAATGAAATAAAACGGAGAAACATTTTCTTCATTTTTTCAGCGTAAATTACCTACTAGTTTACAACTCATTTACATCTCATTTGTTTTATATTATTCCCAATAAAAAGTAACTTACGCTGTAAAAATGAAAAAAAAAATGTTTCTCCGTTTTATTTTATTTCGAATGAATATTTATTGGTAAATACCAGGAAAACGGAAATCGAAGGATGATGATTTATCGGTCACCCATCCAAGGAATGACCGCGTCCTGCGTTGCTTAACCCGCACGACTATACTAGATCGGCGGGCGTAGCTCGAGCTCCTTACATGACAGTGATGTTGATCTATCTTAAGTTAGAAAAAGAAGAATAGTTTTGTAACAATGGAAGGATTGTCCAGATTTGCGCGTGCACAGCTGCGGCGGCGGTACGATAAGCTTTACGTCGGATAACATTGTTGATTGGGGGAGCGTACTCAGGTGGTTAGAGGGAGGAGGTTATGAAGGGGGAGATTTGATATACCTGGCTGCCTTACACTATTAGGACTGTACGTACGTGCCATAAATGTCTACTTTCAAACACACTAGCCATTCAATTTAAGGTTACTTACTGCATCCAAAGAGTTAAAACGGGACCTCTTTAGTAAATTTGACTGTCCGACTGTCTGTCTGTCTGTCTGTCACCAGGCTGTATCTCACGAACCATGTTAGCTGGACAGTTGAAATTTACACAAATCATGTATTTTTGTTTAGGCTATAACACTTACCTACCTCTGCGGCGCTACAACCCTTTGTGAATCTTGGTCTCCTCTATATTTTTGCAACACTCGCTCCGGCTCTTTGCCCTCCTCCGCCAGATATAAAGCGTCCTATGTAACTCAGATCGTCTTCGACGCAGTCGATCCGCCTTTTTCCCCCATCCCGCGTGGGTTTCTCTGCTGTAGATTCCAATTCGACATAATTTTCGGGGCCTATCTACGGACTATGGAGTCGCTCATTTTTTCTACGTGCCTGGTCCATCTGAGGCTTTGCGGCTTCCCGCTACAGCAACAAATACCAAATATTAAAATAGCCCCAAAACAGGTCCTGCCTGAGTCCACTCTCTGTTGCACAAAAAGTCATCAACGAAATGCAACAAGGCATAACTATATGATATAAAACCAGATCCGTGGCTCGTCCATTACCTAGCTTCTGTTGCAAGATGGACGTCAAGATATTCTTACTTGGTGTGCTCTTCTTGGCTTCCTGCATCTACATCGTTGAGGCTGGTAAGATTCTCTATAATATTATAGTAATTAAAAGATTTACATTTAGACCCTATGTCTGACAATTTTGGGTTTAATCTTTACTGATCGTTGACACGGTGTCGATTTCCTAGCTAGGCCAGTACGCCAGAATTAAATGGCTGCAAAATTGACAGGTCTGCAGGCAATTTGACGACACGATCTGTGGCGCGACAGGCCCGACTGCCTAGAAATTGGCACCGTGTAATTGGTACATAAGACGATGATTGCATGTTTTGGACCAAACTGGATCTTGTAAAACTTGGTTTATTGTTCCGACATGGTACAGAAAGAAAAGTAACGAAAAATAGTAGCACTTAACAGCCTAATACGTACCTAAGGTGTATTTGTTAAGGAGCGTACCAAAAGTTGCCTGGAAGAAATCGCTTTCAGTGATAAGACCGCCCATTTGTGCAACTTACTTTTGAAGCTCTGTCTTTGCTCTGTGTATTTGAGTTTTGTTATATTTTCCAAAATGAGGGGGAAGTTATCTATTTATCTATCATTGTGGGTGGGGTAGTACCCCATGTAAGATATAGACATAAAATGGTTTGTCCTGACTGATCAACGGCTAAACCGCTGATAGTAGAGAGCTGTTTGGAATTTAATCTTCTCATGATTGGGCATTCGATAAGAAAGGGTTTTCGAAAGTCCCACGTGATCAGGACTTACGCGGGAGAAGCCATGGGATACAGTGACCTAGTGTGGTTTTGAGAACAGTTGAAATTCTATAAATTATCAAGACCAAGCGTTTTTTTCTGTGCTTTGTAAATTCTATCAGTGTGTCTCAAAGATATTAGTAGATATATTGGTATACGATTCCCATGGGATCGGGACTTACGCGGGTGAAATCGCGGAACGCAGCTAGTAATCAATATTAAGTATGCATCAATACGACTAATCAATATTTAAATTAAATAACTCATAAAATTACAAATTATAAACTGCAGCTCATGCGATACTTTCTATACCTAACTGTAAACCTATTGATTGTGAAATAGTACGAGTAGGTACAACATAGAGGGTAGGGGGGGTATATTTGGCGCAAAGAAACAGCATTGCCAAATAAATAAAGAATTTCTATCAAAGAGGGAAAAATAATCACTTACGAGGGGTATTTTGTCAATTAATTAATCTTTCTCCTTCTCTCCACCAAATACCCTTACAAGATTTCCTATACAATCGCGTCCTCCCCAAGACAACAAAGGAAGCTATAGCGCAAGGCTTCAAATGCATCCCTGGGCGGACCGTGCTCAAGATCGGACAACCACCAAAGGAAGCGGGCGATGACGCACCCGCCACGTCCGCCGACGAAGATAATGATCCCCGAAGATCGCATATGAAGTTCCATACAGACTCTGAAATTTGCCAAATATGCGTCTGCTCCGTAGAGGGCAAGGACAAATATTGCAGTAATAGACCAGCGATGAATGTCAATGAGTGTCTCTTGATGGGTAAGGTGATGAAGAAGTTCAGTCAGAATCTACCGTTCGATCATGAGACGTCTTTGATGGTCAGGAGAGGTGGAAGAGGTTAGTTTAGGGTCAGTGCGGTTGAAGCTGGCTAATGTGGAGATGAGGCAGTATTTGATAGTCTCTATCATCTCGTACTACAAGCATATAAAATCCGTGAATGCGTAGGTTATTGTGCTGTGCACAGCAATGTAGGGTCATGTATTTTTTATTTTCAATTATATTTGAGAATAAGAAGGAACGACATACGAAGTAGGTACTTAAGCAAATAAAGAATATTACAAACATAAAAGATAGGCGCGAAAAACATAACCCTTTCCTTGCAGCCGGGTAATAACAGAAAATTGGTCATTAAAACTATCAGTCTTTAAAACAAATAATGACCCCAATAAAAAGTACATTCGCATTGTCCAGCCCACAGGTCCCGTCCTTGTTTATTATAATTGCTGAAGTGTTATTCTGAAACTCCTTTAAGATTACCTCTGGCACGACGACGAGATCCCCTACGAGGCCAAGGCCAAGTGTCCACGCGCACACTCCTACTACTCCAACAACATTGACGCCGAAAACGCCGACATTGATGTCGAATCCGATGTAGATTCACTCTTAGACTACAAAGATAGAAGTGTTTGCTTCTATTGCGTTTGTAACGTGGATGGGAGGCACGTCGGCTGCATATCCAGAGCTCCTTGGTACTGCGAGTACTTTAGAAACATCAGAGATTACGATGAGATGCGGAAGCGCTACCAGGAACTCTTCCAACAGGACAGACCTGCCTACTTCAGGCAGTTGTCTTACCGATTGAGGAGGACTATGGACGGAGGGATGTTCGATCTCGTAGAAACGGGTTGGTTCCACAGGGATCTCATTTTGCACTGGTGTTGTTTTTTCTGTTTCTATGCTTTTTGTTTAGTCTATTATTTTGCGGTTTAGGTTATGCAGAATATTTTGAGTAACTAAGTAGGTAGGTTATTTGGTGTATAAACTACAAAGAATTTAGTGAATCGTCGACTGAAAGTTTAAGTGCTGATAACTGGAACACGTTCAAAAGAAAATACTGTTCACACATCTGAAGCAAACTTTGCCGTGGCTGAATAAGACTACTTGTATTTTTATAAACTCAAAACAAACAGCTTGTCGCCTTCTGCAAGCCAATTTTAACCTCTCCCCCTCATGGCTGATTTATACAGGACGAGAGACAGAGGCCAGTGGCCCAGAATTTCGAAAAAGCCAAGTGGGACCAACCCACTAGGTTTGAAATTCCGAGGCACTAGTTTCTGTCTTAGACCCAGCCATTCTGTTGTTGTTATAAGATCTCAAAGATTTAAATTGTGCTTGCAGGAGGTGATGCGGTGTGCTGTGATCACCCGAGCGGGCATAGAATGAATCTCCACAACAAGGTTCGAGGCATGCTGCAGAGTTTGAAAAGAAGGGTCAACAAGGAGAACGTGATGGAGAACTATGCTGGCGGAGACTACGTTGACTTCGTCGTTAACAATGACTAACATCTATAGCTACTGACAAATATTTGATTGCGTACTTGAGAAGACTTGTCCATAAGTTTTGTGAGATTTGAAAACCTGCTGGAAATGCTGAAGTTAATTAGAGGTTACCAAAAATTGGTAATCAATCGAAATTAAAGAAAAAATATTATAATTGAAAACAGTCCAAAATTTTGAAAGTAATTAGAGAAAACGAATTACTTGTGATTTGATATTTCTGTTGCCACAATCAGAGAGTCCGTGTTTTAATTTATTTTCGAATGTGATGTGTATTTGTGTATTCATTTTTTACCTTTATAACCAGTGTTTTGTAATAAAAATGTGAATTTATAAAAATATTTTGTTAACTACCTATTTACACCAAAGTCTTAGTTATTGTTGTGAAACATCTATAGGCGCGGGTAAACCTAAAAATTCGCGTGGCGATACAGGCCATGGCGGCAATCTGCCCGGCGTCCTGTGACGGCTCACATTTTTATATTACCGCCTCACTGCTTCTACGATCACATTAGCACGCTTTTCAACCGCACTACCGCACGCACGATTTAATTATAAGCACCTATTTTTAGAAATAAATTATTAAAAATAATATATTTGAATAAAATACTTACAGTACAATTTTTCACTCTCTGCACATCGGTCATCTCATCATAAACCATAGTTAAATTAGAATGGTAAGCATGTTCCAATATCGATACCGCTTATCGACACCAATAATGCGCAGCACTGCGCCCGCACATAAGACTCATGAGTGGCAGAGGGGAAACGAAATACTCTCTATCACGGCAATGGAGTGAGCAGCGCGTGAAAAACTGTATATAATCAACTACACCATAGGTATTGATCAGAGTAGTTCTAGTAATTCAAGTCCCTATATAAATTCAAAGAGTTCTCTTCAGACCGTATTAAATACCTAATTAGAACTTAGAACCAACTTAGAACCTAAGGCGATTAATAAGACAAACAGTCGCAGCACTAATATAAATTGATTCTGGTAAGTCAAAACTGCCATTTTCATTCCACTAATATTAATATTACAAACGCGAAAGTTTGACAGAATGTTTGTTATTAAAAGATCGCTCACACAGTGCAAGCTTCATAGCGTACGAGTCGGCCGTAGCTGCTGGGTTGTTGCGAATAAAAGCTTTAGCATCTGCGGATTATCAGCATTATTTTTAATATCAGCATCCGTATCAGGATCAGCAATTATCGATGCTGATTATTTAAGTCGCAAAGTATTCGTTTAAGGGGAAAGTCTACCTTCTCTTTTCTCCATTCCAGCTTTACAAACGTAGTCGACCGTTTCCTACCTGGCACATTAGAGAAAATATATGTGTATGCCATAAAAACTATATCAGCCATGACCATGCCCCTACATTGTGATTTTTCTCATATTCAATTTTCTCTAAATTTTATTGAAATTAAAGGCAAATCGCGTTTCATCAACGTTTCGAGATCTATACATTTACATTTTATTTTTATTGTAATTAGAAAATAAAGAAAACCAAAACGCAGGGAACACGGTCATGGCAGATATAGGTTGTATGGCATAAACATATTTGCTCTGTCTTTATCCAGGGAGGAAACAGTCGATTACGTTTGTTTGGGGAAAGAGTAGGGAGACTTTCCTCTAAATGCGGGACCAGGAGTCACATTTTAAACAATCATAGACACTTATAGTGAGTTAGGGAGCAAAATGAGACCTCTGCAAAACTGGGACCAGGGCCCATGGCCCATACGCCTCTTGTCTGAATTGGTAACTGTCAACTGGACCAGTAGGTACCTATATGTTCATACAAAATACTTATTGACTATTGATCTTCAAGTGGTGGAAAAAGGTGTAGTCCTTGAGCTTCTCATAAATCCACCCGAGAGAGCCCTGAGAATTTCGTAGTCTTTATTGAGCTATAGCCGCTATAGCCAAAGAGTGGTCAGTGACGATTTTTGATTGTTTTGTCAGCATAGATCGGTATTAGCAAATATGTCGCGTCTTTGCTCATAACTTTATTCAAGGGTAAGTTTGATTTAAATAATTTATTACCATCATTATTATCATCCGCTGATACAGTAAAAACCTGAGGCAGCAACAACCCAGAGCTCCATTGTAGTAATTCGCACCGTTTTTGAATGTACGTTGGAGTACCTTGCTATATATCGTGTAGACAAGAAAAGCGAGTCGAGCTACTGATATCCGAGGCAGCAACTTGCACTATGTACACGAGTCATTGCGATGAAACTTAGACAACTCGAGTTATAGATTAGGTGCCTGTAGTTGGTAATCTTACCTCATCGAGTACCAAGTGGAGACTTATATGATGGAAGTTATGCCTAAAAAACTCAGTCAAAACCATATTAGTCCCAACTTGGTACTCGATGAGGTAAGGTTCCACCCCCGATTGCTCCCCTAAAAACGGGCTTAGTTCAGACGGGCCCAGGCTGAATCGAGGCTGACCGAGTATTTTAGGCATAACTTTTACTACTCTTTCCACCATATAAGTCTTCACTTGGTACTCGATGAGGTAAGATGACCAACTACAGGCTCCTAATCTATTAGGAATAACACGTAGTATACTATGTTGTATTATGCGTTGTCCAGTACCCATACTACAAGCCTGGTTGCTTAGTCTATAGGCTACTTTTTATCCCGTTATTTCTATTACTATAAAAAGGTCAATATATTAAAAAGTGAAATTTTGTATTTAAAGCAGACTATATAACATTTCGGTACTTTTCAGTTGGAAATAATAATAATGCCGGTGAACAATGCATACCATTTGTTTCTGTATACACGGATTGTACGGAAGGTAAGTTTAAATTACAATTATAATTATGCTTCTTTTGTAAGTAGGTATAGTGTGGTTTACGCACTCTCTACGGCGCGGGCGCTAGTAGCATAATAAAATGATAGTAGAAGGCGCCCGACCCGATTGAGTGAACTGGGCTATAGTATCTAAATTGCGCCGCTAAAGAGCTGTTACACATCTACCCTCTTACTTACAAACTAATCATAACTCTTTACGCATTTAATAGCAAAAATCTTACTTACAAACGATACATATATACTTATCGTAAAGTACCTAGCTGTCAAATTAATCTTGAGGGTCAGGTTGTTAAAACCATCGTAACTTTTTGTTACAAAATGGCAGATGTTGAACAGCTGAAGAAATTTGTCATTGGCATTTTTTTTATTTTGACAGATAAATGACAGAAAAGTATAAAAAAAAATAACAAAAAGAATGAACGATTTCGTTCAAAACTCACAGAATTTTTTATTATTATTATTATTATCGACATAGTTAACAAGCTGCTAATATATAAGATAACGAGATTTTTGTAAGTAAGACCGTTAAAATATTTCCAGAGAATCAATGCGAGGGTTGCAAGAGATGTGCATGCAACGCTAACTCCGAGTGGATGTGTGAAGATGTCAAGGAGTGTAACAATGAAAATATCCACCCGGAAGCGGATTTGGATGATCAGGCTGTGGAGGATGCTCTCGATACTATGCTGTTTGGTACGTTTTAGTGAAATACGAAGTATGGGTAACTTTATATTGAACTAGTTGTCAACGTAAGTTGGCTGTGTAGTCCCGGTATAGAAATGGGGTTACCTTATCTCTTACCGTGGGTGATAAAGAGCGATTAAGAGATCTGGGGGAGATTAGCAAACCTTTTTTCCCGCGCGGTGGCGCATAAACTGCTTAGTATCTAGGAGAGTTGGTGTCTGTTGCGAGGAGACTAACTACCTTCTTGCGTTTAAGACTTTTTTTAACGTCAGGAAATCGCCTTAAGACCATCAGGCCGAATCGGGGAAAGTGGCCCGGTGTGTGTGTTCACTGAAACCTGAAGATGCCTGTTACGCGTCAACAAGTGCCAGAGCTATCCGGAACCTTGCGGAGTACATCTGCTAGCACGGGCGGGGAAAGCCTTCGCGATTGCGTTTAAGACTATTGTGACTTGAAACAAGTTGAGAATCAATAATTGAATGTTTGAGCGGCAACTTCTAAACGAAAAAAAAATGGTTATTTCATTACAGATTTGAAAGCAAAGGAGACTGAGGAGCAGTTTAAGTCAAACACTCCGCTAGTACCGAAACCTCCATCTGCTGACGAAGAGCGAGAACTAGATGAGAGAGAAGTTTTATTAGGTAATCTTCATCTGATTTCGATTTTTCTTCTGTTTTCGCGATGTTGTATTGAAATTAAAGACATTTTATTGAAATTTAAGACAATCAAAGACATTCTTCAGGTTTGAATACTGAAGAAGGGACCTAACGTTGAGCGTTGAAACAATGCTCAAAGTAATAAACACCACGCGATTACAACCGCAAAATGTCTTTAATTTTATCTGGCTTCTTTGAAATGTCGACTGTTTCTATTTTATCTCTCTCATTCTCAACTGGCTATATGCCATGTGAATTATCTTTGTAGTTTCTTGCCGTTTTGGTGCCTTTATGTTAATTGTCGCTATCTAAGGCGTTGGACAGATACGAACGTCGTCGAGGTGTAGGCGAGGTGCGGGTGTTGCGCGGTTGCACATTTTTTATAAATTTTGCACGATTTGCGCAGCCGACGCCGCCGGCGCCGTTTGTATATGATCCACCCCCAAGACAACAATGTATAAGTCCTCAGTATCAACTGCACTTTGTACGTCATACTATGCACATACAGTAGAGATCATCTACTATGTCTGTCACTTGTAGTTTTTCCTAGTTTTATATGTAACTTAAATTGAGATTAAATATTTTATTTTCAGGCTATATAATTGGTGTAAGGAAACCAACGTATAACTGACAGCACATGCACTACTTTGTGTAATAAATATTTAAGCACACTTTGCACACAATTTTATTTCGTTTACTTCTAATTTACTAGATAACTGAATATATTTTTCGAGGGGTAAGTGAAGAGTTAAAATAATTGTGTGGAATCAGGATTTGTCATGCCTAATACTTATTTGAAAAATTACAGAGGCAAAAGAAAAGAATTTTGAAGATGAAATACTAGCTCTGATGACAGGCCGAGAGAAGAGGTCTGTCAGCGTTCATGATGATGGTAGTAATGATAATGGAACTGTTAAATTTTATCATACTAAAGACGAACTCAATGAAGGTAAAATATAACAGACTAATCGTATAACATTTTATTTTTTAATTTATTATGCATTAATAATAATGAAATTTTAAGAAATGAAATAAATCAGTGAATGAAATGATAAATCTAATGATGGTGGTGGTAATCATTTTTTTTTATTACAGATACTCTGAAAATCCACAATACAACAGGAACATTGACAGCAAAGAAATTTGATCCAAAGTTAATTTCCCGAAGAACAAACCTATCTCATAACGAATCATCAAGTGCTTTACAAATTGAATATATACAACCGAAAATATACAAACACCATATAACAGATAACAAAATAGACACTCCTCAGGAGGAAAAGATAGATTCTTTCGTACAACATAAACTAACGGATATGGTAGGTAATTATAGTATGAACGAGAAGAATCAGAATGTGTCGCAGGTTGTTGTGAGTGAACTGTCTGTCGGTGACGAAGTTATAGGAGATAAAAGTGCACCTATTATATCGAATATAACATTTCAACAACAAAACGAAACTATAACTGCCATGGCACTGATCGCTGGTAACCTACTAAATAAACTGTGGAACATGGAAAAGGATTCCAATGGAGATGCAATTGATATAGAAATGTTGCGTCACGAAAAGATATCAGATCTTATTGAATTGTTCAAAGAACCACTTAACTTACGTCAACAGTTGTTTTTGAAGAATGCTCTGGAGCAGCTGTCATCTGCAATAGAAAAAAATAAAGATGTGCAAAGTATTGCTCTTTGTGAAAATGTCGAAAAGGTAAAGAAAGCAGAAGCCGCTCGATTGAACAAAGATTGTAATAAAAGGAAAAGTAACAAAAGCATAAATGTGACTGAAACAGATGCTGCAAACAAAATAACCAAAGTGCTGGATATGATTAAGCAATACGAACAAGTACAAAAGAAAATTGATATTTTGACAGTAGCTGCTCCTAAAGCTAATGTTAAAAACTTTATCACAAAGGACGAACAGTTATTTTTGAATACCTACGGTACAGTTTTAAACACTATAACTAAACTTTTGTTACCAAAACATCATGGAAAAACTGTTAAGAAAGCTATTAGGAATTCTAATTCACTAACTAAAGAAGACGTAGTCAAACAAAAATTGAAAGATTTGTACAATATTGACCTAGGAAACATGAGCGTCACTGCAAAGGATAAAATAGTTCTAGACTACCTGACTCATATACAAAGTAGGCCAAACTGTTTGTTAAAGAAACAAAAGAATTTTATTCTTCCTGATGTTAATGGTGACGTACTACTTAACCTCTCAGATTTTTTCAAAATTAAATCCGTGCCAGATTTATTGAAACTGTTTGGAATTGAAAACCATCCTTTGTTGAGAGATAATGAACGAGTGACTACAGTACAGACGAGTACAGCTATTGAAACGTCCACATCTGTAACGACTACTAATATCTACGAAATTCACAGCGTCTCTACAAACTCAGTATTCAAAAAAAATAAGTCTAAATTTGAATCAACAAAAGAAAAATTAAAAGATCATTTAAAGACTATTTTAGAAGACATTGTAGAACTGCAAAACATAGAAAGAAAATTAGGAAACGGTAAAAATATCAAGATAGCTGACGCTCTACCTTGCATTTACAATTTATTAGAAGACAGCAAAGACAGAGTTAATGACGAATCCACAGTTAGCAATAAAAAAGATACTTTAAAATCAATACAAACAGAGAAAGTGCAAGAAATATTTGATAATTTAAAACAAGATTTGAAATCTGAAAAGAAACAAACAAGAAGAACAAATAGTATTTTAAATACACATAGACCGAAATCTGTGGTAGTATGGGAAAGAGTAATAAAAAATATTGAACGGAAAAAAACTAAAACTCGCAGGACTATGAGCGGCATCCCAAAATCTTTAGAAGAGATAAAGAAATCCATTACGAATCTAGTGTCTAATAGATCAAATAGCTATAACAATTATGCGTATTTATATGAAGTACCTGCAGCTGATAGATATTTGTTACTAAAAACATTCCAAACGGAAGTAAACAAATATATAAACACACTAAGAGATATCAAAATTACCGTAGACTCAAAGCCAGTATTAGGTATTGAAGCTTCTGAAGTATTCAAAAAATTTGTAGATAACGCAGCGGAAACTCTCAACTTGAATGAAAAAATTGTTAGAAATTTGGACAAGCCAAAGAAAATTGAACCTAAAATGAACTCTTCTGTAATGAACAAAAATTTGAAACTGAAAAGACCTCGAGTGCGACCACTTGAATTGAGTGATAATAGATCCCTAAATAAAAATGAAGATGTAAAATTAACAAGAGAACAAATAATCCTTCAACTAATCAAACATCGTGTACAGAACTACTTAAAAACAAAGAATAATATGCAAACAGATGTCGAAAATGACATACGCTACAATATAGCTAACAAAATTCTAACTAATTTAGAGACTGGGAACTATGAACTTGCAAAAGAGTTGTATAAAATATTTGCATCGAGTAAACATAGAGATATTGGCAGTAACAATCGTGTTGATACATCTACTCTATATTCTGGTAAGCGATTGTCTTTTGTTTTCACTTTGACCGTTATTTATTTTAGTTAGTGTTTAGACACAAATGAAAAGATACCCAGTTGAATAGAGGTAAAACTCATGTGTAGTGCAGAGAGTAATGTATTGATGTTTTTTTTTCAGATAGCACACAAATACTGAACAGAGGTCAAATCCGAAAAGAGCCACTTATTCAATTCGAAGATACTATTAGAAAAGATTCAATTAACAACCAGGATCAAGTCATTAAACAATTGCTTAACCTCCGACGGAAGATGAAAATTTGAAATAATTTTATAAGAAACGTTATTTTTTGTACTTATTTACTTTTTTATTTTTGAAATAAATCAAAGAATTAACAGATTTTGAACTTTTATTTTGTACTTGTAAATTAGTTAGGTTATATAGTTAATACCTATATAGTTAATTTATAATTATTTATGATTTCATAGTAACATCTTTGGTTTTCGCTTTAGTAGCTTTAGGTTTCTGCGTGGGAGATTGTTTCTTTTTTTTGCTCAAACGTTTCTTATCTAAAATCAAAAACATTAATAATAATATATGGTATACATTGTTCTAACAACTGACTAAACATTGTGTAGGTTACATAAAGGTAAGATAAGATAAGGTAAAGGTAAGGTTATTCTTTACCTTTACTATGTCGCCGAGGAGGTGATTTATTTGATTTCTTAGCATCGATAGCAGGATTCAACTTTGTTCTGAGGTATTTCGGAATTATATTCTTCATACGATTTTGTAACTTTTTAAGAACCGAAGACCTTTTGCTTCTATGTGGAATCAAGTTCAAATGATCCTGCCATTGTCGCATACTGTTTTCGTAATCGTTTATTTGCTTATGATTACTTTCTTCTAATCGTCTTTTTGATATTGTTCTCGATATCTCTGGCGTCGAAAGCTCATTTCGCAAAGTACCTTTTTTTGCGCCTATTAGTAAATCCTTTATTTTTCTGAGAAATGATTTCTTTTTCTGTACCTTCTGCTCTTTCTGCTTTGTCTTTTTGAAATTTTGGTAAATTTGAATTTTATCATTAATCAATTTGAGATTATTGCTTATTTGTTCAGCTAGTTCTTCGCTGATCCGTCTTTCTATAGGAACCATTCGTCTACTATGCGCAAAATTAACTAATGTTAAAGCGTCTACTATTTTGGCTATGTCTTGTGACAAACCAATGTGTAAAAGTTTTAAAGCATGAAGTAATTCACCGGGTTCACTGTTATCTATAACATTAATATATCTATTCCAATTGATACCAACATTTCTCAAATTATTTGTCAAATTGTACTCCGGATCGTACACTTTACCCTCAGTGATTGATATTTTATCATAATAATTATGTTTGATAACTCTTTTTATTACCTTTGCCGTAGTTGGCGACAAATACGCTAATACATTTGGTGAAGGTAGTCTGTTATTTAATGCACTCATCATATCTACAAGATGAGTTGGTATTGGTTTCATTTTATAAAATTGTCGTCTTATAGGGTTTTTTTCAACCGTTACTGATTTATTTTGAGTAATATTATGCACATGCCCTTTATTATAAATATAGGCCTTCATAGCGGTGATGAACGTTTGTAAATCAGCAGGAAGATCGGGTATTTTAGATATTTTCTGAATTACTTTGATATCCCGGACTGTCTCAAAAATATCTCTTTTTAGCTTATAAAGCAATTTGTTCAAATTATCTGGATTGATTTTTCTCAAATTCACTTCTAATTCTGGATAAAAGTCTACCTTGTAGACGGAGAAAGTATTATTAATTTTAGTACCATTATTTTTGATACTCACAGTTATTCTAGTATCATTATAAGACTTAACAAACTTTTCTAAATTTCTTTTTATTTTTGAAAGATACTTGATTTCCTTTTCTTTCTCAGATATCATATTACTTATAGGGTTTAATACATCTTCAGTTAAGTTGCTAATATTAGTCTTAGCATCTGTATGATTTAATAGTATTTTTGTAGAATTTCCTGTTACGTTTGATTTGGGAATCTCTCGTTTCATGACACTAATTGGAAGTTGATTTGAATCATAGTTTAGATCGCTAGCTCCATCTGGAAAATCTGTAATAATTAGTAACGTTTAAGATTTCTTAGTTTCTAAGAAATTATTTATATTGTCATGTATATGTCAAAGCAAACACTCGATCGTTGATACAGACCAACTATCGTTGCTGTAGTCTTTGGCCTTCTTAAGATTGAATAACAAAGCTTATACATCAGACAGCGTTCTTAAAATAAATTTACACAAATTTATCCCAGTACCTACCTTACAGGTAATATATTCTGATCGGTCTATAAAAAGCATACTTTAGATTTATTATATACATACCAAAATTTTGTTTATTATTACTATCATTTGTATTAACCGCTTCTAGCAAATCGATAACAACTTTTGTAGTCTCTTCAATCGTATCGTTGCCATCTAAACCATTAAATAGATTGATAAAGTCGTCGTAGTCTTTACTCTTCATCATTTTGACGTCTACAACAAGGTCTTGAATATTGTAAAATTCGTCATTTAGTTGGGGTTTTCGCCGTTTGTTGTTTTCAAGTCCTATTGTATCAAGAAGTTCGTCCAGATCCGTGTTATCCATATTTGTTGGAAGTTTTGTCGCTGTTTCAATTTTGACAGTTTCTAAAATTAATCACTTCTATTAGGTAAGTTATATTTATGAAAAATTATTACTTTATCATTTGCGAAAGCTATGATATTTGCTGTGATATTATTATTTTGTGCCTGAAATTTCCCTCAACTTACCGAGGCCCTTAGTAGTTTTTCCCTCTCCCTTCAAAGGTATATATTGTTCTACTTCAGGTTTACCTCCATACGTCCAGTTTTCTACATTACGAGTCGTTGTTTGATGTATCCATCTTCGGTGTCTTGATCGTTTATCTGTAAAGGGAGTAGAGCCATTTTTGAGCATCGTACCTCAAAATAAAAATAAAAACCCTATAAATCACTCGCTTGTCTTTTCTGCTGTTGATAACTATTATTGTATGCCCTGTGTCGTAACTATTGAGACTAACTTATAGCACTATTATCTGCTGATGTACATATAATAGTTATAAACAATATAATATTTCTATTCTATTCGATTTTCATAGGAATGGGTGGACCTAGCAAATATAATAGACCTAGAATGCGTAGATGGTTGTATGGTGGAATGGACAGACCTTTTTTTTGAAGTGTAAACTTCTTTTTCACCTCACATCCTCGGAAACAATCGTTTTGCACGCAGATTTCTGTGTGCAAAATTGCATTTTGCGCGCTAGCGTGGAAAGTGTTTTTAAAATTCGTATCAGTCTTGTCTATCTAAAGCAAGTCCTTTAAAAATGCGGAAACCAGAACCTCATTTCTTTTTTTTTGTTCATGGTGTCAAACCACGAAGTCTTGTTGCATATTGCCAGTGTCGTATTTATTGTTTGTTATCATTAGTATCAAGCAGGTTTTTTTCATGAATTATTCAATTTAGAGATTGTTTGCTTATTTTTATTATTTACAAAAACGAGGAATCATTTATGATTTTGATGATATTTAAATATGAGCGAGTCCAGCAGCGACGACGATATTAATTTAACAACTGCAGAGTTAGTGCAAGCGGTACATAATGCTGAATTAAGTTTTCTACCGGAAAAATGCACCTAGCGTTTTCCTCGCTGTAGTGAGGTGAAAAATTGTGTGTTTCACTCGGCAGCAAAGTTTTTTGCATCTCGTACCTTTGAAATCTTCGCAACGCTCAGCATTCTATATTAGAACCACTCGCTTGCGCTCGTGGTTCAATCCTAGAATGCTTCGCTAGCTCAGGTTTCAATACAAGTACTCGCTGCAAAATCAACTTTGCAGCCTTGCATAACAAATAACTATTAGTGCGTTACGCATATTTTTAGATGAGATAAAATCTCTTGACTCACGACACCGTTACCGAGACGCAGCTATAGTGTGTGCATATCGCAAAGGAAAACCAACTTTAAATCCTTCGTGCTCCGGTTCCCAGCGTCGGTGAAAGATGTCTTGTTTTCTGCCGACTTCTGGCCAGCTGGCATTGTGTACCGCCGCTTTAGGGAAGCGCGTCCGATTATAGAAAACCCTAAACCCTAATTTTATATTATCTGTATGTATGTTAGTCTATAATGTATATATTTATATGAATAATTATTAAATGTCATCTTCATTTTTATATTGGTATCTCGGTTACTGCGATACAAGCTGTGCTTAGTGAGGAACTGATTTTTAATGTAATTTGAGAAATGTTAAATAAGTTTCATAATAATAAATAAAAATTGTATTGTATTATATTGTATATCTTCTACTTTATAAAAATAAGTCGGGTTTTCCTTCCTGACGCTATAACTCCAGAACGCACGAACCGATTTCCACGGTTTTGCATTCGTTGGAAAGGTCTCGGAGTCTCGGGCTCCGTGAGGTTTATGCAAAGAAAATTCAGAAAAAATTTAATTATCTATAATTTATAAGGCAAAACAACGTTTGCCGGGTCAGCTAGTATGCATATATATTCTAGTTAAAGCTTTGGTAAGCACTAGGTAGTTTATAATGATTAGAGGTATTATTTAGTTTGCTTTTAGTGTTTCGTCGTGGATTCTTGTAATTGAATACCGATTTTAATGCAACTATTATGGTATATTATGTCCTATGACCATGTATAACTTTTTGTCGTGGGTGATATAGGTATGGTGATTTGTTATCTCTGATAGCAAAGGTTAGTTCAAGGCGAGCTACTACACGAAAAAAAGAAGAAGACCAACTTACTATAAGTCAAGTTCTCAATGACAGAGACTAGCATACGATGGTCTACCACCAGCTCCTCCTGGGGCCTGCAGTTGGTCTCCAGGTTACAGACCCATATCCCGCCAACATCGCACCTGCAGCGGCGACAACCCAGGCATGTGTTCTCTGTGAAGCGATTTCATAGAATTCATTGATGCGCTTTTGACAATTTGAATTTGTCCTTTTGTCATATTGCTCTTTTGACCTCATACCCTAAACTTATATCTCCAACCTGTATCTCGATTTGGGTTGGGTTAGGAACGATAAATCGGGTTAGGTTTAAAAGAGGTTTTAGGTTAGGATAAAAATTTTTTTTCTAGTTCCTATCCCAACTTAACCCGCGACCAGGTTAGGATTTCGGGTTAGGTTAGGAATATACCAAATTTTTGATCGACCTTAACAGTAGATATGGCATCAGAAGGAAGACAGTTGAAACAATCCACTGAAGTAACGCTACCTCAAATTTAATGATACTTTTGACGTTCTAAGCATCATTTATCGACTTCAACTGAGCACCCGCATAGCAGCGATTGTCATTGAATTTCTACGATAGACGTTACAATATTGTAAGTGATGCAGCGGCTTTTTATATTTATTTCGCGTAAAAGGAACATGTAATGTGTTTGAGATATCACCTATAACTACTATTAACTACATAATATCTCAATGAAAGAAATTAATTTCTTTTGTATATAAACCTGATGTATCCCGTAAGCCATCGATGCAGCACAGCAGCAATGTACACTGTGGGTACCATGCTGATTTAACAACTAGTTAGATAATACAGTGACAGTAGGTCACACCGAATCACACCATGAAAATAAAGTTATTTAGGATTCCATTAGGATTAACATTTACCTTTATTACAATCTGTGTACTGTGATATAAGCGGTATGCAGCCGTCTGAAGCCCTCAATAATGTTGCTGTAAATAAAAACAAATGTTCTGTGAGATTATGTATTGGTAGGGTACGGCTATATTATACGACTATACTGGACTGTAGGTCGCTGCTGCTATGCTGTACCAAACATGGCTTATTCAACTCTATCTGTACTATAGGGTATAGTTATAGTGTATAGTTATAGAGTTGAATAAGCTCTTTGTTTGCTTTTTCCTTTAAAATTGACAGTTCTTTGTTTACCTTTTTGTTTCTGAAACAGGGTAAGCGTCACTGTCCACGGCAGCGTAGCGTATGCGTCATTTGCAGCTTGGCGTACGCCAACGTGCAGCTTTCATGCAGTTTTCATACAAAATCATGAAAGTGTGTCCACGGCGCTGCAAACTTCGCGCGTACGCTTAGCTGCAAAATACGCCTAGCCTGCCGTGCTGCCCCCCCATTTCTTTCCAAATTCTCCTGACCTTTGTCATTCAGGCTGGTCCAGTTTTTTCTACTACTTTACACCACCTCCCGCCACAAAAAATGTACCTACCCATGTAATAATTTTGAAATACGGGCGAGTCCGGTTGATGCTACGAAAGCCAGTGGTTTAACGCCTTTGGTCGCCTTTTCTACGAGTGTGGGTCAGACACGATAGCGAATATTGAGTAATGTGCTCTGAAAACTAGCAGTTATTGTTTACTAGTTGTATATGTTTTGTTCCGCTTATTTGTTGGTACACCAGCACCAGCGTTCTACTCACCGTCCTCCACCATCTCATAAATCATGTCATCCAGCTCGGTGACTCCTCCGTCCTCCAGCTCCTCGGTCATATCATTGCTGATATTGGTAGGACAGATACGTTTTGTCCTGCTGGTTCGTTGGTACATCAGCACCAGCGTTTTACTCACCATCCTCGACCATCTCATACATCATGTCATCCAGCTCGGTGACTCCTCCATCCTCCAGCTCCTCGGTCATGTCAGCCAGGAGGTAGTACTCGCACCGAGCCCGGCTCATGTCCCAGCAGTCATCGCCGTAGCAGACGCTGCATGAGGCTCCTCCACCTCGACGGAATAAGTGGTACGTGAACCAGGATGTGTGGAGAACTGGAGTTGAAGAACATTATGGGCTGTTTATAGATATATCCCCTTACTTATAAAAGGTGACTTGTTGCCTATACTTCGTTGTTTAATTGTAGTCTATGATTTGACACTTCGTCCTGAAGAAAAAATGTCAAATACAAAGTATGAAAACGTCATATAGTAGTCTGAATTAAAAAAAACCCGGCCAAGTGCGAAACTCGCGCACGAAGGGTTCCGTACCACTATCACATTTGTATTTAATAAATTTAATAAGAAAATGCGAAATATTTGGCTTCGATTTTTACTCCGACCATACGACCACACCACTCAAAAAATAATAATAATAAAAAAAAAACTTTGACACAAATAAAATCTAAAACTCATAAGAAACTCTTTGGTAAGTGAAAGCAGACTGGTATATTTGACAGACCGGGCAGCCATTTTCAATTCCATGACCTACTCGATTTGTCCTGACCAATCAAAAGCGAATAAAACTCCTTGTAGTTTTTGAAACACGTTTGTGGTATGGGAGCTTCTCATAAATATTTGTTTTATTTTGTTTTTAGTTGTTGTAGCGGCTACCGAAATACATCTTCTGTGAAAATTTCAACCGTCTAGCTATTACGGTTCATGAGATACAGCCTGGTGACAGACGGACAGACAGACAGACAGACAGACAGCGAAGTCTCAGTAATAGGGTTTCGTTTTTACCCTTTGGGTACGGAACCCTAAAAAAGAAGTATAGCCACACCTCATTGTGTAGCGCTAACGGTGCAGTTATGTTTACAAAAAAAAACTCAAGTGGCAAACTTCGAAGCCACAACAAAATGTTCCTTTTATTATATTCGTCAAAACAATAAGCCGGCCAAATGTGAGTCGGACTCGCGAACGAAGGGTTCCGTCCGAACCACTATCACCAAAAAAAAGGTAAATATACAAATTGAATGCCTCTAAAGCCAAACATAGTTTTATTTTGATGACATCATAACTACATAAATAATCCTAATACGATAACAAAACTTGGTCTCACCATCGGTAACAGTACCACTGACGCTGGCGACAAACATGGCTGCCACACAGACGGACAAACGGACGGACAAGGCTCGCATACCGTCGCTTTCTGGAAACTGCACTCTCGTTTCGTAATATGTTTACTGTTACAACTGGTATAAGCTGCGGGACATATTCAGAAGTCGAAAAATTCAATAAAATCATTTTTTCCAGCAGGTAAATGAAATGAATCAATATTAAATAAATGAAATTTAAATAAATAAATGAACGAAGAAAATCGGATTAAAACAAAACTTTTGTGTCTGTTTGGATTATCTCTATTTCAATTTCGATCTTATGCTTCTGTTTCGATCGTGTTATCTTTCCGTTTCGATCGGATTTTGCTTCTGTGATTGATCAGCGTCTTTTGTTTCAATTTCAATCGTTTTTTGTTTATGTTTCGATCGGTTTTTGTTTACGTTTCGATCAGTTTTTGTTTCAGTTTAGATGGTCTCTTGTTTTCGGTTCGATCGGCAGCCTAATGGGTTCGACAGTTGAAGTTCATGGCGTGTCCATACTGTTAGATAGTGTAAGATTTAAACATATCAATTTTTTTTGTAATACCTATTTTACGGTACTTTTAAAACAGCAGAATTCGTCCCTGTAACTGAAACATGAAAAGTGCGGGATGTTTACAAACACAACCGTCGAGTTTGGGCACTTGTTACAGGCAAGTAATCGTTGAGAATAAATCGCGCGAGCCATGGGGTGGGTCGTCTCCCGATCCTGGCTGCTTCTTGTGGGGCTGATTGCTGCTGCGGCTAAGGGTGAGTGAAGAGATGCAAGACAATCTACCAATAACAAAACAAGTTAGGACGATTTAAAGGCAAGATTTCGGGTGATTAAAAAAAACTAACTAAAAAAAAAATCATAAAATAACCTTACCTACATACAGTACCACCGACTTATCTGTTATTTTATCTGAAGTCGGGCAGCCAAACTAAAATCTGGACCAACCCAGTAAAACTGCCCGACTTCAGATTAAATAACAGATAAGTCGGTAGGACTGTATGTAAGTTTTATTTTATATGCTTTTTTGAAGTCGGTTTTTATTTTTTATAATTATTTTTTATTTCATCCTTTTTAGTGTAGGTACTTCGACTGCCACTAAAAATCATCGAGGAGGTTTCTGATGAGAAGGTGGATTTAGGTGCTCCATCAATCTGTACCTACTTCTTTAAGATCCGATTCTATTAGTAAAAGTACATAAAGTAGTAATTTACTGCATTCTACGATGCTATTCTGCTCATCATTCCGAAGATACTCATCAGATCATCACCAAGTTTTTATGGGACCAACTCGGGACACTCACCTTCCAAATAAAATAATTTTTGAAATCGGACTTCATATGTCAGAGTACGGCGCGGACATCCATATATGTTAGATCTTAAGTCTTTTGGTGGTCGATTATTCTTAGTCCAAGTAAGTCTCAGTCTTTTTGAGTAAGATTACTTGATTATTCAGTTAGATAATTATTAATTTAGGTCAAGATGGTTCTTTAATTAGTTGTATTTAATTTCTTTCTTGTGGTTGGGTACTTCTTATTTGTAAGGATCTACCAAATTAAACTTCAAGTTGATGTTGACTCGTCGACGATAATTTTCACACTGCTCTCCAGTCTTGTTCACACCCCTTTTTATACCGGGGCGTAAACAACTTGGCAAAGTGACGTAAAATTAACTTCAACAACTTTTTATTTTTAAATATTCAAATCTCAATTATTATTATTATTTTTAAATGATTAAAAAAACGAGTTACAGCTAGTTATGAAGTGTAGTTTCGGAACGCGCCCTCTGATGAGAAGAAACTACAAGAAACTCATGAGGGTTTACTTTTTTGTGATTATGTTTTGTATTCAACTGATAAATTACAAATAGTCACATCAAACATTAGTTTAAGAAATTAGAAGTTGTCTAAACATAAAACAATATTTAAAACAATTAATTTAAAACAATATTACAATAAAGAAAGTTAATTTACCATCATTCGATCATCCGATCATGTTTTGATTTTGAAGGTAGTATTCAAAATCAAAACATGCCACTGAGTTTGTCTTTAAAACGTTTTACGTAATCTGTTAATTGTTGAAGTGAACATTTCAGTGCTAAGTGGAATAATTCGACATGGTGATTAACAACACAGACGATATTCTGAGATCAATAAATCAATCTAGTGAGTTTCCTCTCCAATTGAAATATGGATCCAACACGGCCATTCTGCGTATACGCACGTGCTCTGGGCGTATATATTTTTTTTTTTTTACCTGAAAAAAAATTTTTTTGGTGCTTTAACTACACTCTTTTCTTTGATGCTTCAACTACACTCTTTTCTTTGGTGCTTCAACTACACTCTTTTCTTTGGTGCTTCAACTACACTCTTTTCTTTGGTGCTTTAACTACACTCTTTTCTTTGGTGCTTCAACTACACTCTTTTCTTTGGTGCTTTAACTACACTCTTTTCTTTGGTGCTTCAACTACACTCTTTTCTTTGGTGCTTTATATATTATTTATGACATTGTTTATATTCATTTATATTTGATTTTCCTTTTTTTTGTATATGTTTTTTTTTCTATTGGTATATAAATTATTTATATGATGTTAGATACCATATTATTTGTGAAATATATAGATAAATAAATAAATATATAATATATAAATATTATAATATGATGAAGAAGCACCTGGACCACCCTGAGGAGGCCACGGTATTGGCTTTCATACTCTCCGTTGATTGAGCCTAATGGGGCGGTCGGGTCGGCTACCACTGCAGCCCGTGACTGCAGCTAATGATTTTGTTTTCTTCTTTTGTCTCTGCACAAAACAAAAAAAACAGCACAGAATCACGTCCAAATTTAAAAAAACAGAGTCTTAGAAATTTCAAAGCCAAGATTGTTGTGTATGCATCGTGTAGACAGAAAAAAATTGTTTAGTTGAATTGGATTATGGAGTATATATTTTAAAATCATATAGTTTTTTTTTTAATATTTATTTATTTATTTTAAGCTCGCTCGGCTATTCTGACGATAGTCTCGTCTCAGAGTTCATCTTAAGAGCCCATATAACTCCAATTGCGTGACAGTAATATCGCTAGCAAATTTTAGATGTGGTAATGAAGGACGTAGGATGCTTGTACGCAAAATTTTAGAGCGTAAAATCAAACATTTGGGAATTACAAGTTAAAAAAACATTAATTTTGAATTTCAAATCATGGATGTCCTGCACAGAACTAAGATCAGTTCATCTACAACGTTATATTAGTATTAGTATAAGTAATGTATTGACTAACTAAACTGATATTTCAAATAAATTTTATAGTTAACTGTCCGAGAAGAATCAGTTCTGGCCCACTACAGAGGCTTAATCTGTTAAAAAAAAAATATCAGTGTCATTTGTTCAGTTGTTGACTTTACTAACTAGTTTTCGGCCCACTTCAAATGATGGACTTCAATTGAAAAGTATGGGTGGCTAACAGTTAATTTCGGAATTTTGTTTCATTTCAATCACCATAAATCGAAACCACAAAATTAGGGAAAAAAAAAAATTCAATTGTACCGTCAGGAAAGTAAGAAATTGTTTTACATTACCATTATTGTTGTCTCGAGGAAGATTCAAAGAATTTTGGTCCGATGTCAGGGTCGGGTTCGACAATGGGCTTCGTCTCCAGCACTTCTGATGTTAGATCTTAAGTCTTTTGGTGGTCGATTATTCTTAGTCCAAGTAAGTCTCAGTCTTTTTGAGTAAGATTACTTGATTATTCAGTTAGATAATTATTAATTTAGGTCAAGATGGTTCTTTAATTAGTTGTATTTAATTTCTTTCTTGTGGTTGGGTACTTCTTATTTGTAAGGATCTACCAAATTAAACTTCAAGTTGATGTTGACTCGTCGACGATAATTTTCACACTGCTCTCCAGTCTTGTTCACACCCCTTTTTATACCGGGGCGTAAACAACTTGGCAAAGTGACGTAAAATTAACTTCAACAACTTTTTATTTTTAAATATTCAAATCTCAATTATTATTATTATTTTTAAATGATTAAAAAAACGAGTTACAGCTAGTTATGAAGTGTAGTTTCGGAACGCGCCCTCTGATGAGAAGAAACTACAAGAAACTCATGAGGGTTTACTTTTTTGTGATTATGTTTTGTATTCAACTGATAAATTACAAATAGTCACATCAAACATTAGTTTAAGAAATTAGAAGTTGTCTAAACATAAAACAATATTTAAAACAATTAATTTAAAACAATATTACAATAAAGAAAGTTAATTTACCATCATTCGATCATCCGATCATGTTTTGATTTTGAAGGTAGTATTCAAAATCAAAACATGCCACTGAGTTTGTCTTTAAAACGTTTTACGTAATCTGTTAATTGTTGAAGTGAACATTTCAGTGCTAAGTGGAATAATTCGACATGGTGATTAACAACACAGACGATATTCTGAGATCAATAAATCAATCTAGTGAGTTTCCTCTCCAATTGAAATATGGATCCAACATATATACATACAAACAATATACGGGTCGAATTGAGAACCTCCTCCTTTTTTTGAAGTCGGTTGAAAATCACATGTCTAAACAACCGTAACTCTTAGGACTTAAGGTTTACCGGGAAAAATAGAATATGATACCCCAGCCCCCCAAAAATACTGTCGGTCCATGAACCAAACACCGTGTACAAATAAAATGCAATATTCGCATAAACACGAGTGAAACCACGGGACGCAGTTAGTCTGCTATAAAATTAAATGATTGTTATTAATGTTCTAATCTATTGCATTAGGGGATCCGAAAAAATAGCTCTAGTTGTTTTGGTAAGATGTTTATGCTTGTTGCATGCCGTGTCTCTGCTCTACCTTCAGTCTCACCAAGTCTCACTCACAGGATCATCAAATTTCTAACCTAACCCGCGACAGGGTTAGGGTTAGTTTTGGGTTAGGTTGGGAATAAATAAGTCGTACAGCTATATAGGTAAAATATAGGAAAAAAAACCTATAAAGAGTTATGAAAATTCCCAGTTATAGCTGGAATTCAAGGCGAAAGTCGGGACCTTTCTAACTTAACCAGGCAGGGTCCACTTCAGCCTGTATTACCCATCGTTCTAGCCTGGATCCCATCGCCCCTATTATGACTTTGATCCTCATTTTGTCCCTAATATAAAGACAAAACAGTTGTTTTTTTGTTTTGTTTCTAATATACATCGCATTTTTTTAATTTAGTCGATATTTCACACCAAATTCAATGCTAAGACAATTATCAGCATCGATTCTTTTGCAAAAAACTGTGGCGCTAGTATCAACGCGATAAACGTGCAAAGCTTCTAGTTCTTCAAAATTCCGCTGTCCCACATAAAGTGGTAGATCGATGTTTGTTTTCAAACCGCTTCCCACGATCGTATGCGAGTCGGTAGGACAGTCGAGAGTCGAAGCAATGTTTTGTCATTCCAAATTGTTTAACTTTTTTAGGATAAGTTTCGATTTCAACGTTCGAAACAATGGCGTCAAATGGCGTCAAGAAACATTGACTTGTAATTGTAACTTTTCTTTACAAACGTGAATGTTTGTTTGGAGATTGCAATGAAACTCGATATGTAGTTAGTAGACGCGGAAAGACACGTAGGTTACATTTTATCCCGATATCTCCACGGGATCGCGATCGGGGCTTACACGGATCGCTGTTAGTTTACATTTTTCCGGGTCTTAATCGCGTTTTTTAACCCCCGACGGAAAAAGAGGGGTGTTATAAGTTTGACGTGTCTGTCTGTCTGTCTGTCTGTGTGTGTGTGTATCTGTCTGTAGCATCGTAGCTCACGAACGGATGAACCGATTTCAATGTAGTTTTTTTTTGGTTGATAGATGACTTTTGCGCAAGTGTTCTTAGCTATGTTTGGACGCGGGAATGTGTCACAGAAGTTGATGGTAACTGACCCGTGCTTATAGTATTTAACATTCCCGCGTCCCCCGACGCGGGAACGTAAGGTACCACATACCTACTTATCTTACCATTACGTGCCATTACTTACTTACCATACCAAGACTATTGTAACATGGTTAGAACGTCGGGAAAATGTAACTATGATAAGAAATCGTGTGAATTTAAAAATTGTTTGCTGGTTTGTAATAATGTCTTCATTCCAGACATCCCGGTCTCGTCATCGTACGTGATCCGGCACACAGACTCCTGCCCTGACGTGGGCTACTACTTCCGCCGCGAGCCGGCTCCGAATGCCCTCAACCCTGGGCTCTGTCTGCTGTGCTTCTGCCGGGACAATGGCACGGCCGCTTGCTGGCCCAGGGAGAGCCAGCGCTGTGACGTTGAGAAGTATCATTTACATAGGGTTAGGAGGTGAGTGGTGTCAATTTCTGATGAGAACTGCTTGTCGACTCTGTATAGAATTCATGGCCATCTTAAGGCAGATTCCAAAATTGGAGATTATTACAGCAGCCGCCATAATCCCCATGTGGTTTTCACTCCTTCTTGTCCTTGGCTGCATTTTATCATGTAGACAGGATAATCGCCGGCTTGGTGTCCACTTTATAGTTTGCAAATTAAATTCTCATTGAAAAGGGCCTCTACGTGTTGACTTCGGTTCCACGCACGTTCAGTATCACGGGGCTCCATAGCCCCGTGATACTGGACGCATTGCAGTTCATAATTGATATTATACCTATCTTTAAGTATAGTATCGATACTTTGAACTCTTTCTTCAGGGATACCAGAAGAGTCCGTCGAAGTCCTTTGAGTCTTACTGACATCTTCTTCCGGGACGCTACAAGAGATTGTAAGGCATTTTACATTTTTAAATTTTATTCATTTACTTTTAGTTTCTTAATCTTTCACCGTTAATTTAATTTCAGTTTTCGATAAAAATTTACCAGAAGAGTGCAAGCCGTTTGAGGAGAGTTATAGTGACGGATGTCCACCAGGTAAGGGGTCGCCAAGTGCCTTTATCACTTAGTGTGAAATATTGAATATGGAAATATTGGAAGCAGACGGGAAAATGTTAAGGTACCTACTATAAAAAATAGAAAGTTTAGCGCAAACGGTCAGGCCCTAGTTGGCTGCCCGCCGTTTTCCATAATTTCTTTGAAGTCGTGCAGTTTTACGCAAGAGGATCTGTTTGTAATTCACGTAACGTAAACGTAAATAATACGTTGTTTTTTTCTATGGTATGGATACCAATACACGTTTCATTCATTCACCTGTCCCGTAGAGGTACCATATTCTCGAAATTACAATGCGTACCCGTTGAGGCCAATCGTCGTACGATCGATTCGTATGTTCGCATACATAAAGGACGAATTGAGAACCTCCTCCTTCGACTTTTGGGAAGGGTTATCCACTTATCTAGTATACTCCCCTTTATTAACTATGGTCGTCAATATTCCAGTGGACTGGTGCATCGGATGTACGATATGTGACTGTGATGCTAACGGGCGATGGGATTGCCACATCTTGAGCTTCTGTAATGACGGTCAGTTTATAATAAACATACAATATTTCGTTCCAATATCCCATCTGAATTGTGCTTCTATAATTATAGTTACAATGAGTAAGGTCTACTTCAGACTTAATTTAAGTTCTAGAGGTAATTATTCCGTTCTGATTACAGCGGAAAAAAAGAAAATAGACGGCGTAAAAATACCACCACCACAAGCACTGAGAAAAGGTTTGAAAGGTAAGAGTGGTTACAGACCGTTCAGATCTCAAAGAATCCCAACAACAAAAAAGCCGATTCCAAAGCACACTTCAAAACCTACTCCAAATCTTAAAAAGAAAATGACAACGAACCAAGCAAGAAAATCGGCACCAGCAAAAAAGATTATCAAGAAAGAAATTAGGAAAGTAATTCGGAAAGTGACAAATGATACTATAACAAATGATATTAAAATACAAAAGACAAATCCAAAACAAAGAAGAATCATAATCAGGAGAAAAGCGAACAATCAAAAAATAAAACAGAAACGAGAAAACCCTGATCAAACTGTAAAGGACATTGTTATCAAGCGAGAAGTAGATTCTCACAAACCTGTTGCATTATTAAATACCATCATAAAAGGAGCTAATAGCAACAATACTAAAAATGAGTACATACTTGGTCAAATGCTGGTGAAACGAGTTATGTCTTCAGTTCAAAAGCTAGTTCAAACTGAACTTGATAATTTAAATAAAACTATGGAGAAAATGCAAGATGGAAATTGTGAAGAGACACAGCGACGTAATCGAATGAAACAGTACAATCCAGCAGAGTATAAATATAAAAAGATTGGTCAAGAATTTCGTTGGATGCGAGATAAGAGAGATATTGTTAAACAGACTACGAATCCCTATTACGATAATGGTAGAGAAACAACAACTGATAATTTCGACTTCATAAAAGGTAATAAGGCTTCTTAAACTAAGTAAGAATTTGGACGTTCTTGTGTTTAAAAGATACATGAGGCGAATTACCTAACTTGAGCCTGAGTAATTTCTCACTCGTTTGTCTTTTAAAAACTTTACAATTTACATGGTTTTAGCCAAAATTTTATATGCGTTGTTATCAGCAATTATATTGTTAATAAATTGTTCCAGACACATTTACAAATGATCAGAACAGTATCGGTTTTACCAATGCATCCGGTCTTGTATCAGTTCCTCCAGACGTATTTCCGAAGATTTTTAAAGATTTTAATAATAACGCCAGAATCTATGAAGTTGTTCCAGCTATCAAAACTATATTTGATAATAAAAATAGTACTATTCTAAATGAGACGAAGAAAAGTAACATTAGTGATGAAATAAGATTTAAAAACAATACAGAAGTAAATAACACCGAAAGTATTAGTAAAACTAATCAAATCAAACAAAATATTACGAACGTTGTTCCAGAATTTTATAACGTGAATTCAAAAAAGTTATTGATAACGCAATTTAAGCACAAAATTGATTACAATCCTACAGAAAAACTTGAAACGTTAACTACTGTCAGTACCATCAATACTCCTGATAATGGAAAAAATACAAACAATTTTAAGCAAAAAGTAAAAGATTCAGACGTTAATAAAAAGTATGACTTGAAAAAGATTATTAATAAAAAATTCAAACAATTAGCTAGTGTTTATTTTCCAACGAACGAAATTTTGAAAGATGTAAGTGCACCCAAACAGAATTTTTCAGTGGGGAATAAAAATATGCTAAAGAAAAATAGCACTCAAAAGCAAAAGAGAAAGTTTAATTTCATAAAATATATTAAAAAGATATTCCAGAAATTGTTCTTTCGAAAGAAGAAGAAGTACTTACAACAAAAAGATGATGAATATAAAATTCTACGAATATTGTGTGAAAACGGAAACACTTGTAATATAAATAAGAAAAATCGAAACATACTGAAAATTAAGATAAGAAAAATAAATATCGAGACAGGTATTATTTTTAGAACTATTAAAACAATCAAAGGTATGTTACATGTTATCGATTTACCAAATATCAATAATACTTTTAATTTCAAAGACGACATTAATAAACTCAACATTATACTAAAAGAAACTGACAGCAATTTTAGTAATAACATGAGCGACTCACAAAAAATGCAGATTGAATACATAAAGCAAAATACAAATACATTCACAGAATCCGTAGTGAGATTCACAGAGCTGCTAGATGACGTTCTATTGATACTACAAAAAAGTAAGAAACAAACCCAACGGCCATATTATACATTAGCAAATAAAAATATAACAAAATCATTTGACAAGGTACGAAAACTGCTACTTAAACACAAATTAGTAGAGAATACGTTTATAAAAAATATATATAACATGTTAAATGATTTGGAGAATAGAGTGAAACTAAATGAAACTCAGGTGAGTGATACACCAACAAATAATAAGATCATAGAGAATTATTCACGAAATATTATTGAAAATCTTAGGAAGTTAAAGGGATTGGCTCAGGCGCTGAACTCTAACAGGAGGAAGAGAGAGGTGACGACTAAGTTAAACGATAACACGATGGAGTATCTACTTCTATTCATGGAGTACTTGATAAGGAAGGATCATCCAGTTCATGTCGAACCAGGTAAAATAAGTTCTCATTAAGTCAGGCCGCTCCCGGGGGAGAGCGGCCCGGTGTGTGGGGGTCCCCCCGGTCAAGATGGTGTGCGGCCAGGGTATACCCACTAAATCCCTAGGTGTCCTTCGCGCCGCAGTTGCCAGAGCTTGCCGGAACCTTTCGGATAACTTCGGCAAGCTCTAGCGGCGGGTGATCCAGGTGGACTCCATCTCCAAGCCCATATGGGCAAAACCCTCTCAAGAGGCGGCGCGGACACGCCGCCGCCATCTCGTGGCTCAGTGTTTGGCGACGAACTCCCCCGAGTCCGCTGCCAAGAGCCGTTTAAGGGAACCAGGGATGTCTGGACACTCCTGGTTCCCCTGCGACGAGTGAGGTCTGTGGCCCCGTCGCCGACCACTTTTCGGCTGCAGGGGATAGGGCGAGCGGCAACGACACACCGACACTCCTCTTCCCCTGCAGCCCCACCGCGTCCGCCATCGAACGGTGGCGGCCGCGGCAGATAGGGAGAGCGGCAACGCAACACCGACACTCCTCTCCTGCCGCGGCCCCGAAACCCTCAGCCGCGAGCCGAAGCTCGAGCGGCACCTCCTCGGGTGGGTTCCTCTTGGTTCACCGTAGTAGGTGACCAAGCCACGGCTACTAAGCCCCCCGGCCACGACAAGGCGGGAACCCTTTGGGGGGGGGGGGGGGGGGAGATCCGTTTTAATTGACCTAATAACGTTTGTGACTAATTAATTTTTGTAACTTAATTTTCATTCAAAAATAGGTAACATGTTTTTTTTTTAGCAAATGATGGAATTGATCTACTTATAGACACAATAAAAAGCGCACCAGATATTAAATCAATAAAGAAAAAAGTTTTAGGAAATTTATCAACTTTAGACAATAGCATACCTGCAAGTAGTGATGACAATGATAGTAAATCTAATGATTCTGAAATGATTTTTAAATCAAGTTCTATGTCAAAGGAAACTAACGTTTCAACGATTGTTAACACCAATGATGTGTATAAGGATAATAATATGCCACAGGAAAATGATATTTTACAAGCTCCACATGAAGAACTCAACATTTCAAACTCCACCGATCATGATTTTAATGACAACGTCACTGACGTACTTGACGAAAAAGAAGTGAAAGAAGAAAAGAAAGGTTTTGAAAAATTCGAAAATTTGAATGCAGTGGATATAAAAAGATATGAAACATTTATAGAAAATGACGAGGTATATCCTAGAGCAGTAAACGATAGTGCTAATAATGAAACAACACCTGTAGTTGAATCGTATTATGAATTTCAAGATACTACTACAGTTAAAACTAAAGATGGCCAATCAGAAGAAGGTACGGGTAATTTAGAATGGATAGAAGAAAATTTTGGGAATGAAATCAGAGAGGTAAGACATAGTTTAGAAGTAATAAACAAAAGTGAAACTACTACTTCCACCGCTGCTACAACTACTTCGACAGAAATTCCCAAAAACATTGTAGAAATGAATATAAGCAATGATTCTCAGGAGGATAATAAAACAAAAAAGAAGATGTCTACAGAAGAAGTGATGTATAGAAAACAAATGGATCTACTAAATTCTTTAGATTATGGAACTCCAAGGTCAGATTTTGAAGATGCAAGGTCAATGGATGACGAAAAATTTATGCTTGATACATATTTCTAATGATTTTATACTTGCGCAAATTAAAATTATATATTATTTAAGAATTTAAGATAAGTACTGTGATAACTATTATGTATGTATAAAATAAATAAATACGTATTGTAAATATTCCATGGCACAGAATTAGTTATAATGCTAATTATTTAAAATCATTTTTAGTGTCAAAAATTAAATTAAAAATTTAAAAAACCCCCGACTTCAAAAATCTACCAAGTTAAAACAAAACTAAACTTTAAAAAGGTAAAAATAAAAAAGTCATGTCTCTGAGTAGGTATGTGGTACCTTACGTTCCCGCGTCGGGGGACGCGGGAATGTGTCACAGAAGTTGATGGTAACCTACCAGTGCTTATAGTATCTAACGTTTCGCGTCCCCCGACGCGGGAACGTAAGGTACCACATACCTACTCAGAGACATGACTTTTTTATTTTTACCTTTGTAAAGTTTAGTTTTGTTTTAACTTGGTAGATTTTTGAAGTCGGGGGTTTTTTTAATTTTTAATTTAATTTTTTATTTCACACTTTTTGTAAGTATTGTTGTCACAAAAGTTACGCCCTTTCATTTGATACCCTACTCGGGCATATTTGAAAACATTCGGTTTTTATTTCCGAGTTTGACCCTAAATATACTTTGAACGGCTTAACCGATTTTGATAAAACACGCATATTGTTGTCACAAAAGTTATGCTCTTTTAATTGATACCCCACTCGGGCATATTTGAAAATATTCGGTTTTTATTTCCGAGCTTCAACCCACGTATATTATGAACGGCTGAGCCGATTTTGATCAAACATAGCTAAGAACACTCGCGCAAAAGTCACAGTCACAGTCAGTCAAAACTACATTGAAATCGGTTCATCCGTTCGTGAGCTACGATGCCACAGACAGATACACACACAGACAGACAGACAGACAGACACGTCAAACTTATAACACCCCTCGTTTTCCGGGGGTTAAAAATAGGGGATAAAAGTATCTTACACTAAACAGTCGAGTTCGTTAGGTTATGTAAATGCAAACCTATGGCTGTCAGGCATTTGAAGTAGGTAAATTAATTTTTAAAACGATTATTGTTGAATTATTGAAATGTTAAGTAGGTATCTAATAGGTAAGTGCCTAAATATTATTGTTGTGAACATGAATATTGTGTGATATTGCCATAAGAATATAATAATATAAAACATTGATTTATGTGTGTTATTTTGTATTACCTATTGTGAGTCCCGCGGCTTCCCTATACGCGGTTTACTATTTCTGGGGCTTATTCCCGATCGTGCTAAAAACATCTAATCGATTGAAAATTTTGCTTTTACCGATCGTGCGTGATCGTGATTGTGACTTAATCATGATTTGCAACATAATCGATTGTTGCAATAAATATAGGGTATTTCGTATTTTTTTTACCGTGGTAGTTAAAAATCTCTCATTTCTATATTCAACATCTTAGCTGCTAACGGCGACAATGAAATTACATCTTCTTTCTAATATATAAAATTTCCATGTCACAATGTTAGTACCGTACTCCTCCGAAACGGCGCAACCGATTTTTACCAAATTTTATATGCGTATTCAGTAGGTCTGAGAATCGGCTCCTATCTATAATTTATAAGGCAAAACAACGTTTGCCGGGTCAGCTAGTAATAATATATTACTAGCTGCACTCCGGGGACTGCGGTTCGTGGTTCTGGTTCTTCTGTCGTATTTGATTGGAGGACCCGATTAGGCCATCTGAGAATTAGCCAGTTCATTCCAAGAATTCTTATCTGATCTTCACCAACATTTTGTTAGAAAATTGGTATACTTTTCAGATAGAAAAGAAGATATCCGTGACATACAAAAAAAAACTTCCAAATGATTAAACTCCTCCTTTTTTGGATGTTGGTAAAAATGGCCTTGAGCAAAAGGAAAACGGGTCACGATAGAAAAGAAAATTTAAAAAATGCCATTTTTTATAGTCGAGTAATTTTTACTATCGTTACAGTTTATGAGGTAATTAAATAAATTATTTAAAATATCTAACGAAAGATAACATCACTTATAAAAACCCCTGATTAGTTAAAATGATAACTATATCGACAGCAAGATGGCTAAAACAATTTTGTTAATTTTCCTCATATTCGTTTATGAAGCAAACAGTTTTGATCCGCTTTCTGATGAATTCATTGATTACATCAACTCTCTGAACACCACCTGGAGAGCTGGAAGGAACTTCCATCGAAACACACCGCTCTCTTATATCAAGGGGTTGTGTGGCTTGAAGAAAGGTGCTATTCGCTTACCTCTGCGTTCTGGACTTGGTAATATAAAAGATCTACCAGAGAACTTTGATTCGAGAGAGAAATGGCCGTACTGCGCGAGTCTGAACGAGATCAGAGATCAGGGACGATGCGGCAGCTGCTGGGCTCATGCAGCCGCCGAGGTGATGACCGACAGATACTGTATCGCTTCCAAAGGCAAAAAGCTATTTCATTTCTCTGCTGAGGATGTTATGACCTGCACTTATCCAAATCGGGATGGTTGTGAAGGAGGAGCGCCTGTCGACGCTTTGCAACTTTGGAAAGATGTTGGTGTAGTTTCGGGTGGGAATTACAAGTCCGGAGAAGGTTGCAAACCTTATACTATGGAGCCCTGCGATCATACGGGTGTAGATAAAACCAAGCCTTGTCAGCCGTACGATGTAGCTCCGAGTTGTTCCAAGACTTGTCAAGGGAACTACAGTGTCAAATACAAGAACGATTTGAAACGGGGAAAAGACGTTTACGAGATTAGGGGAGAAAGGCAAATGATGGAAGAACTTTACACCCGAGGACCAATCACGGTTGCATTTGAAGTATATGCGGACTTCATTCATTATCAAGGATCAGGAGTGTATCAGCATAAAGCAGGACCTGTTGTAGGTGGACACGCAGTTAAATTAATCGGTTATGGGGTATATAACGGAGTTAAATATTGGCTTATTGCTAATTCTTGGAGCCGCACTTTCGGCGTTAATGGTTTTACTAAGTTTCTTCGAGGTTCTAATCATTGCGGTATCGAAGAACATGTTAGTTCCGGTGTACCCGATGTAGAATAATTTAGTATACATTTACTATTCTGAACATAATATAAATCTATATAAAAAATTAAATATATTGTTTTGATATAAATCTTTAATAGTAGTTTCTGCACCGAGGTAATGAAGCTCTGTCTTATGCGTCATATTGAATCAGTTTAACTTATTGACTTATTAATTTGTATATTTATTGTTTTATTTTAATTTGTATATAGCCTAAATAGTTTTTACATACAATCAAATTGGGCTATTCTAATTTCATATGATATTTAAACAAGGTAATCTTATTATAATTCAATGTAACTATGGCTATTTTAATTCAAATAAGTTTTATAGTGTTTCATTATTATTTTTAAAAGTATACATCACATTTTAATTTTGCGATTTTTATTTTATTTTATCTTTCTTAACTTTAAATGTATTGTAATGTGTATTGTTCACGGTCTCTGCCTAAAATAAAAGTCAATTTATTTATTTTATTAATTACTATTATTTAACTTGAGGAGACACAAAGATGATCTGACTGTGATAGTATTCGAACCTGTACCCCTCGCTTGCCGGGTGAGCGCGCTAGCCACTGCGCCACAGGGGAAGCGATTTCCTGTCACGGGTGGTCACGGGAGAATTTTTAATGATTGCTTCTTGTATAATATTTCTACTAGAATGCAATAGGTTAAGCAATAGGTAACCGTAAGAAATACAGTAGGTAATTTATGTAGAGAGATGTATGTAAACAAAGTAGACGTAAATAAATATCCAAGTAAGAAAACGTTTAGCAATCATGTAGAATTTAATTTATTAACTAAATATCAAAGGTTGGTTGCAAAATCAAATAATCTGCTAGCTTAAGAGGACAGTCTACCTACTCTTTTCTCCATACAAACGTAGTCGACTGTTTCCTCCCGGGATAAAGACATTAGAGCAAATGTGTTTATGCCATAATACATATCTGCCATGACCAATGACCATGCCCCTACGTTTTGATTTTTTCATTATCTAATTTTTCAGAATATTATTTCTATTCTAATTATTTATTTATTTTATTTTTATTTTTAGCCTATTTTGTCCCACTGCAGGGCAAAGGCCTCCCTCACTTCTCTCCACTCTTCCCTGTCCAGTGCTACATAGTTGGGCCCAGTCCGTATTGTGCGAGTCCAACTCTGGCCCGCCATCTCCTCCTGGGCCTGCCGCGGGATCGCCTGCTATTCGGTGCCCAGTCCGTGGTGGTTTGAGCCCACTTGTCGTCGGACATGCGGCAGATGAGGCCTGCCCAGTTCCACTTGAGTTCAGCGGCAGTGTGGCCAACGTCCTTTATTTTAGTTTGGGAGCGCAGGAGTTTTCTATTCTAATTAAAAAAATGAAAAAAAAAAAACAAAACGTAGGAGCATGGTCAATATGGTAATGGCAGATATAGGTTTAATGGCAAAACATATTGACTCTTATGTCTTTACCCAGGGAGGAAACAGTCGATTACGTTTGTATGGAGAAAGAGTAGGTAGACTGTCCTCTTAAGAAGGTGTCATCGCAAAGCATTGAATGCATTGCACAGTTTGTTTAGATGCAATTTGAATTTAGTAAGGAATGTTTATTATTATTAGAGGTATGAATTGTGTTATATTATTTATTACTTTAGAACTCGAATTTAATATAATGAACCGTTCATTAACTAATATTAATATAGATAAATTTTAAATTATTGTTTTTGTTTATTATCTCGTTTTTAGGGTTTTGGAGTCAATAAGAAACCCGAATAGTCCATGGTTTAGCTCCAAGAGGCTTAGTGCTTAGAAGTTATAATTAACTTGAAATTAAACTCATTTTTCGGTTTTAACAGCGTGGTGTTATTTTAATGCTTAACGTTTAGAGACCTTTCTAGGTCCATCCTAAAGAAGAGACCTGTCTAGAGACTACGCGATTAAAACCGAATAAATGAGTTTAATTAAAAATGATAGTTGATATTATATCAAAACTCACTCCCTTACTTAAAAACGATGACTAAGTTTATGTAACGTCTCTGTCTAAACTTCATGTCACAGTAAAAGACAAAAGATACATAAAGTTAGTCATCGTCAATAAGTAAGGGGGTTAATTAATAATAAAAAAAAAAAAAATTATAAATACATTATGTGAACAACACACAGCGCCATCTAACCCCGTGGTAAGCTACTAAGCTTGTGTTACGGTGACTAGACAACGGATATAATACTTATATTCATTTTTCTTTAGTAAATACATAAATATTATACATAGGCACATAGAGGGACACCCAGACGAGACACAAATATTTATTTTTTAAAAGCATAAATACTTGCACCCGGTGGAATACGAACTCGCAACCTTCTGGATTACAGTCTTTCTTTCGCACGACGCGCCGACAAATTAAGAGCCCTATAGCCTAGCGACTATAGGGCTCTGAATAATGACTAACTTAGTCAGACACAACCGCATCAGACTACCAGCGGTCGGCGCTAACATTTCACAAGAGATTGTCGCGGTCGGTCACGCTCTGACGGAGAGACCTTCCATTTGATACCAGACATTGTTGTCTGTTGTTATTCATATTGTTACTAAAATTGCTATAGATTTCACACGAATTATGCGTTATTGACTATAAGAGGTTACCTTTTGTTACCTACTTATTATGGTAGGTAGTTTTCGTCTGAATATGTTTTACAAAATCGTAAAACATATTCTATTACTGAGACTCCGCTGCTGTCTGTCCGTCTGTCATTAGGTTGTAGGTATCTCATGAGCCGTAATAGTTGAATTTTTACAGATGTTTTTTTTTTCTGTAACAACAAATTCGGAAAACAAATATTCAATTCTGATACAACAAACGTGATTTTTGTTAAAAACGCAAGATACCACTACTACCAGTATCAGAATTACTTTGCATTTAAAAACTTTTAACTTTAATGCTGTGGCTTCATTAGCGGGCGAAGATTCGTGTCACGTTGACGCGATGCAAGTTCAGTTAGTTGTGAGGCCGAGACTGAATTGACGCAGGTGTAACCACCCAAGCGAAACATCGTCTTCACCCAAATACTACGCGTTGCAACGATCTACCCGGCCACATACATCGTGTAAATATTTGCCGTGGCCGGCTAATGAAGCCACGGCATTAAAAATCATTAAAGCTGAAATTATAGACATTTTTCTGTCTTAATCGCGTGGTGTTTATTTCTTTTAGCATTGTTTCAACGCTCAACGTTTCGAGACCTTTACAGGTCCCTTCTTCAGGATTGTCAATTTACAGACCTTTGTAGGTCCCTTCTTCAGGATTGACGATCATCTTGTAAAGGTCTTGAAACGTTGATCGTTGAAACAATGCTAAAAGTAATAAACACCACGCGATTAAACCTAAAAATGTCTTTAATTTCAATACAACATCACGAATACAAAAGAAAAATCTATCATTAAAGCTGCCAATCATCCTTTACTGTCGTCAGGAACTAAAAGTTCAAAGCAGCTGTATTATTTTGGCAAAAGTAGATCCAAGGCCGTTCCCCCTTAGTTCAGTGTTCCGCATGCACATAACTAATGTAACAAACATTACGTACTTATATTACTAAACTACTTTATTAAATCAAGATGTTAATTAAAAAGCAACATTTATTTTGTAGAGAGCACATAGTTTTTACTTATTTAGTATTTTTTTTCTTTTGAATTGTTTTTTTTTTGGTAAAATATAAAACGATATAAGTATCTACAGTATACGTTTTTTTTTATTTCAGACTATAATCTAACGTTTCTGCTGGTTGTAATTGTCATTTTTTCTTCAGGAAGATGTGTCAAATCGTAGTCTACAATTAAATGACGAAGTATAGGTTCAAATTAAAATAAAATACCTAATATAATAATCTTTATGGAATGTAACAAAATAGTGTCAGTTTCAGAAATCCACTGTGTCAGTGAATTTCGCAGATTGATTTCTGAAACTGAACCATTTTTTTTGTAAAAAAGAATATTATTAATTTGTCGTTGTCGTTATGTACTAAGCAGAGTACCTACCGTGGTTTCACCTACGTAAGTCTCGATTCCGCGGGTTTTTTTCCAAAAACCCTTTCCTAGTGGATACCTACACACCGCAAAGAACACTCTCCAAATATCATGATTTCCTATTCGATAGACATGAAAATGCGGGCGGGATAATCCTAATCCTTTCCTAATTATATTCTAAACCTATCCCAATTCTTTCCTGATCCCGTTTTTTGCAGGCGGGGACAGAAGCTAGTTATGCGACTAGCTATACTTAGTTAAAAAATTAGGTTAATAGTAAAAAAAAACCGTAATAGTCCTCTAAGTTCTATTCCGCTATGAGATGAATATCTTTATTAGAACATAATCTGGTAAGTTCCAAGCCCCGCCAGCGACCTTTCGCAGCAATCTGTGCATTTCACTCGACCGCGGTGTACCGTGCGCGTGCGCTACAATTTACGCTGTATCAAATGTTTTAACGCGGGCAAATCCAATCGAAGTGGAGTTCGCGCTTTTTTAAATTGACACACTTCTAAATTTTAGAGAGCAGTCATTTTTAATCTTAGAAAAAAAAGGATAACTTTTTTTTTAAATTTATAAGTTGGCATAGTAATTTTGAACCATTCAGCCAGTGTTGAGTTTTTTTTTTTAATTCGCTCTTGCAGCCAAAGTGCTGGTAAATATCAATAAAACAGTGTGGTAATAACTAAGTTTGGTAACTGTGTTTTCTGTGTGTTGTGACATTTTTGTTTCGAACGTGTGAAGTTTCAGGTGGGTTTACTTAGTTATTACTAAGTTTATTAGTTTAGTTGACTTTGTTTTTATGGCATCAAAATGAACAAAAAAGTAGAAGATCACTCGCTTGTTCGTTTGTCTATCTGACCGTGTTTTCTAAGCAGCTTTTACAGGTAGGTAGGTATTATTATTTTACTGGAAATAAAATAAATACTTCGGTATGCTATGTAGGTAATAATCACTAAATTACTATAAAATTATTTAATGTAAAAAAACTACATTTATAGTGAAATAAACTGCAAAACGAATTAATCGCTAGAAGGTAGGTACTCTACCGTGTATTTTACCTATTTATTATTTAAAATTTAGACACGTGCGTGATCAAATTACAGTTGTTTTCTAAAACTTACCCATGTCTCATTAATGGGGCAAATGGTTTCTTTCTACACACTTTATAAATTTTACAAGTGTCAAAAATAATAATGTAGAAGTATTGATAACCAACATTAGTTCCATTAGGACGACCTGAAAACTCTTAACACTTGGTGAGCCACACCACTATATTATGAAAAGAAGAAGCTAATTTAACCCAACTAACTAAACTAAGCCCTGCAGTTAAGTTGTGGGTCGGTAGACGGTCGGCTGAAATGCCGCATACCTACGCCGACACGCCCGTGCCGCGTCCGGCGATAGTAGCCCGAGCCTCTTAAAATGACAGCCAATGTCTCAAAATCCCCAATGTGGTTAAGGTTCATCCAAAATTGTTAATTATTTCTTGACGGAATTAATACATTTTTTATGCTTTCGTACCTATTAGGTGACAACGTAAATCACTTGATTACTGCAAAAAAAACCCCATGAGTTTCTTGTGTCTTCTTCTAATTGGAGTTCTCAAAAATTCAAAGTGTTGTTAATATCCAATTTTATTGAATAAAGGAACATATTTTGAGTTTGTGTGTCATTGTCTGGAACTGCATTATGGCGTAGTTTCAAGACAAAAACTTCTTATGGTTTCAAAGCACATTTTAGACAAAAAAGGACGTTTTGGCTAAAACGTGTATAGACTTCATTCGACATAATTGTATGGAAACTACATTACAATATTAGGAAACAATGTCATCTAGAAATGCAGCACAAAACAAAATCCAACAACATTCCGTTATGACCTGGGCCTCTACTTTAATTCTATGAACGATAAAGCAAACGATAATTCCAGAAGAAAATCTGTCATCAATCAGTGCGTTTTTTTTTCGGATGGTTTTAAAGAACGGATAACAGATTTTCTTTCCTTCGTTCGTTCAAAGTACCCACCCCTCCTGAAATAATCAACAATTTTCATCGTTTGAGACAACGCTTTCTATATAAATTAGGTATCAATCTAGGTAAAATGTAGGTCTACCTGTCTAGATCTACTTGTAATGTTGTTTTTAGTTGTCTTCTTATTGCTTATTGAATAATACTTAGCTACTTGCCTTTAAGTTATCGATTGTATAACATTGTTACATCTACAGATATTGACTATAGGTAGGTATTTACACCGTAAGAAGATAATTGGTAGATAATTGGTTACCTAGTAGGGAAGACCTGGGTCGGTTGGGTATAGGGGTAGGTAGAGTACATAAGTCGTCAAGCAGGTAGTCTAGAGGTCATTCAACTACGCTTGCGAACGCGTTTAATATTGCGAGTTTCGATAGTTTTAATAGTAGCCAGATATAATATCTCCTTTGACTTATACTTATTCACGCTAATATAAGTTAAAACATAAAAAAAGTTATGATCAATCAAATGAAAATTTAGTCTACCCACCCCGGTCTCCCCTACCTACCTATAGTATCACGGAGCTATGGATCCTCGGACTTTTGGAAGGCGTGCGTGGAGTCGAAGCCAACACGTAGAGGCCAGTTTCAATAACAATTTTACTTGCAAACTATAAAGAGGACACCAAACCGGCGATTATCCCTGTCTAATCCCAATACCCAAGGATGATCACCGGATTAGATGGAACAATTGAGAAATCTGTGATGGTAGTGAATCTGCTACTGTAACAATCTATTTATATAAAATACCAAGTCCTGTCTGATCTATACATCGACGCAGAGCCCAAACTCCTGGTCCTAGAGACATTAAATTTGGAGAGTATATTCTTTGTGATGTGTAGCATTTACTAAGGAAGGGTTTTAGGAAAATCTCGCGGGATCGGGACTTTCCGCCGCACTCAGAGACATGAAATCGTTACTTAGTATGGTTTAAGTAAGTAATCATTAAATGTCTCTGAGTGCGGCGATAAAACACGTAAAAATGGCAGACTCGCCATCTCACAAATAAAACTGGGCTACCCTAATCGGATGAGCAAATTACAAAAACGGGGCAAGTGCGACACTCGCGCATAAAGGGTTCCGTACCACTATCACAATTGGATATGGAACCCTAAAATGGTTTACAACAACCAATTTTTAAATTTTATAGGAAAATATGAAATATTTATCTTCGATTCTTACTCCCATCAAACGACCGAATCACTGAAAAAAAAAACCTTGGCACAAAGAAAATCTGAAACATAAAATAAACTCTTTGGTAAGTAAGGCAGACTAGTATATTTGACAGATAGGGCAGCCATTTTGAATTCCATGACCAACTCGATTTGTCCTCCTGTCCTTCTTCCTGTCCTGACTCGACTCCTTGTTATTTTTGAAACACGTTTGTTGTATGGGAGCCCCTTTTAAATAATTGTTTTATTTCGTTTTTAGTATTTGTTGTTGTAGCGGCAACCGAAATACATCTTCTGTGAAAATTTCAACCTTCTAGCTATTACTGTTCATGAGATACAGCCTGGTGACAGACGGACAGACGGACGGACGGACGGACGGACAGACAGACAGACAGACAGCGAAGTCTCAGTAATATGTTTAATAAGTTTCATAATAATAAATAAATATTGTATTGTAATAGGGTCCCGTTTTTACCTTTAGGTACGGAACCCTAAAAAGGGAGCAACAGGAACGGAACAGGCTCAAAAATGGAGATACTTTCCTGGATTTGCCCTTGGGGCACTCGGGGGACCGCGGAGTCGCTACTCCCCGAACACCTGCCCTTAAGGTGGTTTATTATATTTTTTTACTAGCTGCGTCCCGCGGTTTCACCCGCTTAAGTCCTGATCCCGTGGGAATATCGAAATCAAAAGCCTTCCTCGAAAAATGGACTATCTAACACTGAAAGAATTTTACAAATCGGTCCAGCTGTTCCTGAGATTAGCGCGTTCAAACAAACAAATTAGTATAGATTTAATCTATCTACCTATCTAATAAAATAAAATGAAAACGGCAAAAAAATAAGGTGTGAAAACATAACCCCATTTCCTTGCAATCAGGTAAAGATCAACATATTTCAAAACACCTAATTAAACTTAACCTACATACTTTACGATAAAAACAACTTTCAAAGTTGTAACAAAATCCTTCAGAAATACATTCTTGGAGGCTTACTTGAATTGTTTTCATAACTTATATCCATTATTGAAATAACTGGAAGGTACTTAGTAGCCATTAAGTTTTAATTAAATTACAAAACTAAAGGCCATTTGCCATACAAAGGCGATCGAAACCAAAACAGAAGATGATCGAAAATAAAACAAAAGACTATCGAAACCAAAACAAAAGAAGATCGAAAACAAAACAGAAGATGATCGAAAATAAAACAAAAGACTATCGAAACCAAAACAAAAGAAGATCGAAAACAAAACAAAAGAGAATCGAAATAAAAACAGAAGATTATCGATACCAAAACAAAAGACTATCGAAACCACAACAAAAGACGATCGAAACCAAAACAAAAGACGTCGAAACCAAAACAAAAGAATATCGAAGCCAGAACAAAAGACGATCGAAACCAAAAAAAAAGACGTCGAAACCAAAACAAAAGAATATCGAAGCCAGAACAAAACCGAAACAAAAGGCTGTCGGGCTGAAGATCTAGATTATCACGGACTTTTTATCCCGATATTCCGATGGGGACTAAAACGGGTGAAACCGCATGGCGAAGCTAGTGTCGTTTTTAGTAAAAGCTACACAGTTCCGTAGCCGCAGTCCCATTAAGACAAACCAGTAGATTCGGCTGCGCTTGCGCAAGTCGCGCTACCACTTTCGACATGCCACCTTGACATCGCCGTCGAGAGCAATGTTGTTGATTCTGCTTATTGTAGACCTATTATTACTTCTAATGTCAAACTCCAGCCTGTTTTTGAGGCTTCGGCCGAATATGTCACAACGCCTCGGTCTTAGTCGAAGCACCAAGGTTCCGCACGGCCTACCTATCGGACCACCCCTCGTATCGGAGCCCCCCTTAAATTTTCTGTTTTTTTTAGGTATTTGTTGTTATAGCGGCAATAGAAATAGGTACTTGCATATTCTTTGAAATTTCAACTGTCCAGCTATCGCGGTTTATGAGATACGGCCTGGTGACAGACGAACAGACACACGGTCAGACAGACAGCGAAGTCACAGTAATAGGGCCCCGTTTTTTCCCTTGGAGTGCCTACGGAACCCTAGAAACGGTCGGTATATGTTTGAAATAGTCGAAAGAATAATTAGGCGTTGGCGGTGTCAGCTACCCTGTCTGCTAAGTACTTATTTCACAAAAGTTTCATGCTCCACCGGCGATTGGCCGCCATGACTGCCTCAATCAGGCCCTAAGTACAGCCTAAGTGTGGTTTGAGCAACATTGTACCTATACTGCAGTGCACGATGGAGTGGATGATCTGCGACAGTTTGTGCGATAAAATGGGCTTAATAAATGTTTCCGAAACAAGTTTAGTTGTTATTGCTACTAGGCTTGAAAAAGGATATAATTACTTAATATTTTATATTTAATTTTTATTGTTCAAGGAAATTTTTATAACTAGAAAATATTTTAAGAAACATACGCATTCAAAATTAACTAAGTAAGTATGTATTTTAAACTATTATTTTGTAAAAATTTGCTAGATAAGTGATAGCTTTTTTTAAGTTGGTAAAGTATTTACCAACTTAAATTTTATTTCGAAGGTTTTAGCTTCAGGTCATATTCTTTAGGGTTTGGGAAAGTAAAGTACGACATGACAATTATTAAAATGTAAAATAAACGCGTTATTTTAGTCTTGAATTATTGTACTATGGTACGATTACTTTTTAAATGTTACTACACAAAGAACTTCGCCTACACTAAAAAGGGATCTAATTAAATCTGAGGTATAGTGGCCGGCGAATTAATTGAAAAAATGGTGGATGCGCAGAAGTCGATTTTTCATAGAAGTCGCATGTAAAAAGGAACTGCGCGAACTTTCCCCTTCCACGGCAAACATTTTCAATTTCTCTGCCGGCCACTGTATGTAGCTTATTACAACTTCTTTAAACAACTTCCCACCAATAATTCCTTACCAAAGTCGCGTTCGCCGACTTCAATGTGCGTTGCTAGATCATACAATTATGATTGCGACACACCGCCTTATACGGTACGAATCTTGTTTCCAACAAAAACATTACCTTCTATCATCTCAGTAGCGATTTTATCAGAATCGGTCAAGTACATGTCGAAAGTTGCGCTTGACTATTGCAGAGCTGTTTTGAAATTTTCGTAATTTGGTTATTTTTTGTTCCGAATTTTCTGGAAAAAGATAGAATATTCTGTAAGAGATTAAGAATAACAATAAGCGACCTTGATTTCGGTTGCGAGTTCGAGTCCCGCCGTGAAACAATACACTTTATGATAATTATTAGAAACATGGGTCTAGATCGCGTTGTAGAGATAATCATTGTTATTAATTACCTCGGCGTTTCGACGAAAACACTGTGAAAAGTGTCAATACCTACACTTGATGATTTACAAATTTGTTTCTTAATGTTACCCCAAATATTGTCAGAGCGGTGTTGGTCTAGTGGTAGATACTCCGACTTTCATTCCGAGAGTCGTGGGTTCGAATCCAGGCCGACCGCGCACCAATGTCTTTTTCTTTAAGAAAAAGTTATATGCGCTAATAACATCGCGCTTACGATAAAGGAAAACATCGAAAGGAAACCGAAATGTCCTAGGACTCACCACGGCCCGAAGGCATGGGATTTCCTCCAATCCGGAGTAGGATCCCGTGGCGTCTTACTGATTGACCCCTCTAAAGAAATCACGTACAATGGCCCAATTGTGAAGCTAAGTGCGGAAAAGGCCTAGCGAAACTAACTAACTACCCTAAATATCATTGATTTAAATATCATTTATTTTATCATTGGCGCAAGTCTACCACTCGCATAACTAGATGGCGCAAGCGTTAAAATACATCTCGGTATCACGAGAATCACGTTTGTTGTATGGGAACCCCTCCTTAAATATTTTTTTTTTTTTTGTATTTGTTGTTCTGGCGGCAACAGAAATACATCATTTGTGAAAATTTAAACCGTCTAGCTATTACGGTTCACGCGATACATCCTGGTGACAGACGAACAGACAGACAGCGAAGTCACAGTAAAAGGGGCCCGTTTAATTTAACCCTTTGGGCGCGGAACCCTAAAAACCACTTCCAGAGGTAAAACTCTTCCTCTTGAAGTGAGTTTAAATATTGTAACTATAACACTACACTTACGGCCGAAAAAAGAAACGAAACTAAAAATTTGAGTTCTACTTAACCAACTAAGCACCTCTCGAATTCCATAATTTCCAGACTATTTTTAAATTTAGAAGCTGCTCAATTATTAAAGCACGCCTCAAATCTTAAGTGGCGTTTCAGTATTCGGCTAATATATTTCCTAACTAGCTGCGCCCACGATTTCACCCGCGTAAGTCCCGATCCCGAGGGATTTACGGAATCAAAAGTAGCCTATGTCCTTTTCCAAGGTCCTATCGATCCCATAAAAATCGGTTTAGCAGTTTAGGCGTGAAAGCGTAACAGACAGACAGAGTTACTTTCGCATTTATAATATTAAAGTAAGATTAGTAAGATTACTTTCGCATTTATAATATTAGTAAGATTTGACAGTTTGTTACTTGCGAATTCAAATTGAATTGTGCATTTTGCTTTCCCACGTTCCAATTGATCTCAAAAGTAAGATAATCCAGTCCACTGACCGTATACCTGTAGCTTGAGGTATCGGGTTCAGGTACCAGTTACACAAAATACAACTAGTAGAACTGAATAAATAAATAAATGCTGTGAACAACACACAGCGCCATCTAGCCCCGTGGTAAGCTACTAAGCTTGTGTTACGGTGACTAGACAATGGATATAATACTTTTAAATTTACTTTTCTTTTGTTAATACATACCCATTGTACATAGAGAGACACCCAGAGAGACACAGGAATATTTATTTTTAAGCATAAATACTTGCAACCGGCGGGAATCGAACCCGCAACCTTCTGCATTGCAGTCGTGCATTCGACCGACCGACGCGCCACAGAGGTCGTATAATAAATAATAGTATCTACTAACTACGTAGGTCAGGTCAGTAGTCTACACTGATATTAATTAAGAGGAAAGAATTGTATTTTTGTGTGTGTGTATTTGTAATGAATAAACTAAAAAACTACTGGACCGATTTTAAAATAATTTCATCAAAAGAAAGCCACATTCACCCTGAGTAACATAGGCTACTTTTGATCCCGATATTCCCACGGGATCAGGACTTACGCGGGTAAAACCGCAGGAATCTGCTTGTCTATACTATTAGTAGGATGTAGGTAACATTTTATACAAATGTGTAAGTGTACTGAACCATCGGTGTGCAATTCCTACTTGCACTTGACTGTTATTTTATAAGCAGATCTCGCATCGTAATTCTAATACCTATCATCAAATAACTTCATAAATAATACTAGATTTTGCAATTGAATGCGGTCTCTAATAATATTGCTTCGGCTATTTATGTGGTCAATTAACCTTTAATTTTCATTATCCATTCTATTTCTAAGATCTATGAGTAAGGGAACTGAGTAAGGGATCTAAATAGAACCTTGGCATTTCAGACATGAATATACATGAATAGACTTCTTCATAATGTTAGATTGAAAGAAGGTTGTAAACTTCAGTAAAACTCACTGGCTAAATGAGGGGGAAAAAATGCTACAAAATAGGTTTGTTTTAAAAAAATTGTGGCTTCGCGTCCAGTCATTTAATAATGCAAACTTCTTTGTGTAGTGAAAAATTAATTTCTAATTTAGTAGCTGCATTCCGCGGTTTCACGTTAGTCGCAATCCCGTGGGAATATCGGGATCAAAAGTAACCTATGTTACTCAGGGTAACTGTAGCTAACGGTGAAAGAATTTTTGAAATCGGTCCAGTAGTTTTTGAGTTTATTCATAACAAACATACAGACACTCACACACACACAAATTCAAATCTTTCCTCTTTATAATATTATTGTAGAAGTGTAGATGATACATTATAAATTTATTTGTCATTCACCCGCGTAAGTCCCGATCCCGTGGGAATATCGGGATCAAACGTAGCCTATGTTACTCAGGGAGAATGTAGCTTTCTAATGGTAAAAGAATTTTTGAAATCGGTCTAGTAGTTTCGGAGATTACCCCCAATATACATACATACATACATACATACATACATGTTACCAACGTTACCTCTTTAAATATTAGTATAGATTATAAATACGTTATAATAAGACATCCTCAAAACAGCTCTCTACTATCCGAGGGTTAAGCTGTGCGTTGATAGATCTGTCAGTCAGTCAGGACAAACCATTTTATAGATATAGATTGCGATGCACAGCAAAAATGGAACCTGCAACCTTCGTCATAAGTGGGTTCACCCACCGTGCCACAGAGGTCATCTCTTGTCTATTATTTATCTAGTCGATCGGCAATAATATTTGGAGTTAGTTCGGCCATGACATGTCACGTCGAGGTCAACAACTAATTCAAACAAAAATATTAGTTATTTATATGTATGTATTACTAAATTTTGGGAAACACTGATCAAGGTTAAAAATCCATTTTATTTGTAATTAGCAATTATTCAATTCATTCATTGACAAATGCCAGTAGCTTCTATTTCTAGGAGTCGAGTTTTGGTGATTTTTTTGGAATTCGGTTGTGAAAACCTTTATTTTTAACCGAATTCCCAAAAAACCGTAGGGAAGGTATCTTTCAGGGTTCCTTACCCAAACGGGACCCTATTACTGAGACTTAACGGACGTGTTTTGAAACGGACACTATCGATATCTCAAGTTTTTGATTCAAAATATTTTAGGTTTTTTTGGATGGTGACACCATTGATGACCATAGACAACTCTATGGTCACATGCCATCATTGGTCATCATGCCGACACCCAAAAAACATAAGATATTTTCGATAGTGCCCGTTTCAAAACACGTCCGTTTCATTGCGGATTCCCCCTACATTTCTTTGGTTATAAGTGTTCCTTTTTCCTTGTGAGGTACGGAACCCTAATAATTAAGTACCTACACTACACTGAAAGCACGCACGTACGTATCTACCTGAGATTCCGACTTCCATAGGAATTCATATTATCTATTGTCGTCTAGCATTTAAAAAGCTGACCTAAATAACTCGTAATTAAAAGAATTCACGTCAACATTTTCAAAAATGTCTGCATTCAACAAAAGAGTGACATAACTTGGCGCATCCAGTGAACGCGGAACCAGAGAGGTGTAATGTTGTGTAACCTCTGTGCTTAGATACCGTACTCTTTTGTGCTACGACAGACTGGCCGAAATCACGTACGCCATGTGAGTAAACACACTATGCCGAAAATACGCGGCCGAAGTACCATGGCTGATTTTACGTTCCGACCACTGACCCCATGGTACAAGTCGCTATAACATGTCCAGCGACTTGTACCATGGAGGTCAGTGGGGTGACACACTATGCCGAAAATACGCGGGCGAAGTTCCGGGCTGATTTTACGTTCCGACGCATTCGGCTGATATGACACACGATAAGAGCCGAACTTACGCGGCAGAACTTCAGTTGCGTAACTTTGTGTGTGTATATTCAGTGTCTCGAGCGTTGTCGTGGCGTCAATCGAACCGAATTTCGATCGCGTATAGTGTGTTGCTAAACACATTGCTGTCTAATCGCTGCCGAACTTACGCTCGACCGAAGATCAGCTGTACGCTTTAACGCGACGTAATTTCGGTATGGCGAGTCATCAGTAATTTAAAATACATGGCAGGCGTAGTCACGCTGAACTTCGGTCGCGTATTTTCGGCATAGTGTGCTGAAATACAATCCGTCATCGGTCTGCACTGTCTCTATCATTGAACTGGCATGTAATTGTTTACGAGAGTCGAGCCGCTGAAAACTCTAACGAAAAAGGAAAGAAGTAGTAAGTCCAAACCGATCTCGCTAGGATTTGAACACACAACTACACTACGCTGTTCATTACCGTAACTTGTCGCTCTTCCAACGCAGCTACATTAACTTAAACTATCCTGAGTTTTAATCGTCTCTTACATAACGTTACGAAGTATGACTTTAATTATCATTAACTTAAGCAATAATCAACTAAAATAATGAACCGACAAAATCAATTTCAACTATTACTGAAGTAGGAAGGCAATTACTTAACACTACGCCTATAAAAATGGTAACAAGTCGCCGGCGGAAGCTAGTTTTAATAGGTGATTTTTACCTATTAATTTAACAGGTTACCTAACCAGTGATTATAGGTGAAACAGTTATGCATAACGTTACAAATATCCGACAGGATTCTGCACAGGTGTACCTACCTACCTACTGCAGAAGCGAAAGTTAAGATATTTGTAGTGGGTTCGTTTCGCTGTGCCTTTTTTCCGCACTTAGCCCTTAGATGAAACCAAACAAGAGCAGATACGGTATTAGAATATACCGTATCTGCTCTTGTTTGTTTTCATTGCGTATTCGAAAAATGAGCTAGAAACACCTACCTACATGCATTTTCATAAAATTATTGTATTTAAAAACATTTGTCTCAAAGAATGATTTAGGCATTTGTAAATAAGCAAAAAGGCATTCTTATGGATTTAAAAAAGATAATCGCAGTGTGACAGCACGTGCTCACGCGGCCGCGTGAGCAGTTTTATCGTCACATTTTCCGAGATATTGTTTTCATCTAAGACTTAGCCTCACAATTGGGTCATTGTACGTGATTTCTTAGAGGGGTTAAGCAGTATGACGCCACGGGAGCCAGCCTACTCCGGATGGGCGAATATCCCATGCCTTCGGACCGTGGTGAGTCCTAGGACATATCGGTTTCCTCATGATGTTTTCCTTCACCGTAGTAACCCTTATAGTGGGTTTCATACATAAGTAAATAAATATTCCATGACGTAGCACACAGCGCAATCTAGTCCCAAACTAAACAAGAAGGCTCGCACTATGTGTACTAGACCACGGATATACATACTGCATATCATACTTTTGATTTGTAAATACATACATGTATAATGTAATTTCATACCTATATTCTAAACAAACATTTACGGTTATTTACTTATCCCCGGCGGGAATCGAACCCACAGCTTTCTACGTTGCAGCAGGGAGTTCCCCCGACGACGCTACATAGGCCATCCTTGTGGCGTCCTGTGTCATTTGCTTTAAAAAATTTGGTACCTACCTACCTATATGAATTAAAAATTAAACCCAAACGTGTTTTACTTTGTTATAATTGAACCAAAATGCATTCTTCAATTATGTTATTTAAATATACCATTTACTTTCGTTGCAGATGGCAAAACTACAATGTACCACCGAGTAAGAAAGAAAATGACAAATCTCATTGTCATCAGTGCCATATTACTCCTAGCCTACACGGAGCCCACCAGCTCTGCACCAAAGTCATTAGAAACTACCACAGCTGCGAATCTTCAAGATGACGCTTTTGACAATCAAATCGTCGACTTTGACGAAGAATATACCGTCAAATTCAATAAGAAATACGGCATGGTACCCTGGCATGCTAATGACTTCAAAAACTCACACAAATACACTATTTTTAAGAATAGTAATGTTAAAGACGAAGTTAACAATGAAGTTAAATTCTCAGAAGAAAGAGATGGAGTTATTAGTAAGGTAAATGTTACAGAATATGTAACAACAGAAGATTATAGTGTTATTCCATTAGAGTTAATAAGTACAACTGAAGATGCATTAACTAGTATTACAGAAAGTACAACAGAACAAGATTTGACTGTCATACCTTTAGCGACAACTAAGAAAACAACTAAAGTTACTACCAGTACTGAAGATACTTTAGAATTTATTACAACAACCGAAAGTACTGAAACGACTACAGATAATATTAGTACAACAACTATTATACCCGATTTTATTACTCAAGATTCTTTCCAAAAAGAAACCACTAAAATACCTAAACTGGAAACAACTACCAATACAGACAAAAACGACACCATATACATTAAAAACCCAGTACTAGAAGACTACAAAATAAATACTCAGGAAAAACTAACTAATAAAAGCTTAGAAAGTAAAGAAGAAGATATACCGATTTTCACAGAATTGGACACAGAAGATGATCAAAACATTCCAGAAGATTATTACGACTCAAAAGATGTGGTCCCAACTCCTGCTCCTAAAACGGATGCTATCTCAGTGCTGTTTGGTTTAGCTGGAAGCGTGGTTGAGAGTGTTGTAGAATCTGTGGCTGAGAAGGTGGTCCCGAAAGGTATTTTTGATCTGTTCAAGAGGATACAGAGACAGCAAGAGGCATTGGAAGCGGAGCGTTTGAGGAGTCCAGAAGAGAATGGAGGACTCGGTAAGTTTCAAGCAAAATTTTGCAAAATGTTATTAAAATTAATATTACGAATTACGTTCGTCAAGCACATCATCATGAAATTTCAGGACAATTTGGCCGAGGTATTCTGAAAACCATTTCCACCGGCCTTAGCAAGCCAATCACCCAATTGATGACCACGGCTAAAGAAGCTGGCTCTCTGGACACGGACCGAGGGTTTGTGGCGAGCGTCGCCTCTGGCGTCACCAGTGTGGCCAACGTCGCCAACTCAGTCGTTGATGCGTTCAAAGATAAAGTCCAGGCCATTTATCCGGGTAAGCCAGATTTGATATAAAAATTATACCGCAATACATCTTCCAGGTATTCCTAAATATATGATTTTGGAGCTTGCTTCCGTCCTCACTTACTTCCTGTGATGTGGTGTGTATGAAATGTTAGAAGAGGAAGGTGATTAATGGAATACTTCTGGAAACTTGGCGGCCAAAAAGGGTTTCTTGGTGGGAGGTTACGTACGACCCATCGGTCTAAGTCGTAGCACCAAGCGGATTCGTCCGTGTTCCGACGAACGCAACGCGATCGTTAACAGTCGCGTTGCGCCAGTCTATCACTCCATCACTAAATGCCGGGAGTGGCAAAAATATATCGCGGTAGCGTTGCGTTTTAATGTCAAAAATCACGTTTGTTGTATAGGAGCCCCCTTAAATATTCGTTTTATTTTCTTCTTTTAGTATTTGTTGTTATAGCAGCTACAGAAATACATTATCTGTGAAAGTTTCAACTGTCTAGCTATCACGGTTTATGAGATACAGCCTGGTGACAGACGGACGGACGGACGGACGCACAGACAGCGGAATCTCAGTAATAGGGTCCCGTTTTACCCTATTGGTACGGGACCCTAAAAGCTGAGTATCACTGTGTCATCCATCACCGTCGATGGTTCCAGGCACGGTCTGGTGCGGCGACGGGCACTCCGCCAACGCGCGCTCCTCCTCAGACCTCGGGCTGTTCTTCTTCACGGACACCTGCTGCCGACAGCACGACGCCTGCAAGATCTACATCAGGTCTGGAGAGAACAAATACGGATTGAATAACACTGGACTTTTTACCAGGTATGAGTTGATTTTTTTATTTTTAAAGTGTTTCCTACACTTGGAGAAATGTTTTTCGATAATAATAATTGCGCCTGTCAGGACTTGAACCTGACACGGAATGTCGAGGTATGAGTTACTAGAAATATTTAATTTTAATTTGACAATTTTCAAAAACAAATTGGCGTGTTTCCCACTGTCCTTGTTAATCATGGTTGGTTAATCCTATCGTCCTATTATTGATTTGAAAGTTTGCGTGTTTGTTAGTAAGAAAACGAATATGTTTGTTAATCCTTCACGCATAAACTATTGGACAGGTTGCAATGAGACTAGCTATGCAGATAGCTGAAGATCTGTAATAACATAATAACACATAGGTTACTTTTTGTCCCGATATTTGTACAGGATCGGGACTTACGCGGGGTGAAACCGTGGGGCACGAGGAGAATTATCATGGTATTGCATACTGAAGTTAAGTTATCAACATTCCGATTACTACACGGATCTAGTAGTTACTTAATAGTTAAGTATTTAGGTAGGTACTACTTACTAACACGTTGGTAGGTGCATCGAAGGGTTCTTACGTAAAGTCTAACTGCGACTACTTATGCCTCTGTAGTAGGCCAGAATAGATTTTTCTCGGACGGTTAACTATAAAATTTATTTGAAATATCAGTTTTGAAAACAATGATTATTAAAGTTGAGGATATTTACCTACTAGGTCCTGTTTGTTGTGAAAACGCGAATACAGAAAATTTTTAGTTGTATAGTACCCATAGTACAAGCCTTGGGTTAGTAAACAAAGTAATGGAATCTGATTAGTGTCAACTGTCCGCTACGCTACGGTAGACAACAAGAGACAACTACCTCGACTAAAAGTTATTGCGCAAGAGTTATCTAAGTTAGCCAGTGTATGCTAGTACCTAAGGTAGGTATAGTAACTCAAGGTAAGTTATAGTAACTTAGTTATTATGCCTACTGATAATAGAAATTTGAATTCAGTTCCACTATTGTTCAATCTCCAGTTCACTGAAACTGGAGATTGAACAATAATGGCCAACAACAATCTCCAGTTCCAGTGAACTGGAGATTAAACAATAGTGGAACTGAATTCAAATTTCTATTATATATTCATATTTATTATTGAATACTGATTGTGCAATAATAAATATGCGACAATGTAAATCAGATGATTACTACAAAAAAAAAAAAAAAAAAAAACCCCACGATTTTCTTGTCTTCTTTTCATTGGAGGTCGCGTTCCGAAGACACAGTAAATTACATTGTCATAAATAACCGACGTTTCTAAGAGATATCTTGCTAATATCCGAATGAATAAACGTACTTTGATTTGAATGTTTGTAAAGAACTAAGTGAGTAAGTAAACGTGTCATGTTTGCAATAAACTATGGGTGCTAATTAAACAGGCTTCTTTTTAATATCATATTTCGCCCCCAAAAATGTATGTTGCCTTCTAAATTACTAAGTCAGCCACAATTAACGAGCATCTAAATAATACTATCTTAGCCACTAGTTATCTTCTATGTAAACCACTCTAAATACAAATCAGCATAATGATTATTTTTTAGCATCTAAATTTGTAGCATGCATTCTAACAGTAAACTTCTAAAATACTATTAAATGACATCAAAAAAAAAAATTATTTAGCTTCTAACTTTTTAACTTAGTACGTTTAAAATTTAACTCATCCCATATTAATTGATCGTCAAAATTTTGCTAAAAATGTAATCAAATAGTCGGTTTATTGGCCACTAATATTATCAGAAGCTATTGAGGAGAGACAAAAAAAAAGGACTTTATTTTTGTAAAATCAATTTGTTTATTGAGGGTCCATATTGGCTCACATAAAATTTTAAGTCCTATTGTTCTATCCTTTTTGAAACGGAGTTAACTCATAATGTAATTATATTTTCTATTCTATTATTATATTTCTTCTTAGAAATTACTCTTTAGTTAATAATGTTGTAATAAAAACACTTATGATTAAGATATATCAGGTTTTTTTTATTTATAGTAATTAGGCGCTTTGGCGACCGCTGCCGCGGCACGCTCGCTACGCTCGCTCGCCAAAGCGCTGCGCGTAATCATGTTCTTACATTAACCTAACCTATCCGAGTCGGTGTGCTCCGTATATTTTACACGTGAACAACTCAACTCGTCGTCACATAAGTCGAATGGCGCTCTCTGATTGGTGCAAATGGCCGGTCGCTGTCGTCTCGCATACTCGCGCCAAATCATGCAGTGGTTATTTTCACGATAAAAGAATATGATGTATTATTTTAAATGCTAAGTTATAATAAATGATGCTTTCTGTAGAAGCTTGAATTATATTTTTTTGAGGACATTGCGTTGAAGCTGTAAAACGTACAATGGTGACGAGATGTAAAATCCGTGGCCGAGTTAGTAAATTAGGTGGCAATGCATAAATAAGAAGGACACTCACTACAATTGATGATCTTTACTTGACGCTTTCTATAGAATATTTAGTGGGCGTTGTAAAAAATACGAATAAGTTTATTAGAGGCTATGTCATTTTCCCGTTGCTTAGTTATAAAATTAAAAGTTTAATCACGTGTCCAATAAATAATTTTGTGGCTAGACTTATAATTTCCCATAAACTATTAAACCAATTGGGATGAAGCTTGCGGTATGCAGAGAGCTAAAGGTCTAATTTAACACTACTTTTTATCTCGATATTCCCACGGGACTGGGAAAAACGCGGGTGAAACCGCGAGGCGCATACTATATAATAAAAAGGCACTACAAGAGCGTCCTGGCGACTATGGGGTAAACTGTGATATATTAGTATTATTTACTATTAATGACCGTCACTATTTGGACGAGTGACCGATTATTTTGTGCAGCACTAAATCATTTTCTCGAGATCCTCCGTGCTTCGGAAGGCACGTTAGGCAGTTGGTCTCGGTGGTTATCTCTGATAGCGTTGTAATGTCAAGTTAGAGGCCTTAGGGCGTAACAACTTACTTTACCTTAACAACTTACCTTACCTTAACAACTCTGACACTAACTGCCGCACTCGGAGACGATTAGGTAATGGTAATTAAACTATTACTAAATAAAGATAAAGAAATAAGATTTTACAAAGAAAATCCTTACTAAGTGAAGTAACATAAAATGTCTCCGAGTGCGGCAGTAAGACTCAAAGACTCAATTTTAAACATAATTTGCCCAAAACTTGGCGACGGATCCTCCACCGAACAACTCGTCGCCGTGTTATTGGTAAACTTAACTAAAGTCCACTTGTACAAAACTTCCAGGTCTCACTGCAGCTGCGACAGCAAATTCCGCGAGTGTCTCCGGCGGACCAACTCGCTGGTCTCTGCCCAGATCGGGCTGACGTACTTCAACGTGCTCGGGCCACAGTGCTTCCGCCGGGCCCATCCCATCGTCAGGTGCATGAAGCGGACTAGGTACGTATCTACCAGAAGGGTAACCTAGTGCTTCTTATAAATAACGTGATCACTGGAAAAACCCCGTAAATTTCTCGCGTTCCGAAGATACACTCCGAAATCTTATTAACCCTTCGCTTCTGAGAAGAAGAACAATTAAAATAGACCATAATATTATAGTAGACCTGTGAGGTAGGTAAGTGAATAAACTAAGGAATACGAATGCTACATGCTCCTACTAGAGCGTTTCACAATCATTTCTACGTGAGCTCTAAGAATCGTCACAAACTATCCGGGAGTGACACCACGTTGGGCGCCAATTGTTACACGTGATATGATAGGGAGTAGCAGAACTACGTAGTAGTACTTTGTAGAACGTTCGAAAGGGTTTCGTAGCACAGGAGTTCGTAGCCAAGGACTTTGTAGCACAGGAGTTCGTAGCCGAGGACTTCGTAGCACAGGACTTCGTAGCACAGGAGTTGGTAGCACTGCTTTATAGCATAGCACAGGGCTTCGTAGCACTGGAATATTTACCTTGAAATTTGTCATTGTTACAGAATCACGGGCCAGAAATGTGAAGAGTACGAGTTAGACTATACGAAGCCGAAAATGTGGCAATGGTTTGACAACGAGACCTTTTGAACAATATATTCTCAGCGGCCAGCGGCTTTGCCGCGCTATATAAATCGACCTTATACTATTTTGTCATCTAGTGTTAGAGTTGTTCAGGTCGCCCTAAGACATCTAACTTGACCTAACGATTGCTATCTGAGATAACAACCGGGACCACCTTGTTCTTTCCAATTTCCGATGTACGGAAGAGCTGAAAAAAATGTTTTTTTAACACACATTTTCCGAGCCAAGCGCTGCTTAACCCGCACGACCATACAAGACCGTCGGGCGCAGCTATACCAATGAGGTTATAAGGCTCATAAGGCTATTATTACAAAATTTAAATTAAAAAATCATTTTGAGTGTTTGTCAAGTTTGTAACATCCTTTTTTGGAAGGCGGTTAAAAAGAGTCGGTCTATTATTAAGCACGATTTCAAGCCGCTCAAGTTATCATTAATAATAGGTAATAATAAGTAGATTTGAGTAGAGTTGACCGAATGTGTAAATAAAAACCTTTGTAGGTACTTAATAAACAATTTCGAAACTTATTTAACCTTTGTAGGCTAGATTATACCAACCTGGAATAAGCAAATATTAACAATTTCTCGTAATAACCGTCATTTTTACGATTGAAAAGCCCGAGATTATCTCGAACAGAAGACGATTTACCCAATTGCTATTAAATTGCTAATTCACACCCAGCGCGATGAATTTAAGAATATGTGTGTTTCCCTTGTCTACTATTTTCGACTTATGCGTGTTTGCAAGGAACCACTTTCCAGTGATTTACCCATTTTTTTTGCCTAGAGCATTAAAAAAACATATTACGAAATATTTCCTCTACAATGCGTTTAAAAAACGCACTAAACTGTTCTGTCAGAACATTTTTTTTATCTGTGGTAATGTTTTCATTATCATTATAGAATCAAATTCGATGTTACTATTATGATTTTCAAATTTCGAACATCTATAAAAATAAGTTAAGCATGTGGAAAATGCATCTTTTAAATACCATTTGTGTAAATATCTAAAGCAATGTTTGTAACTGTCCATAATAGAGTAAACGTAGTTTAAGGTCAGGTTAAAAAGACTTCTAGAATCTATATGAGAAATAATGTTAAAATGTGGTAAACAGAATCAGAAGTTTACCAAAACTAGGTAGGAATCAGAAAAAAAAAACAATAACGGGGCTGCGTCATTAGTTTTTTGAATATAATTTCTAAGGTCTAAAATAAAACAAATTCTTTATATAGAAGAAAAACATCAGAATATATTTCGAAATACACCAAAACCGACCAAACATTACGAAAACAAAACTACATGTCCCAGACAAAAGTACCAAGACACTACTGCGACTACACATTTTGATATTCTGATTTTTTGTGCGCAAAAATTTCAAAAAACTTGTGTATAATATAATTATTTAGTTTAAAGATATGTAAATTATATCAGTTAATGGCAATTAGTAATATTCCTTACATGTCATATTGTTGTTATGTTTACAGTCCCTCGATAAAAGATGGCGCTACTAGTATCTTCATAGATTTTTTGATCTTTTGGGCACACGCGAACATAAATAATTTCTTAGTAATAACCAGCATAATTATTGTAAATTGATAAATAATCATTATTAACAAATAGCTGAAATATTTTTATTTCGTTTTAAATTTATTATTTAGTTTATCTATCGTCAAAAAGTGATTCAAAGATGTATTGTTTGTAATATTATGACTATTTATTTATGCGGATTACAGTAGAGTAAAGGTAAAGTTAATTATTGTTTGATATTTAAAATTAAATCATACTTGGTAGTCGTAATAATAATTATTGAGAAACATAGTAAAGTAAATGCATTTGTGTCATACTAACAAACATACAAACAACATTGAAAATAAAATAGACAACAATACAACAAACTTATACACAACCGAACTTCTGCGAGATAAAATGCAATTCACTTATCAATATACTTCACATCTATTCAATATACTTATGCTCGGTCGGAGATGTTTAACTTCCGTTAAACACTTTTTTTAGAAATAGATAGATGGCGTTAAAAATCACATGAAAATCGTTTCAAAAGAAAATTCATTTTCTTGGATTTTATTCACATTGGTTTAATTCATATATTAAGCATTTTTCTATGTCCGACGTTTGAAATTTAATGAGGTATCTAGCATTCATTAGTTTTAAGTTTATAATCAACTTATGTAAATTGTAAAGTGAGACATAACCCGACCAATGGTCAGAGACCGTTGGTTGGGTTATGTCACGGGGGGGGGGGGGGGGGGAGGGAGTTAACCCATCTTTGCGAGTTTAATGATACGATAGTCTTGAAAGTTTATCATAAAAAAGTGTTTAACGGGGGGTAAAAATCTCCAGAAACCGATCATTTTAAACACATATAAATGATGAAACACATATGAAACATCGAAGAAGACATACATATTCACAGACAACGATAATATTTCACTATTATTTATAATAATTATATAAAATACTACAGTAAGCTACGCCTACTAAAATACGTACTAAAACTCTAGTGGGATTAATAAAATATATTGCTTTACATGGTCCGATGGATTATGAAAAATGAACGATAAGGACAATACATATTGGCGATACACATTGGTACAATACAATATTTGTACAATAAAGCTTAACGCTCAGTTTCATAGTAAGTAAGTAAAAGTTAAAAATGACGTCACAAAGGAAATCTTGCAATCCCGGCGGCACTTTAGTTGCAACGTTGACTTTTACTACCGATGAAAAATCTCGCTGTGTATTGGGATATTCTGCTTCGATGGAAAAAATAGCAAGTGCATTGTTTTTTTTTCATCATCTCTTTCTTAATCTCTATCCACTTACTTTAACAGCTGCATAAAACTATGTATCGGTTGTATTTACTATGACATGAAGTTTCAAAGTTATCAATCAGAAACAAACGTTACATAACTAATCATCGTGTATAAGTAAGGGGGAAAGTGTTAATGTGATATTTATTTCGACATTTTTACTGAATTAGTGTTTCCTAACCTATTTCATATAGGTAGATCTACCGATTCTGTACAGATATCCTGGTACTTTAATTCATGAGTTTTATTACACAAATATTGCCATTGCCAATATTAGAATTTAAAAAGTTAAGCGTAATAATGCAGCAGTAGATTTAGTTAATGAAGCCATGGGGATGGATTCCAGCAGCTCTGTCAAATATTGTCTCATACTATAGTTTGAGACTGATATATCACACCTGAATGAAATTAAACGCGTGAATGATGATGTCAAAGATTAGACTGCACAGAACTCTGGATCCACCCTCAAAGACGATACTGATAAATGCTCATACTCATCTAAGCCATGACATTGACTATTATTGTCGATTCCCTGATTCTCTATATTTTATATTACTTCATTTAACTCATCACGATGACCATAAACAATCCAATTCTACACTTTTTGACCATAAAATACAATAAGTATAGTTCAGCATGCTTGTGTGCCTTTTCCTGGGCCACTAGAGTTGCAGCTGTCATCCCATCGACTGGTTTTCTTTATATATATTTTAAATGCTTGTATTAATTTACTCTTTAAAGACAAGCGTAAGCTCCTCTACATTTGACTAATCTCTACTGCTGGTCTACAGGATCTAGAATGGTCCAGGGAAGTCCAAGGATGAAGGAATGAAATTGGTGTTTTCATTGGACCCTGGGGTTTAAGGTACCTTAACATTAAAGTGAACATTTACAACTTTAGGAAGCTTCACCTTAACTTCTAATGATTCTAATAATTATTTTAAACTGTTTGGTCAATTGAAACAGTTACACTTGATGCTTAAATAAAGAAACCTAATATTATACTATTTTAATAACACTGAATTTAATACAATACAATATCCAATCAAACTGCTCAAACAAATCTACAACATGTTTCCTTCTACAGATAAAGAAGTTTGATACACATAATGATTATTCATATAAAATTCATATTTTTAATTCATATCATCTAGCATCTATTATATTTTATGCGCTAGGAAACGAATCATCTAATAAAATAAGGCAAATAGGTATTACGGAGGGATTAAATAATTATATTTAATATCAGGCACTCAAATTGAAATAATGTTCCATTTTCTAAATGAACTACTCTATTATTTTCTAGGTATATTATGAAGCGGGTTGCCTAAAAAAGCTAAGGCTTTCCGACAGACAACTGATTTTTAATAGTTTTTTTTATTGTAAATTTATAGTATTATTTATATTATATTCGAAGAACTTATCAGTCGCCGCATGCAGAGTAGCCTTAGCACAAAATCAAAATTTTATAACTGGCGAATTCATAATTTGGATGGATTCTTTCTCATAAATTTGACGTTATATCCAGGCATCTACTTCCATTAATTATTTATTATTATTTTTATGTTAAATATGGTTGGAATTATTATTATTAATTTTCCAATATGATTATATTCATTATCGTTATGTCTGTATATATATTATTCTTATTGTATCGGAATTGGAATATATTATGTATAATTATTAAGCAGCCTAACTAATTCGTTTTCCTCAATTTCAAGGCAAATGGACCCAATTATTTTTATTTTTTATTTAATTTTGAAAATTGAAATAGTAAAAAGGGTTATTTTTAGTATTGAGAAGTTACAGTTTACCTTAAATTGAGTAACACATAACAAGCAATAGATTTCAATGTTGACAAAAATAATTTAAAATAATATTAAACGTTGATAAAAATCGATCAAAACTCATAAAACGTTAAATTTAAAGGGATAGGTACACACTAGTTCATCTAATAATACTTTAAAAGCCTCACTTTACTTGTCACACATGTCGTTTCTATCTTTCTATACAAAATCCTACACGCATTTATCTTTCCTACTTCATAGATGGCGTTAAAATCAATTTTGGAAATACGATCAGTCGATTTCGGGGGTTTCCCGAGTTCCATGTCTGTTTATTGATATGTCTTATGTACCTACAGTGGAGTGTTGTCATGTATTAAAATGATCTTATATTCAATTTCTAAATGATATTATCATCTACGCCTGATATTTTCTTAAACATTTGCGCTATATGTTTATAAAACATATTGTTTTAACGCCATCTAGCGTCAGTTCTAAACTGGCTCCCTACTACATGGTGTTCTTAATTGTTTTATTAAATAAAAAAACAGGAGCCAGATCAAAGCCTCACCTAGTCTAATCAATACTATCAAATCAGTCCTAAGGGAATTCGATATTATTAATAACAAATACACGATGTATATTTATTAATATAACGTAATACCTCTGTAGATTTAAATTCATATAAAAAGTTTCTATACGAAACTTAACGCCGACTCCATTTTCCTTTCTATCGTAAATTGCCAAAGTTGTTGTCTTCCATCAATAGATGGCGTTTTTCTAATTTTTTCTAAGGGTTAGCTAAAGCAGATATTTTGGGATCACATATTTGTTTTTTTTGCTACGGGTCTAAATGGGTGAAATGACATTTATTACTTTAACACATAATACATTTGTTGTGTGGATACCGAGGACGCTATAGTCCAAGAGAAACGCAAATGCAGTCTCAGAAGGGTTTCCAAAAAATACGTGGAACGGGTCTGAGGCGCTATTTGCGTTTTTGACCACACACATCCTTATTGCACTGTAGTCGTTGCGTAGTTCTGCTGATAAAGCTACTGAGTCAGATGTTTTATATCACGATAGTGATCCAGGATCGAGTTTTGGTTGTACGACTAGATTGACTTGACAATTCACGCGCATTTGTGTTTCACTGTGCGCGAGCTTGGAAGCTAAGGCGTATAATATTACACCATTCAATTAGCAGGGACTTACTTCAAGCCCATCGACCGCTTTATTCCCTTATTACCACCTGAGTGAATTCCTCCAGATGAATCAAAATACCTACTACTCCAATCATTGTTGTAACACGTACTTAGCAATCAGCGCTCGCGCACTCAAAAACAAAATGCGCGTGAATCTACTCACTTAGCCCGGCCTGAGTGGCAGTTACACGTTGGGCGCCAAAGTATCTGCAATTTGGCGCCCAACGAGGCACTTAACTCGCGGTGACAGGCGTCATGAGATTGGTCATGTACAGTTGTAGACTGGTCGAGTAGCATTGTTCAAGCGTAGTTGTTGGCGCAGTCGAAGAAGGGGAAGCAGGCGACGGAGTCGGCGGCCGCGTGCTACAGCACGTGCAGATTCTCGCACGACTTGGACTTGGAGTCGCGCGCCCACACGCGCCCCAGCAGACCACGTACCTGGAACGTATCATTGGATGCTGTACATGACAACCACACTACAGACACACACTAGGTCCACAGTACACATAAGGAATTCCTTAATTCCTTATGTGTGCTGTGCTAGGTCACAACGAGAGTCAAAGAGTAGGTAAACCTACAGTGATTACTAGTATGCCACAGACATATCTGTTCAGGTCGTGGCATCGTTGTTATCACAATAAGTAATAGCAACTATACATATAACAACATAATGCATAATAGTACGGTCGTGAATACCACTAGAGTTTTATTCATATAAAAATCGAAGAGCTAAATTATGTAGAAAGAACTCCGTCTTATAAGATTTTATAAGACGGATAAGATGGATTTTTTGTTTGTCCGATGCGATATTCCTTTTTGAAATCCTGTTCTCTCGGGGCTAGATTTAAGATTGCATTGATGTGCTCTAATCAACAGTGCTAGTTGACTACACCAGTAAGGATTTAATAAAGTATTTGCAAGTAAGGCACACGCGTTATCTACCAGAAGTGTGATTGTTAAACTAACCTTAACACTAGCGGATAGTCTGGTCCTTTTCCTGGGGGTGGATGCTGCAGAGACTGATGCGGGGGCGCCAGCGGCGGGGGCTGGCTCAGCGGCCCCGGCGCCCGCGGGAGATCGCGCGCGTGCCTTTTCGCGCTGCTTGCGAGAACTACTGCGTTTCCTGGGTAACACGTTCGACCGGTTATATTTGGCATTTTATCAGCTTACAGTTGCTAGTACTTTTCTAATTAATTTTCTGTGTTTGAGCTTGTATTCAAGTTCAGCCAACAAGGGGTTTTTAGTTCAGTTATAGATCAAGTAGTCGACGATGTTGATGAACTCTAATAGTTTGTCTAAACATAGTCATAGAGTTCACCGACATTGTAGTCAGTGTTTGTGACTGACCTGCATGGGTGGCAAATAATAAGAAATCTGTAATATGTAATGCAACGTTTTGTTCTAGATATAAGCACAGTTTACCTAGTACTTGGGGTCTCGGTGCTTATTTATAAATATTTGGACATGGCTTGCAAACCGATAATAAATAACTGAAGGACTTCATAATTGAAATTACCATTTGTCCATCTTACGAAAAATGTGTTTTTCTGTATTAGTTTTAGTGTACTTTACTGTTGGTGTACCTAATAAATAAATAAAAATAAATAAATTTAAATGTATGGAACTATTAGGCCGTCATATGGAATAACGTTTGAAAAAACAAGAACCTTTGTCTATCAGCGCGGGTGGCGAGCACAGCATGCTGCTGCTTGAGCCTGATCTGCGTCAGAAGTCCCACTAACAACTCGTCCACGTTGTGGTTGATGCCTACAGACGTCTCTATGAACTTGCACTCGTACGATGTCGCCAGGCCCTTGCCCTCTGGAAACATTGAAGGTTCACTGGTAGTTTAATTTTAATTTTATTCAATTGTAGGTTTTTTTTTCGGGATTGACTTACATTGTAACTTATGTACATACAACACCACTAGATCGGCGGCCGTTACGGCGCCAACCATAGGCCAGCGCTAGTCGAAAGATGCTGATGTCCGTTTCGCAACAAATGGTTTATGTAGTCAAAATTATTCATTAATTTTAGTTGTATAATGTATAATTGTTGCAAAAAAATCAGTTTCTATTTCTATTTCTAGATAACGTAAGAGACGTAATTGATTTCACTAAGCAGGTAAATATTTGTATTTTTATAGACAAAAACTTGGTATAATATCGATACCGGAAATTTCAATTGTCGTAAAGGACATTTTGGCCAAAATGAGTTAATTATATTATTCCGTGGCTGTGATCACAATTGAAATGTAAAAACTTCCAGCCAAACCATAATATTAGGACAAAAATAATGGGATTTATAGGAGACTACCTTGAGGGGTACTTTAATTCTTCGAACGTACAAAAGAAAGAAAATCTGTCATCCGTCCTTCAAAATTCATCAAAATAAAATTTTCGGACGTATGGCTGACAGATTTTCTTCTAGAATTATCGTTTCGTTTTATCGTCCGTAGAATTAAAGTAAAGACACTTGTTCGTACTGCTACAACTAAAGACGTAAGTACGTAACCAATTACTTCGGTAACACTACTAAAGTTGCGCTTTCAAATTACCATCAGTAGTGACGACTCTAGACCGCGCCAAGTCCGCCTTGTTCCCAACGAGGATGACCGCTCGCCGCGCAGTGTGCCCGCCTGCCCACAGCGCCTGAAGCCGTCGCTCCGCCTCGGCAAAGCTCGCGCGGTCGGCCGTGCTGTAGACTACGCAGTAGCCATGCGAGCAACCTTCAGACTGAAACGGAGTATAACAATTTTATTTGAGGGTATTTTTTTCAGTTGTGTAGGAGGTAACATGCTGAAAAATTGCAAATTGAAAATTACAGTTATAGTTAAATAGTAGCTGTATTGTTATCCATTGACTTCAAGAACATTGAACACCTGGACACAGAAGGTAGAAATTAGGGGTCATAAAGAACCTATCAACAAGACCATAATCATTTGACCGCCTGCCAAACTATTAAGATGACAGTCTCCGTTCTCGTTCTCCATACAAACTTAGTTGACGTTTTCCTCCCTGGATAAAGACATTAGAGCAAATATGTTTATGCCATAAAACCTATATCTGTCATGACTGTGCATCGACCTTTTGATTTTTGTTTTATTTTTTATTACTATTCTAATTAGAAAATGAAAAAAATCAAAAGGTCAAAGCATAGTCATGACAGATATAAGTTTTATGGCATAAACATATTTGCTCTTATGTCTTTATCCAGGGAGGAAAACGTCGACTACGTTTGTATGGAGAAAGAGAATGGAGACTGTCCTCTTAAGTACCTACCTACTTTTTAAAATAACGATATTTCCTAACCTACTATACTTTAAACAAAAGCTACATAGGTACCTACCTACTTTGTAACTTAGTTTTTTTAATACTGCTTGTCAAATATTATAATATAAGTAAGGTATGTTAAAACTACGTTTCTGGTTGCGATAAAATTACTCCAATAGATACCAACAACATTATTAGTAAATATTATGGACAAATCACTTTTTAACATTACCAAAATCAGCTGTTTCTTACTTTTTTACAAGTAGATAAAAGCAAATTATAATCCATCACAGACAAGGCTTTTAAAATATTAATAAATTCCACACTTCCACAGATACCATCTGCACTCAACAAATAAAATTGCTTTTAAAGGAAAATATCATCGATTTTATAGCGCAAGCGACATAAAAGTTTATATTTCAAGATGGAGCCCATAAGTCACACCGCGTTAGATATCTGATATTAAACATTTTATGATTATCCTTTCATCGATTACTGTCACTCGAATGAGGATGATCGATTGGTTTTTCAATTGAAAGTATATTTTATTATTTCACGACTCTAACTCAGTGGCCACACTTCGTGTGCCGTTGCCATCTCTTCTCTGTTTCAATTTTAGGAGAAAATTGGCACACAGTTGGTTTATAACTTTGATTACCAGACACAGAATACTTATTAGTATAGCCAGGATTCCCAGGAGAACTGGAACTAAATTCATAATTTAAGAAATCTTTATTAAATTAGAGCTTGTATGGAACAAATACATGATCATTTTGAATCGTCTTAAATTTAAGGATTCTAGTCTGGTTTCGGAACGCGCCCTCCGATGGGAAAAACCACAAGAAACTTGTAGGAGTAAACCCGCGGGGAACAGCTTGTTAAGGTCACAAAAGTCACTGTAGCTTTTAGTTATTATTTTAAACGCTAGACTTAAGTTTAATATTGTATACTCGAAAAGATTAAGCTGTTGAAACTAAACTATTTATAAGAACATTTGTCACAGCGAAACAATAAATAAAAATTAATAAATATTGCACGACATTGCACACAGCGCAATCTAGCCCCAAACTAAGCACTAGGCTTGTACTATGGGTACTAGACAACGGATATACTACATATTTTACTTTTTTTTTTGTAAATACATACATATTATACATAGAAAACACCCAGACCAGAAACAAATATTTATTTTCAAGCATAAATACTTGCACCCGGCGGGAATCGAACCCGTAACCTTCTGCATTGCAGTCGGGGCTGCATTTCTGCACTGCATTCCCCCGACGCGCCACAGAATATTTACTTTACTTTACTTTACTTCACACACAACTCACCACGACGTGGTCGGGAGGTGCATCCAAGAAGGTGATCTCCGACTCCTCGCCCGCCAGGAGAACACAGACCGACCTCTCGCCTGACTCGTCGTCTACAACACACATACAACGTCTATAATAAAAATAGGCGATGGTAAAAATAGTCAATGGTAAAATACACAATGATAAAATTAGGCAATGTTAAAATACACAATGGTAAAAATAGGCAATGGTAAAAATAGTCATTAGTAAAAATAGCCAATGGTAAAATACTGCTTTTGAAAAAATGCTTTCAAAAACTTTAGTACCCGGCGGGATTCGAAGTTTTTGAAAGCATTTTTTCAAAAGCAGTATTCCTAAGTGTGGATTAACACTAAGAAATAATGTTTAATTGGTAAATACACAATGGTAAAAATAGTCAATGATGAAATAGGCAATAGTAAAAATAGTCTATGGTGAAAGAAGGCAATGGTAAAAAAACCCATGGTAAAAATATCTATTAGTAAAAAGGCAAATTTGTCTTTTTTAAATAGTCTACGTTATCCTATTGCTGAGCAAGGGCCTCACAAACATCGTTCTAAGCAATCTGGTCCTGAACCAGGTTTGATCAGTCTCCATCAAAAGTCTTGCTATGGCGCCTCTGCCCGGCTGCGGCAGATTGGGAAGACCTAACAAATGCTGGCTTGACGTCAAGAGGGCTAGTATGCGTGCAAATAGCCTTGTAGTGACAAGGGATGCCAAAGTCGTGCGAAGTGGAGGCGTAAAAGTAGGAAAGCGGATCCCGGGCTCTCAAGAGGGTGCAATGGCTCGGATGATGATGATAATAATAATCTGAACCTTATGGACCTAGCAACATAGACTACATTGTGTGTATTACCTATACTAGTGTCGTAGGCGTGAAGGTACTCCGAGGTCATGAACTGGCCGACCAGGCTGGACTTGCCGACTCCCGGCGCACCCAGTACCAACACTCGGTATGCAATCAGGCCGGCTGATGAATCCCTGTAAATATATTACAATAAAATTGTAGTTGGAATAAATACATCATGAACATGACTAATACCTATAAAAAAACAACTTAGCAACCCAAAGACAATAAAATCCTTAGGCAAGCGTCAATGCGAGTTCGCCGACGCTACGGCCTGGCCAGTCCCATTCGGATCGCGCGCTGATCGTATTTAGATATCTAACATTCACCCGCGTAAGTCCCGATCCCGTGGGAATATCGGAATCAAAAGTATATAAGGCCTATAGCCTTTCTCAATAAATAGACTATCCAACACTGAAAGAATTTTTCAAATCGGACCAGCGGTTCCTGAGATTAGCGCGTTTAAACAAACAAACAAACTCCTTTCCGCTTTATAATAATAGATAGATAGATAGAAGATAAGTCAACTAGGAACATCGCTCGGTTGATGATGATAATATACCTGGAGGAAGCGAGCGAACACGGCGCCGAAGCCCGCGTGACGGCCTCCGTACTGGACGCGCTCGACGCAACCGACGTGTTGCTTCGCGACCGACGCGACCGCAACGAGTCGCCCCGGTTTATCACACCTTTACCTGGAAACGAACGTGTCATTTGACTACAAGCAATCGAAGGACAGACATAGTGTAGTCATAGCACAGTCTTAGCATAGTCGTCGTCGTAGCGTAAAAGCATAGATTGCACAGTCTATCCACTCTACATCTGATTAACCAAACTAATTTATTTGTTTACTTAACAATGTACCTAACTATTCGAAGTAAAAAAAGCCTCGGTTTACCACCACGAAATTGCAATGCCTGCTAGGGCTCATATTATGTGAACAAATATGCCTTTGTAACATCTATTGTACTATGTGAAAGGAAATAAATGAAATGAAATGGGTAGTCGGAGTCGTAGCATAGTAGCAGTCGTAGTCGTCTTAGCATGGTCGCAACGCAGTTGTAGCTAGTCCTAGTGAATATTACACAGTCGTAGCGGAGCGGATTCCCGCGCTCGTGAGGTAAAACAACTATACCTCTCTTTATGGGAGAAATACTCCACCAATCAAAAATCCCCCACGACAAAAAAACCTATTAGCTTATAGAACTTGTATACCTACCAAGTTTCATCGAAAACGGTTCTGAAGTAAACAAATCGGTCGCGACGATTGCTCGGTCAATTATGGAAAATTTAGTCTACTTTATTTTTAAAGTACTGTATTTTTCCCATTTTGACATAGTTGCGTTCGGCTCTCGAGGTCACAAACTTGAATTATTCACAAGCCCAACATCAAAAACAAGTTTGCAAAAAAATACAGCTGCCGAATCTAACGCATCCTATTCCATACAATTTTACTGGACTTTAAGTATTACTTTTTAATATCGACGCATTGTTTCTGAATCATTTTAAGTACGGGTGTCAAGTTTGTATCTTATTGAGCTTAATTTATGTCCACGTTGTTTCAATTATTTATATATAACTTTAAAAACAATTGTAAGAAATAAATAAATGATATTCTAAGACATGATGAACTTGTTTTTTTTTACCTTTGCACTTCTAATAAATATAGTAATTATGTTATTAATGCTGGTATTTCGTTTTTTTGTAATAAAAAAAGTAAAATGTGTTAACAAATTCCAGAAAAATAATAAAAAAAAAAAATTACTCTGTAAAAGAATAATATTTAGTTTTTAGTCCCGACACCCGAAAAGTAACGCCTAATACAATCAATTAAAAAAAAATTAAAAAAGGACGACTCCGATGTGCACTTTTGTTCCTCGAACTTTAGGCACATTAGCACTACCTATTCCGATCAGTGGTCATGGCACAGTTATTAGTATCACACAGTCTTAGCGTAGTCGTAGTACAGTCATCGTTAAAGCATTCGTAGCGTAGTTTTAGCGTATATTGCATAGTCATGGCACAGTTATTAGTATCACACAGTCTTAGCGTAGTCGGAGTACAGTCATCGTTAAAGCATTCGTAGCGTAGTTTTAGCGTATATTGCATAGTCATGGCACAGTTATTAGTATCACACAGTCTTAGCGTAGTCGGAGTACAGTCATCGTTAAAGCATTCGTAGCGTAGTTTTAGCGTATATTGCATAGTCATGGCACAGTTATTAGTATCACACAGTCTTAGCGTAGTCGTAGTACAGTCATCGTTAAAGCATTCGTAGCGTAGTTTTAGCGTATATTGCATAGTCATGGCACAGTTATTAGTATTACACAGTCTTAGCGTAGTCGTAGTACAGTCATCGTTAAAGCATTCGTAGCGTAGGTTTAGCGTATATTGCATAGTCATGGCACAGTTATTAGTATTACACAGTCTTAGCGTAGTCGTAGTACAGTCATCGTTAAAGTATTCGTAGCGTAGTTCTAGCGTATATTGCCCAGTCGTAGCGCAGTTTCGTAGCGTAGAGCAAAGTTCACATCGATTGAAGCGTAGTCTTAGCGTAATCACAGTATAGCTAATACTGAAGTCGTAAAAAGTCGTAACCCTATCATTGTGGTAGTATAAAGCTGTCAATATAGTTTAAAGCCGCTACAGACATCGCGAGGCATGTGCCACGAATGGTTCGCCTCGCATGCCTCAACCCGAGGCATGTGTGATTCTGATTACATTTACATGGCACATGCCTCGCGATGTCTGTACGCGGCTTAAGAACTAACCAGTAATACTAAAATGTCTAAGCCTGTAGTACTCCTCTTCTACCCCAGTATTGGGCATGGACGCCACACGCGCCCTCTGCTGGGGCAGCCCGAGCAGCTGTCTCTCTCCCGCGCGTGAGCGTGCAGCTTTGACTGACTGAGACCGAGAATGGTGCGGGCTTCCGTACCTGTAGACAAAAAGTGATTTTACATGGAGGTAAAATACGATGAAGGACGTCGCTAACTAGATTACAGACAGTTGGGCAGTTCAACATTTTGGCAGTAAAAGCGATATTTGCCTGTCAGTCGGACGCATCGAGTGATGCGATATAGGTATTTGCAGGTAGGATATGCTCTTACGTGGAATTTCTTCTCCCAGTTTTTTTTTACCAAATTTAGTTTGAAAATAACTTTCACTGTTACTTTGACGTTTACTACCGGTTGAAGAAACTCGGCGTAAATGAGGCAGAATCCAAACTCTTACTGAACTTTATGTCCTTTTCTATAGTTCGAACTTCTTTAGTCCTTTTCGCAAAATATGTCACTTTTCCACTGTAAAGTGACTTCCAAAAAGGCAACTCATTTGTATATTTTTACTACTCGTATTTATGATAATAAGGGGGTAAATATATTTTATAACACATTTGCTCGTAAAGGGCCTCTTATTTCACCAATTTCAATATCGTAATGTATGTCATTACGTACTTGTGCGTAATCGTAAAGTAAAACGCACGAGTTTCTTTCTAATAAGGTAACACGTACGGTTTATCATGCTCCGTCTAAAACCAACGGTACTTTTTTAAATCTTAAGAAAAAAAAAGCAAAGAAAGCAAATCAAAAAGTTTTTATGTCAGAAAAGTGGTCAATATTTTATGAATAAAATTAACTTTGGGAGATAAAATATAAAAAATAAACATTTAATTCTTTAATTTAATTCATTTTGACAGTAAATTACATCTGTAACAGAAACAAAAAAATATTAATTTACTTTATTAGTAATACTGGCTGTTTTTGTACCGTTGCCTTAAAAAAAAAAGCACTGATGCCCGCGCATCGCTAATTTGTGAACAAATAAAAATTATTCCGCGCGCTTTTTCTTTTCGCTGTATTGTTTTTATTTGATTTCCTCGCAAATGTGTTATAAAACGTCGTATGACATACGTGCGCTTTGATAATTACAGCCTCTGCTTTCTTGTAGCCCTCGCCTACGGCTCGGGCTAGCAATATCGCCTCGGCTGTAATTTTCAACTTACCGCACTTATATCATAATGTACTATTATGTTATAAACTTACATAACACAAAATTCGAGACGAATTGAAAACGTTCCCGTTTTTGAAGTCGGTTAATAACACATTTATAATCTACATCTACACTAATATTATGAAGAGGAAAGATTTGAATTGATGTAAAACATCTATAGGCGAGGGTAAACTTAAAATTTGTCGTGGCGATACAGGCCGTGGCGATACCTCGCCACGCTATATCTATATACTATACGTAACGAGTCGATGTTTCACATCTGTCAGACGTCCCGTGACGGCTCACATTGTGTGTGTGAGTGTGTGTCTGTATGTTTGTTATGAATAAACTAAAAACTACTGGACCGATTTCATTTCACCATTAGAAAGCTACTACATTCACCCTGAGTAATATAGACTACTTTTCATCCCAATATTCCCACGGGATTAGGACTTACGCGGGTGAAACCACGAGACACAGCTAGTAATATATAACTTGAACAATCCTTTGTCTTTTATTTTAAAAGCGAACACAAAACCAAACAATATGTTATGTCCTTATCTCGCCGTCCGCCTGTACCAGTATATGAATAAATGAAAGAATATTTCTACTCCCGACTTGCTACATTATCTTGTTTTATTACTCGAAATAGGGGTATGATGTGAAGATACATTCTCTGAAACTGAACTGTTAATATTCCATAATGGAACATTCACATGATACCCACTTACAAGCCATTCTAATCTATACCTATCCTACTAATATTATAAACGTGTAAGTTTGTATGTATGTGTTCCGTACTTCTATAGTTTTTATTAGAAACTAGCACATAACCGTTTAGTTTAGTTTTAATTACATTAAAATCGATTAAGTCTCGATAGCTAGGTGGTTAATGCGAGCACAACAAACTAAACGCATCCTAAAAGGGAACGAAACGCAGCATTGTACTACGACAGTGCTGCCATCTACGACACATTCTCTCCGCCATTCATCAACGATGAACTAAGAGCCTACCGGCAAGAGCTCCTCGAAATTCCCTATTTTATCTTCATTAAAATCATCACAAATCTACTAGAACGTGTGTTAGACGCATTCCTGCACCTACGGAGACCAGCTCAAGGGGCGCCCCGATCAAACCACGGTGTTCCTGGATGTTGGTGAGTGTCTGCATTTTCTCTCCTCTAAGCTATCGAAGTACTACAAAACCCCCCAACATAAATTTCGAGCCGGATATACCGTTTGTATCTAGCTATCTCATTAATTTCGAGTTCTAATACTGTTTTGTGCTAGCATTTTATTACATTTTCAATCTCGACTTTCGTCAAAGGTCACACAAAGTGCGTGAACTACCGCCGGACCATATACTTCATATCGAGTTTCCAAGCACCTAGCGTATTATTTTACGATAAAACCGGTCTATATAGCGAGATCTCAACGAGGTCTTTCTAATTATATATAGTTTCATAGGGTTTTGAGCAATTTTAGTGTAATTAATTACATTACAATTAAAATGAAACATTTTTTGTTTTCGAAAATGTCGGTAGGTCAGCAATTCACTCGCGCTCGGAGCTACGTAGCGCAGTGGTAACAATAAGGCTAGTTGCACACGAACGATTAATTGTATAACGTACAAATTAAACTCGTGTTTTTCATTTTCGTACCTACCTGTTATATTTTAACAGTCTTCGGTATTACATATCGAAACCAAATTATTGCGGTCATTGTATTACATACAGTACCCATCTTAGCTGTCCCGGTATTTTCGTACTGGACACAAGTTATTTAGCATTACGTGTTAAATAACAGTATTTTAATTTTAGTTTGCGACTAACTTTAAATTTACATCTACTTCGCTTTACTTTCTTACTGACTAGCCACACCCGTGTTAACTAACACGAGTACATATCTATATTTTACATTTTCAACTACATACACAACTATTCATCGTACAACTTTCCTCAGTAACAATGGAACTTGAACAATTAAATTTCGAACGTGATCTAGCCCTAAATAGCATCCAACGTATAGTCGATTGTGCCGAAAACTTATCCGAATTTCGTGTTCGAGTAAAAGAACTAAATTCAATCAAAAAAACCTTCTTTCAAGTGCAAGGTAAAATCGAGAAACTGTCCGCAAAAGGTGGAGAATTCCCGAAACAGAACCATTTGGCTACTCGCAATCAATTCGATTCACTATATTATGAAATTCAAATAAAATTGGATGCTATTAAAGAAACACGTAAACAAAGTATCGCAGGTGTGTCGATGCCCTACGGGTGCGACGCGCATAGTGTTTGCCGATCACCGGCAAAGTCGCATATACGATTGCCTAAATTATCATTACAAACGTTTGACGGCAAACTTACTGAATGGAGTGCCTTCTATGACTTATACAAATCGCTTATACATGATAATCAGTGTTTAACAAACGTCGAACGATTTCGTTACTTGTTACTATCATTAAAAGATGAACCATTCAATCTTATTAAATCTATTCCTGTTACTGAGTCGAACTATGATAATGCCTTACAGGTATTAATTAATCGTTATGAGAATAAACGAATTATAGCAACAAAACATTTTGATAATGTTTTTGATGTCGAACCGGTGAATGATAAATGTATTGAGCCAAGCTTACGTAACTTACTCAA